>CM059835.1:15720154-15905154 GCA_030444775.1 Atalantia buxifolia | reverse complement strand
CTGATCCTATTACCTTTCAAAAGGCCATCAGTTGTTCAGAATCCTCATCTTGGATATATGCGATGCATGATGAGATGGCATCTATGTATCATAATGGGGTTTGGAATTTAGTTGAGTTGCCAGATGGATGCAGGCCAATTGGTTGCAAATGGGTTTTCAAAACCAAGAGAGATGTCAGAGGTCATGTAGAAAGGTACAAGGCCAGGCTTATGGCTAAGGGTTTTAGTCAAAAAGAAGGTATTGATTACACTGAAACTTACTCTCTCGTTTCTACCAAAGACTCTTTTCGTATTATCATGGCATTGGTAGCTCATTTCAATTTAGAATTGCATCAGATGGATGTGAAGACAGCTTTTCTGAATGGGAGCTTGTCTGAAGATGTGTATATGGTGCAACCTGGTGGTTTTGTTGAGGCTGGTAAAGAAAACATGGTGTGCAAACTTAAAAGGTCCATTTATAGACTTAAACAGGCATCCAAACAGTGGTATCTGAAATTTCATGACATTGTCACCTCTTATGGGTTCCAGGAGAATGTTGTTGATCAATGTATATACCTGAGGGTCAGTGGGAGCAAGTATATCATTTTGGTGCTTTATGTGGATGATATATTACTCGCTGCTAATGACACTAATTTTTTACTTGAGACAAAGCAGATGTTGTCATACAGCTTTGATATGAAGGATCTTGGTGAAACCCATTATGTATTAGGGATAGAGATTCTTCGTGACAGATCTAGAGGAGTTCTAGGATTGTCTCAGAAGACCTACATTGATCGTATTTTGAAAAGGTTCAATTTATCTTATGCTCCCGAGAAAGCACCAATTTTGAAAGGTGACAAATAATGATGTAGACAAAGCTAGAATGCAAACAAATCCGTATCCATCGATTGTGTGTAGCTTGACATATGCTCAAGTCTGTACTCACCCCGATATTGCTTTTCTATTGGGAGTACTTAGGAGATACCGAGCAATCCCGTATATGAACATTGGAAGGCTGCAAAGAAAGTACTCGAGATATTTGCAAGCCACTAAAGATTTTACATTGACATATCAAAGATTCGATTATTTGAATATAGTTGGGCATTCGATGTTGATTTCGCAGGTGTTTAGAAGACAAAAAATCCATATCTGGTTACATCTTTATGATGGCAGAAGGAGCTATATCTTGGAAAAGTGCCAAGCAAACACTTATAGCTTCTTCGACAATGGAGCGAGAATATGTAGTATGTTTTGAGGCTACACGTCAAGCTTTATGGATGCAGAATTTTATCGCGAGGGCTAGATTTTGTATTGCCGTGTCGAGGCCATTAAAAATATACTTGTGATAATTCTACATTTATTTCTTTCTCTCACAATACAGAAGTTCCTCGCATTTCAAGCACACTGATGTTAAATACTTATTTGTGAGAGAGAAAATTACTCTATCTTATGTACCAAGAGAGTATATACCTACGTAACTCATGTTAACCGATCCACTTACTAAAGCTTTAGCTCCAAAAGTATTTAGGAAGCATGTGACTCATATGGGATTGTTAGAATCCGCTTATGTATGTTGAGTCGGTGGGAGTTGGTTTGTATTATGAGTTGCAACTTAAATGAGATTATATATTACTCGTTTTGTTATTATGCATGCATATTGTGATGTGATGATATTGATATGTCATATATTGTGTACACATTTAGTTGCGTATGACATTTTGTATATATAATGAGGATATTATGGTCCGAGACATTTTGTTCGGTCTCAATATGGACACTAAAAACTAAAGCATTATGACTTGGCTTGGTGTGCTTTCTTGAGGTATTTTATTTTAGTCTCATTATAGTTATAAAAGCACAACTTCCTTGAGACATCTTGGTATTAGTCTCATTATGATGAAAAATGGAAGCTCTCTTCTCGAGACATTTTGATAGTCTTATTATGGTTATGAAGAAACGATGGTCTAGAAGACATATTGTTTTCGTCTCATTTTGCTAGACATGTGGACTTTGTGGAAATGAGCATGTTGATCACATTGTCATGCTATTTCCATAATTATAATTGTATACTACTTCATAGTCACGTGTTTATAGATGTCATGTTATGTGGAGCATCCTGTCGGTGCGTATATGACTTGGTACTTATGGCATATTTTGAACTTATTTATACTTTGGATAATTGCTCACATTTGAGTTTTAGATATAGTCACATGTTGATTAATTCGGTTTTTTTAAAATATTTTATTTTATTTTTAAAAATTTATCATTAGAATGATTTATGTCGTCCAAGTAAGAGATTGTTAGATTTATTTCTCACATTTTGTAGACTAACATAAATTTTTCTAATTGTTTTCTATATTTTACCAAATTAATACGTGACTGATGTCAAATATTATAGAAGCAATTTTGACAAACTCATTTATTAAGTGATCAAATATTATGTTAATGAGTTTGATTTTGACATACCCTATGCAATAGTATATTATGGATAAGTATAATCCTTAATTGTGTTTTTTAACTCATAATGGGATAGATAATTTTGTACTAATACATGAGGGTCCCTGCGCTCAACCATCAGTATTTAAGTAACTTGAGGCCATTGGAAGTTAACTGTTCATGAACGTGGCATGAGTGCGGTGCACCTCTCTCTCTCCTCCCTTTCCGTGTGTGCATCTGTAAATCAAGAGGAAAACTGAATCTTGAGCTGAAGTGAAGGAAGCAGAATTCAGAAGCTGAATCAAGGTCAGAAAGCAACTCGTTAAAGTTTCATAACAAGCTTCCAAGTTCGGATTCATGGGTGATCATGGTAAATTTTAAAATTTTATTTAAAACATGTATTTATTTAAAAATATAAGATTAAGAGTATAAAACTCGTATTTATTTCAGCATTACATCCATAATTAACGAGAGGACAATAAAAATAGAAGAGTGCGATATGTGCGCAAAAATAAACAGCAGCAAATTTTCTATAACGCAAGCGGATGTTTCCTAGAATATGTGCTTTTGGTAAGTCTCTGTGAGGATAAAATTATGGGCTTCGTGTAATACTTTGTCTTCAGTGGGCTTAGTATAAGAATTGGTCTTCAATGCATTTTGGGTTGATAATTGGCCCTCAATATTGAGCCCTGATACCTTAAGGGGAAAGAATGGAGGGTGGTAACGTTTCACACCCTCAATTTATCTCACTAACCTCATTTTTTAAGTTAATAGTATTTATTTCATTATTAACCTTACAAAAAAAAAAGAAATAATAAAAAAAAATTTCTTCTCTCTCGTCTTTCAATAAATTAACTTACAATCTCTTTCTTTTTTTTTTAATTGATTCAAAATTTGAATCAAATATTGACTCTTAATCAAATCTTAAATTAAAATTAAACAAAATCTTATATTATCACACAATGCAAAACCAATATCATCAATAACAATAAATTAAACCCATCATTTCCTCATAAAATTTAATAAAACTCAGTGTTAAAACTTATCATTTGTTGGTGAAGGTGATGGATTGACAATGAAGAAGGTAGATGGTGGCGATAAACTTGTTGTAATGATGATGTTATTGTTAATGAAGATAAGTGATAGGGTTAATGGTTGTGCTAGAGAGAGGGGGATGGTGGGAGAGAGAATAAATCCTCCGACAGCACCCTTCTGACCTCAATCCCAGCATGACTCAATATAGCCACTGAGGAAAAACAAACGAAGAAATACTGTAATTTCTTGTACATGTCACCACGCATGCATGTGTGCATAAGCCTTCATGACTTTGGATGAGTAGCTATATTCCTTAAGATCCAAATATGTATTGGGATATACTTAGTGACTGCAACATTACGTTGTATTCAATTATTTCTCATATATTATGAACAAGTATAAATCATCCTAATTATTATAGGATTAATATGTGACCAATGTCAAATATTAAAGAGTAAATTTGATAGATCCAATATTTTGTTAATGAATTTAATTTTGTTACACCTTATATAGTACTAGTATATTATGGACAAGATTTTAATAGAATGGGTATTTTTATATTTACACATGAAGATTTCCTATACTTAGCTAAGTATAATAAATAACTTTAGCTTATTGAGAATTATTATGTGACGTCATTTGTGCTTGGTCAAGAGTGTAGTCACTCTTATTTTTCTCTCTTCCTCTCATTCTGGTTTTGCTTAGATTTGGCATGTGCAATTTCAAATATGGATCAAAGTAGCAACTTCTAGATTTGGATCCAGTGGCAAGGTTAAGAGAGGAGCTATATCAGGAGCTTGGCAGTAAGCTTGGCCTGACAAGTCAAGGTGATAAATCTTACTCTTTTTTTTAATAGCATATGTTTGTTTGGAATTAAAAATCATGAGTTTAAGTCTAAAGATTTTATAGCACGTTTTTTTTTTTTTTAAAAAAAAACACTCTACATCACTCTAAATCACATCTTAAATTGATTCTTGTGATCACCTTAATTAGTGATTTGAGAAGCGGAGACATTCAACCCCTCTTATTATTTTGTTAAGCCATTTATAAATTCGCGCCATTAATTTTAATTAAATTAAATTCTAACATAACCCTCTTAGATCCCAATTTATCCTTAGTTGTCAGATCTTCTATGTCCAAAACCCTTGCCACACTAAAATCCTCCGGTACAATTAATTCTGAGGTAGTTGAATCTTTAGCCATAATATATCTTCATACCTTTCTCTGTTTTTTTTTTTTTTTTTGTTGGTGTTTGGGGGAGTTTTCAAGTTAAAATTAAAAAAGGGCTGCACAGTGGCATGGTGCCACTCGTTAACGAGGGGAGTTGGATTGCTGGGCTTAGTATAAGAATTGGTCTTCAGACTTGGGTTGATATGGAAAGTTCTGATAATTGGGCCACACAACGTGGTAATAACATCCAAACTATGATTACATTCGGCAAGCAAGCATGTGATTCATGAGCTTCTAAATAAATGAGATATCGTGAGCTTGCTCCAGAATCCAATTATTGGCTAGTTTTTGAAATTACATACTTATTTGTGGATCTCACCAACGGCATTGGAGCTGGATCCTCAAAAGAGAATCTGTAGATTCTCGGTCTAGTTTACAAATAGATGAATCATTTGACGACAGTAGCTTAATTAATAATTAGGATCTGTTTCACTGTTTGGTACGGCGGACTATAGCATTGAAGTTTAACTAGCTATTGCCTATTATGTCAAATTATGAAATAAAATTTTACAATTTTTTTTTTTTTTTTAACTCCCAGGGCAAAGCTCATGGAGAGATATAGGATTAGGACCAGCTAAGGGAGTACAAAGAGAGGACAAAATATTTTAAGCGGTAAAATGAAAAATCGCAACTTCGAAGAGTTAAAAACTAGCTAGTTAGATTGTATAATAAATTTTTTTGTCAAATAACTTTGCGACAAAATTACTCTGACTTAAAAGCCACAACTACAAATATTTGTTGATAGCTTTTAAATCACAACTGTTAACAAATGAACCCTTGGTATTAATTTTGAGTTGATTATTTAGTTTTAGTCTCGAACGAGGTCTAGATCATAAAGGAAATTTGTCACATATGCTCACCTTAGTTTATAAATAGGTGCATCATTAATCACGTAGGCTAATCTCTCGTGTAGATTATTATTATTTTTCTTAACTGTTATTTTCTGCTCAATTACGAATAAGTTTCCTATTTAAAATAAGACTTTTAACAGAATTTCCTTTCCCTACAAGATTTCCTTTCACCTCACCTACGATTTTTAATATTATTTCTCTAACACAGACAACAACAAGGAAACAAGTAAAGATCTATAGAACAGAAAAAAACTCTAATAAGATAATAAAAATCCTTCTACATTATTGACAAATACATACAAATTAATGGACTATAAACTTAATTATTCCTACAAAAACTTTTTGATCAACATTGACAACACGTACAAGATCATCCTTTACTTTTTGCTTTCTACTTAATTTTTTTCTTTAAACCGCAATGATTACTAAATGTTATTGTTGACTTCTGCAGCTTCAATCAAAGACTATGAGTGCGTGGTTAATGGTGACCACAACCACAAAACCTTGCTGAAATTTTACATTAATCTGAATTCTGTCGGCGAGGAAAGATGGATTTTACAAAACCCAGAAATTGAGGAACCAGAAGTTTTCAACATTATCAGGAAACCAATTAAGGGAAATTCTTCCGTCGGATTTGAAATGAATGCGCTTTCAACTGTATCTCACACTGTTCCTTCAGATATGGCATATGTTCTACAGCTCTTTCATTTTTGGAGTTGTACAAAGTTTGTATTTATTATATTCTTCTTCAACAAAGAGATGGAAAGTTTTACAAAATAATATACCGAATTTAACTATCAAATCATTGTAAAAACATGCTACATAAATCATATTGAAAATGTGAAAGCAATAAAATTTAAAGCTTCCCAAAGATGCTTTGAATTAGAAGAAATTAGTGAAGAGTCTAAAATAAAGAGTGAAGTTAAGTGTTTAGTAACTCGTGAACTAGAAAATTTTGAATTCATATTAGGTATGATTATATGGTATGATATATTATTTGCTATTAATTATGTAAGTAAAAATTGCAAAAAGAAGATATGCATATTGATATTGCCATATATTAGCTTAAAGGTCTAATTTTTTTTTTTTTGAAAGCTATAGATAAAATGGATTCATATCTGCTATGATTTCAACTAAAGAAGTTGCAAGTGAAATGGAAATAAAACCTAAATTTTATGAAAAACGTGTTATTTGCAGATAAAATAAATTTGATGAAAATATTAGTGAAGAGAGAATTTTTTCTCCTGAAGAGTCTTTTCGATTTGATTACTTTATATAAATAGGAGATCAAGCTACTTTTTCAATAACGAGAAGATTTTGAACAATTTCAAATGTATAAGAATATGTTTGGATTTTTGTTTAATTTCAAAAAATTACAATTGTTAAGTGATGATGTTTTAAAAACCTATTGTATTAATCTTAAAAATGCTTTAGAACATGATACTCTTTCTAATGTAGACGGTTTAGATTTTTTTCAGAGCTAAGAATTTAAAAAAAGTTTTTCAAGGTAAAAAGTACCCCGCTTGATCTACTTAATTATTTGAAAAAAATTGATTCTAGACCAAATGCATATATTGCTTATAGAATATTATTAACAATATCAATAGCTGTTGCTTCTACATAAAGAGTTATTTTAAAATTAAAATTGATAAAACTTATTTAAGATCAATCATGTAGTAAGAAAAATTAAATGGAATAGTTATATTGTCTATTATGAAAAATATATTATTGAAATTAGAATATAAATATTTAATTAATAATTTTATATTTCAAAAAACTAAAAAAATAAATTTTAAATAAATAAATTTTTAATAACATTAATACATATATTTCACCTTAAATTTTTTAAAAACCTAATTAATACAATTCGCCTATGCCCCGAAAGTGGCTGAGCCGCCGATCTGCAAGCTTAAGGTTAGAAATGAAATTGAAGGATGGGGGTGCGCTTGTAATTGATAAGTATAGCAGCAATAATATTTGTCCGATTTGTTTTGAACGGATATTTGGCAGGAAAATCAACTGTGATCCGCATGCAATTAGATGCATCATCGGGTCGCTGTCGAGAAACAATCGCTGCCCTGGTGCCGTTTTGAGTTGCCAACTTATTATATTGAACGTTTCCTTTCTGACATCTAATTTTTTTCTTTTTAAGTTTAGATTTGGTGTCGCCTATCACCAGCGGCGGTGCTAGAAATTTATCTTAACAGGGGATAAGTTTAAATAA
Source organism: Atalantia buxifolia (assembly GCA_030444775.1). Lineage (NCBI taxonomy): Eukaryota > Viridiplantae > Streptophyta > Magnoliopsida > Sapindales > Rutaceae > Atalantia > Atalantia buxifolia. Next base: position 15,897,400 of record CM059835.1, on the reverse strand, counting down.
TAATATAATTTAAAAAATTTAATTAATAACAAGTATTAAAAATAAAAATTTATTAATATATCTAATATATTTATAATTAATCTTGAAGTATTTTCATATATTAAAAATATTAAAAAATAAATTTATTATTAAAAATATAAAATAAATTTTTTTACATATGCAACAATAATATTACTCAATTATTAATCTCTAATCTGATTTCACAAACGATTTTTACAAAATTCATAGTTAAAAATACGTTTCACTCTGTAGTCATGACAACTAGTAAAATCAATGCTAATATTATCAACAAATAAATTAATGAATACAATTTATCTTTTTTTATATTAATTATTTTTTTGTTAGCCTATCAATCTCTTTCAATTTTGAATATTTGTTATTAAAACGCACATATGTAAAGTAAACATCAAATTAAATTTTAAGTGTCATAAGATTCATTGAAAAAAATTATTTTGATAAACTTAATAAGATAAAGTAATTTCTTTTTTTTTTTTGTGAGTAGAGTTAGTGTGCAACGAAATCTCAAAATAACGATTTTTTTTTTAAGTTGAAAGTTAAAAAAAAAATACTTAATATTTTAATTATTTTTAATTTTTAATAAAATTTTTATAATAAATAAAATAAATATTAAATTAAATTTATAAATTTTGAAAAGTTAGAGGGGACTTAACCCCCTAGTCGTGGCACCGCCTATGCCTATTACTACAATTTATGTCTGTTTTGACCAGACAATGCTACATTTCATATGCTGCTGGTTGTGGCAACGTTTGATTTGATTTGATTTGATTTGCATGCTACAGATCTATGAAAAGACATGTATGGAAGGTTTTTAATGATAGCAATAGTAGTAGGGTAAGTGCCTACTTATGGACAAAGAGTGAATGGATTTATGTGTCGGGGTTTTTTTTTGGGGGCCTTTTTGTTTATTAACAGGTTTTAAAAGAAACAAACTATAATTTACTTCTTTCTTCTCTTCTTTTCTCTTCGTTACTGTAATTTTTCTTTCTCTTGTAAATAAGATACAACTCAAATAAGAACTCGAGTAAAAGTAATATGTATGAGTCGTTATCTAGTAAGGAATAAATTAAAAATTTATCTTTTAATTTATCTTTCACTTAATTTAATAGCTTAAAAAATTTTTAACCGAAAAATTATATTATAATAATGATAATAATAATAATAACAAAGAAGAAGAATCTTATTTACATTTTCATTGTATAACTATTACATAAGAAGTTACGCTGTGTCTTGATGCCAAAACAAATTTAACAAAAGCAAACATATGAATGAACATTTCTGCTGCGATAAATGTCTATATTACTATGATTTCTTGTACTTGTCACTATGCCTGCCTGCATGTGTAGGTCTTCACAACTTCATTAATGGCCACGGCCTCTAGGACTAGGTCCCGAGGCCAACCGTTCAAGCCAAAACGCCATCGTAAACCTCGCCTTCTCGTAGACGGACGGTGGAGGTGTAAAAGTCTCAAGGTGATTTGCCTTGGCGAAATCCTCCGGCAAAACCCTTGTGGCCTCAACCCCAGCATGGCTCAATATAGCCGCTGAGATGACAAAAATTATCATAAGGGTGCTCACTTTTGTTGAATTCATCATCGTAAAACACAAGTAAAAGTTGCCGGAAACTGGAAACTCGTCAGGCTGATATAAAATAAATTTTATGCTTGTAATGTAGAATTGATTTGAGTGTGAGAGGATATGAACGTGGTTCAAGTTATTTATAGGCAAACCGAATGAGAGTTTTGTCTGCGTATACTTGGACTAAGCTTAGCTGTTGGCTCAATCTTTGAATATTTGAATTTTGTTCATAGGTGGGCTTCCCATGGATATGGCTTGCGTGTTGACTGAAGAGCTTTGAATTAGTCATGTTCTGCAGGCTGCAAACTTGACGGGAATTTGTGTTATTGCACTGCATGCGAAAGATTTGAAAATGTCGAGGGAAGGTGGGCTTGGGCCTTTGCTTATTGAGCAAAGCCCAAGTACAGTGACATGGCCCAAAAGACTGTCCAGTTTGCCTGCATTTATGCAAAAATATTTGTTGGAAAATCTTTTAAAATTCTGCACAATTAATGTGATTGATATGTACCAATTTTAAGAAGAAATATATGTTATGCATTCTTTTGGAAAAGTTTATAAAGTGATCCATGGGTTGCAATGCATGAAAATAAGACAAGTCGTAAAAACTTTAATAATCCTAAAATTTACATGTTGTTGATTGGCTTTAACGGTGGGCAGTGACCCTATAATTGCTATTAGAACATCTTTTTCAATATATATATATTTTAAATTGTGGAGTGTAACAAGTATTTGCGGGTTGTGTATTTTAAAAATGTGTTATTATTTTTTTAATTTATACGTAGGCACGAGCTTTCCTATCATCCCCCCTCCCCACCCACAAAATAAACAAACAAACAAAAACGAGATAGGAAAAAAATTGTTAACAAGATCAAAGTGATAATCATAGAATCTTTGAGGCTGAAAATAATTTTTACCACTAGATTAAAGGAACGGTTTCCTAATCGAGGAAAAAGTTGTCGAAAGAATAAATTTATGATTTTCATGGTAAAAATATTGTAACATAAAAATAATTGAAAGACGTTCCTGATAAGATTTCGAGTGTGACTGTAATTGAGTCTCGTTAACTTAAGGCTTTGGATGTGGACTTATAAGTATTTGAGCTATCCCTCCTTATAAATCAATTTTTAAGGATGAGTTCTACCCAATATGTACATACCAAATATTCAAAAGAATGACTTTTTAATGTGTTATGGTTCATTAAAATGAAATCACTAATATATATATAAAAGATTGATAAATTGAGAGTTTAAGAAATTGAGAGTTTAAGAAATTGAGAGTTCAAAATAAAAAGGATCCTTCTATCTTACATTTAACGTAAGATACACCCCCTCACACGTACTGTGCGTTTGAAGGGTGTATCTTACGTTAAATGTAAAATAAGGATTGCCAAATAAAAATGAAAAGAGAGACACACAAATCAAACTATAATTTTTAAGTCTTTATGAAATAACAAAAAAATGATTGAGGGATCATTATTCTCAAGTTATGTTAATCAGAAAATACACCACACGTCCTCCAAAATTATAATGTCTTTTCGGATATTCAAAAAGCAAAACCGTACAATCCTGAGGTGGACGGTAAGTAACGAAGAAGTGAGGCGTTAACAGTGTTACAACTGTAAAGCATTGTTCGTTCGATCAGCATTCAAAACAAATTATTGATGTTGATATTTAACTGTTGTAAAGGGTGCAGTTGGCATGAATTTATTTATTTATTTTTGGGAATTTGGTTTCAGGGAAAGAAATTGTTTAGGCCGAGAAATTATATATATTTTAGCTGTAGTTGTTAGAGATCTCATTGACTGAGCGCCTTTACCTGAGATGCACTACTATGTTAATTAAATATTTAATGTTACATTCATATTTATACGACTGAGATTTAATTACGTATATATTTTTATCGATCGACATTTTATTAAAAAAAATTAGCACAAGATTTAATTACATATAAAGGCTGTTGATTTTTTTTTTTTTTTTGGCGCTTTGTAATAAACCTTGCCAATGTATACGTGTCCTTCTGAGACACCCACGGGTATTATTGAACCTTTTCCTAATCCAATAATAGAGGAACCATTTCTTATGAAAGCATGTACATATAATATTGCTAAGATTTGCTTGTCCAGTAATAAAACATAATCTATATAACTCTTAAGTAAAATAAATCAAAAGAATCTTTCAAATTTATGGCATTTACAAGTTACAATTGTATTGTATAACTATGTTACATCAAAAGTTACGTTTTATCTTGATGCTAAAGGGAATTTAAACAAAAAAAAAAAATTGAATATCTCTTTGATATCTTTGCTTAATTGTCACCGTTTCCGTGACATCCTAATACTATAATTTCTCGTACTCATCACCATGCATGCAGCATGCAGCATGCATGCATAGGCCTTCATAACTTCATTCTAATGGCCGGGGCCTAGGGCTAGGTCCCGAGGCCAGCCTTTCGAGCCAAAACGACATCGTAAGTTTCGCCTTCTCATAGACTGACGGCGGAGACTCAAAAGTATTGAGGTGATTTGCCTTAGCAAAATCATCCGGTAAAACCCTTGTCGCCTCAACTCCAACATGGCTCAATACGACCACTGAAATGACCAAAATGATCAAAAGGGCGCTCACTTTTCTGGAATTCATCGTCGGAGAACACACTTAAAGGTTACCGGAAATCGGTAAATGGTCAACTTTTCTGGCTGAATTGGGTTGATGATTTAGCGCTTTTTTTTTTTTTTTTCCTTCTTTTTCTTTTGTGCCTGTGTGCTTTTGAGTAGATATGAGCAAATGTAATGGTACAAGTTATTTATAGGCAAACGAGTAAGAGTAGTTGTATGTGCATACCTTGGACTCAAAAACTTTGAACAAAATTGAATTGCTTTTTTTTAGTTGGTGCGATTTCATATGGCTTGCGTGTTGACCAAGGAGCTTGGAATTAGTCATGCATAGGAAATATGAAACATCGATGCATGTAATAAGTTTGAAAATATCAACGGGAATATTTAAGTTTTTTTTCAATTTTGTAAATTTAATAGATTGTCTTTTCTCTTCACATGCAATTATAATCGATAATTTGATATAAAAGGGAAAGTATGATTTTTGGACGTATTTTGTTGGTCGGTTCGAAACTGATGAATTTTATCAAATTTCGACGTGATTTAGTATTTATTATATTGATTTATAAAATTTTGAATCCACTTCATCTACCATATATGTTTAAATCTAATTATTTGATGAATAAAGGGTCATTTTAAGTTTTGGTAAAAAATGATAATTTCTATTTTTTTATTTTAAAAATATTAATATTGGGTACAAAATTTGGGTGTATGTATATAGAGCATCAGTACTCTTTGATTTATATATATATATATATATAATCGGGCGGATTTTGACTAAATCAAGCGTAGTTAATGATATCACATGTTTTGATTATATTTTAGTTTGCTAATAAGTCCTAGCTACTTCATCAACAAAATTAATTATAAAAATTAATTAGTAGGTTAATTGCCTTGGTAGCATAGCTGTTGTCTTGTTTAATGAAGTCCCAAGTTGATATATTTTGAATTTGACCAAACTGATTAACAGTGCTCTTCTTGGACTTTGAATGGACTGAAATTTTAATCAAAGAAATTTGCAAATCGTGAAAACCATCAGGCGGGGAGTGTAATAGCAATTGTCACGTGAGTGAGTTGTTAATGACTAGATCTTGATGAACTTTCGAGGAAAATCAACCAAAGTTATGAGAAAATTTGAAGACAATTAATTCAAAAGCATTGTCAAATTCAAAAATTTGAAAACAATTAATTCAAAAGCATTTTCAAATTCACTCCTCCCATTGTAATGAATAATGGCGTGGTGCGAATTTGATTAGTTATTATAGGGTCATAAAGATGACGTCAAAACTCTTGTTATTTTTTATGCTTGATTCATTTTCAATTTCTTGATTGACCTTGCCTTTGAACACAGAAACTGCTGGGAAAAAAATTGCTTGAAATAGTAAACCCAAGACTTTATTATTACATTATTATTTTTGACTTTTTTGTGTTTATTAGTCATTGGTCATTTGTAATGTGTTCACACTTTTGACTCATATATTTCTCTACATAAGGTTGATTTATTTTTCCCCCGTCCACGTACGGCACTCCGATTCATTTTTTGTTCTATATCCAATTTATGTAGAGTGATTTTTAAATAAAGGATTCCTTATTTTACTCAATATACTCTGAACCCACCAGCCATTCAATGATTTGAGAAATTTTAATTAATTAGAAGATAAAATAATTTCATGGTTAAAAGGATAACAATGATAAATTTCATCTCCATTTCAACTGCCCCATTCTTCGTGAGCCCCCAAATTCATGCATTCATTATAAGGAAAAATTAATTAAAACCCTTTGAAATTTGTTAAAATATCATAAAAGATTGTTATAATTTTGTTCCTGTGGGCCCTATACCGTTAGTTAAATGCTAATACACAGTAACTTTTCCACATTCAAAGCAGTCAAAACCAACTTAAAGCGAAAAAAACAAAAAAACCAAATAGAAGGGAAAAAAGTCAAAACCAATAACCTTTTCTAACCAACGATAGTACCAGTCAGAGTATTAAATTATGTAACATTTTTTATAAAATGCCTTTTAATCTACATAGCTACTTATTTTTCAAATCAAATGATTTGCCTGTAATCGGATCTGACTCAGGTCTCGATGCTACAGTACCGGTAGCTTTAGAACCTGACCCAACAAAGGAATATATGTATTTTTTCTATTTTATCTTAAAAGTGAACAATTTATGAAACAAAATGATCATCCAAAATAGAAAATAAACAAGATGTTAAGTCCAAGCACAAGGGTAGCCACCGCACATTCATGTACATTACCATTAGAAGAAAATGGTGTGCAAAATCAGACCCATATGAAAAACAGGGATAAACAAATCACTAATTATTTGAGTTTGGCCTCCAGCTATACAACGTTTTATCCGTTTGGCCTTGTAGCTTTCAAGGTCAATAGGTAGGCTAAACAAAAATTCGTTCAATTTTGAGCTTGAATTCTGAATTTGTAACCAGTATTTGCAATGTGTTGTGAGAATTTCAGAAATCTTTTGCCCTCTGCCTCAACTCGTTCAATTCCTTCTCAATTTCAGCATCTCGAAATGGAAATGCAGTATTTGTGCTGCTAGCAGCAGCCCTTCCAGGTGGAAGCTCTCCTTTCTGTTCGTAAATCAAAGAAAGAAGTCCTAGATTGTCAAGACGAAACGTTGAATGGATGACTTAATGTAGTCTTCCTTTGATATGCACTATGTGGGTGCTCTGACTGAATTAACTTAACAGCAAAAAATCATGAAAATTCTAAACCATGGTGCTTTCCTTCATTTTTCCTGGTTAACAGGTATTGGGATTTCCTTACTTTTGAGGGCAAGGATAACCTTTTGCCGATGTATAGCTTTTATTGTTTCCCGTAAAATGTTCTGTCCTCCATTAGTGCCAGGGAAGGGTCATTTAAGAAATGGTAAAGTGGTTGTCTTAGACATACCTTTGAGCTGCCAGATAGTTCCTTTTTAAGGTTTGCAAGATCATCATCAACGGATGAGGTCTCAAGTAGTGCAAACTGCAACAAATGCAAAAGGTAAAGTTCAAAGAAAATGTTACAAGCCAAGAATGAGTCAATTTTCAGGTGATAATCCCTCACATGCAAGTACATACCCACCATTCTTCTTGAGTCAACAAATAGAACGATAAATGCCTATGAAGTCATTTTATATCTTCTTCTTATCTTTGTAGTCAGGTGGGGGGTGGATATAAGATTAAAATGGCATAATGCAACACTGGTTTGATTCAGTTGAACGCTATGTCAGATCTCGAAAACCATACAATAAAGTTATAGTAATATGTCAAATAATTCTCATCATTAGTATATTATAATTTATGAAACCTGAGCTCCTAGACTTTAAAGGCAAAAATTGCAATTAGAACTCATGACAAAAATCCAAGTACAGAAATCATATAGTCACAATTTTCTTTGGCCACATCCCAGAAAAACATGAACATGCGTGCAGCCCACATGCTTACTCATTTATACATGGTTGGCAACTTGCACAACCCAGCATGAATCGAACACGCCTTATTTATGGGAAGAGGAGATGTCATTAAGATATTAACCATAAGTTGTGGCCAAGAGTGATTTACACACAACATTGGCACCTAATTTCTGTCATTCAGGGACTGACAACTAATAACAGAAATCATAATATGATAATTAATTCTATGCGCAAAGTCTGACTGAGAACATCTTCAGTTTTCAACAGAAGGCAGAAACTTAAACGCAAAGATTGAAAAGGAAAAAGAAGTAAAAGCTACCTTTCCTTCAAGATCATCAGTAGTTAACTGGTTAAGAGAATCTGCTTGGGACTCCATTGTCAACACTACCAAGATAATCATAGGAAAAATAAATGGAAATCAGATTTTATCTAAAGTATCCAGCTTGAATCATCATGAAGACATCTAACAGGGAACAGAAGAAGTAAAGATCAATCAGACAGTAAATTCCACGCAACCAAAAGCCATATTTCGAAGGGAAGATAGACATGGCAGGCATTCTGCAGGATAAATACAATATACAATTTATCAACTAAATACTACAATTCTTTATGGTAAACAATGATGGATGACTACTTAAAAAAAAAAAATTCATCTTCACCCATGAGATGAGTGGCAATGTCAGAGAATGTGAACTGAAACCGAAAGACTGCAACGTTCAGTATAAATCAGGGTTATCACAGCTGACATAATTTGCTGAAACAAAGGCGAAGTACTGGATGCAATGGGAGTCATGTTACTCAGGATAAGGGTGGCACAAGTAACTGGAAAAGAACAAAGAGTTTGCAGTTTGAAGATGTCAATAAAGCCAGGCATGTCCTTAGTAAACTGAATATATCATTAACATGAATTTTATGGCAATGCAGGCCTACAAGGAATAGGCTTAAAAGTATCAGCATCCCTTGTAGTTTAGCTGGGTATGAGTAGATCCAAGTGATTTGGAAATATTAGAAACCTCTCTGGAAATTTAGAAGCTCATTTGCTTAGTCCCCTACCTGGTGGGGAAAGAGTGAAATTATGCGTGGTTTTAGACAAAGTTTGGAACCACGTGAGTGAACTTGAATTTCAATGAAAAAACACAGGAAAGAACTTACATTAACCCTAAGGACTGTGCACATAAGATACATTTACAGAAAAAAAGGGACAAAATAACTAAAACTTTAATGCAAGAAAATGATTTTACAAAACTTACATAGTAAATGTTAACATTTAAAAAATAAATTAACAATATACACTCATCTAATTTTAGTAACAGTGAACTGTATTATTTGGGAAAGTGTCTGAATAAAAGAACGATATATTTGGACCACAAAGACCAAATAAATGCAACAAACTAGAAGCTGCAGTACCATCTAAACATACATTTCTAGGGCACTCCTCTATTTAGGATAGGAGATTCACATGGTTTCTATAATTTGAGAATCATAATCCTAGCAACCCTAAGTTGTAGTCACTCTGAAGGAAACAGACATTCTCAAGACTTCTTTAAAGTTTAAAATATAAAAATAAATAAAATTTTCCCAAAGCTATCATGTTAATGTCATTGAGACAACAGTTGCTGCCCATCCATTACAAAACTCAAAATACATAACAAAAAATTTTACAAGATATAGAAGATAATGCTTCACAATCAAGACAAGCCAAGCACTACGTACATGTTGTGTTTCACTAGGCATTGGTGTAAACAAGGGTGAATAAATCTGAAATTATTCTGCATTTCACATAAGACCAACTATCTCACCTTTCTCTTCCATTTTTTCAAAAGCGGAAAGAGCACTGCTAGTGTTGACATTCCCCAACATCTCGCTCACTTTGGTTGCAGTCCTACGCAATGGCAACCATTACAAGCAATACTAAGGAATTAGCACTAGCAGAGAAAACAGGAAATTCTAACAGAATTAGGGGGAAGACAAACTTTGCAGACTGAGCCCTTGCTTTCAGAGTATCTTTCTTTGATTTTGCCTCCTGTATCTTGCTCTCCAAAAGCTACAAAAAGGGAAATTGTAGCAATTATAATAAATTGATTAATATGTACATAACTAAACTTATCAATAAAGCTGAAAGTAGTATTGAGAGAAAACATGTGCAATGACACTAGCATTATGACCAAACCCACCAGTCAGTCCAAGTCACCAGATAAAATCCTAAAAAAATTATCCAATACCAAGGATCTCTCCCATATGGCAGTTGGTTTGTTTCTTGAAAACCCAAAAATGAAAATGACTCAACCATCAGCATAGCTTATGCCAGTTAAATTAGGATATTTAAATAACAGATAATTGGCGGTACGACAATACCCTGTTTTCTCTCCATCTCTTCAGGCTTCGTACTACATCCAACTTTAACATATAACAAATATCTAAGAATTTTAAAGAATCAATAGAAAATGCTTGCAAAATATTTTCGTTTCTGCTCCTATCAGCCAGTTATTATTGGAAAAATACATCATTTGAGTTTAACTTGCATGTTTTGACAAATAAATCAATAAATGGCTATTGCGCACTCAATTGCATAATTGCATCAGATAATATAACTAAAAAAAAAAAAATGGTGAGGCAATTAGAGCTGAATCAAACTTACCCGAGTATTAGAAACAAGGTTATTAACAACATTCTTTTGCTGATCAAGTTGAGCTTTCAAAGCATTAGCATTATCCTACAAAAGCAATAGAAACAGAATATTAAACAGAAAAAGCTTACAATGAATATGTTGTATAATCCATGTACAATAGATACCAAGCCCTAACATAATTTCACTGTTTCAATTGCCCATTCTCACATGGACAAACCCGCAGCAAATAAGGATTAGCTGAACATTTTATTTTGGATTATTTATGGTAGATTAGAGTATTCTGCTTTATCAACATATCATCAGATGCTTAACCATGCATATTTAGCTCCTATGTAAAGCAAAAAAAATACATCAATGAATGAAAAATGCAGTTCGAATTTGTGAAATTGCCTCTGTTAGGTTTCCCAGAATGGACTCAATCAAAACTCAGAGGCATGCTTCATATAGGAGGAAATATATGCCTAATTATTTCACATATGTATCATATTGATACATATGTGAAATAATTTTATGACAGTTCTCACTGATGGGAACTTGGAAGTTTGCCAGTTGATATTATGATCCATGTACTAGGTTCAATCAATCTCCATGCACCAAAGAAATAACATTGTTCCCAAAAAGTAATGCAACAAGTCATATATATGTGCCATAATCATCCAATTTTGCAATGAGCCAATAATATTGATACATATGTGAAATAATTTTATGACAGTTCTCACTGATGGGAACTTGGAAGTTTGCCATTTGATATAATGATCCATGTACTAGGTTCAATCTCCATGCACCAAAGAAATAACATTGTTCCCAAAAAAGTAATGCAACAAGTCATATATATGTGCCATAATCATCCAATTTTGCAATGAGCCAATAATCAACAAGGCTTCAGATCTCACGTCTAACAAGACATATATATCTGACATACTCATGAGCTACCGTGAATCAATAATCAATAAGGTGATAGCATCAGATCCTACATATTCAGGTACAAAGTGCAATGGTATCCAAAAATGAGAAGCCGGCACACATTAAGGAAAAACAAACTAACACTAGTTTAGGAGTATGACAGCTTACTGCATAAGATTTGCGTCTCTTGAGAGCCTCACGTGCCAGATCTTCTTCCCCTTTTTGAAGAGCGAGCTGTGCTTTGCGATACCTACATAAAACTCAAAGAAAAATAACATCAATTATCTTGCACCAAAATTAAAAGAATTAAATAAACAATTCAATTCATATAAAAGAGTCATACCAGTCTTCAGAAGCTTGTTCTGCAGCTTTGCACTTATTTTCCAACCGCTTCTGAGATGCCAACACCTTCAGAGAGAAGAAAATGCTAACTCTTAGAACAAAGCAAAAGGAAAAGGGTAGAGAGGAAATAACTTTCAAATGCTATACACATGAAGAAAAGAATGGTACAAATTCGAACACTAGTGAGACTTCACCATGCGACCGCTATTTTATTGTGCAGTTAAAAATAGAGTTATCTTCAACATAAATTATACACCTTCTACTTCATATTTGTCACAGCAAATAAGAAATAGTAAAAGAAAGTGCTGATGAAATGAAACGTCAGTTAAAACTGAGGATAACAAGAGCAATCTCAATGAAATGCAAGATCATGTGGCTTACTTGTGCCGTGGCCTGGCGCATCTTTACCAAGTCATCATTCATTTCAAGTACTGCTTGCTCTAAAATCTTCTCTGGATCTTCAAAGGAACTCAGAATTGCATTTGCATAGGACTGCAGTTAGCAATTAGGCAGTCACATTACTAGTGTACAAAAACAAAAGTAGTAACAAGTAGCGTCAATTTGGTTATATTTAGTACCAAGACATGTTCTATAAATGAAAATCAAAGGAACCCAACCTTCACAACTCTTGCTAACCTATCAAATAGGTTCATTCGTGTATTAAGTGCTCCTCCACCTTGTCTATAACAACGGGATCGGCTGGAAGGACCAATCCTTAACCTTGTAACTTTTAGAGCTCCAACTATAAGCAAAAGCAACATCACCAAAATACGGAAATGAGTATGAACAAGTTATCAAAACATCTATGGCATACCATATGCAGTCATAATTTCAAAAACAACATTAATCAACAAAATAACCAATTCCAAATAAGTTTCATCATACTTTAAATAAATATATAAAGGTCAACTGCAATTTACATGAACGTGTGAGGACCCAAATAGAACAACAAAATAGAGCAGAATCCAAGTAAATTCTTATCTCTATCTCCTTCTTCACGTCTACTTTCACATGGTACTGCTGACTCAACAGGGGAAAAAAACATCCTTGAGCAACACTTATACTTCTACTCCTAGCCAATTAACCTTGGCGCCATTGTTCTAATAATCATATCACCTATTCATTATCACTTCTTGAAAATCTACTAACTCACTATAAAACAAAAGATTTGATCTTTACTTGAGTTACCTTCAGTTTAGGTAGTAACCACTAAAAGTAGAGCTGTACATATGAACACTGAATAAGAACTTAATTATACTAATAGCAAGCACACACAACAATCAAATTTCACAAAACGCAAATTATACAAAAATTAATAATCATTCTAACACTTGCCAAACCCACTGGTACTACCAAATTTCACGGACGCTCAAAAAAAAAAAACAAAATGAAAGGCAATAAAATTGAATGCAATTTTAAAAAAAAATTTTGCATTAATTGTGAGGCCCAAAAATATAAAAACAAATTGTAATGAACAGAACTCACTAAGGTACTACATTAACTGCCACAATTGAGTATTTCTAGGAAATTTTTTTTTCCTTCTCTTTCATTTTCTCAGCAGCCAAACAGTGTGAGAACTATACTTAAGAAAAATATAAACAAAAAAAGAATATACCCAAAAATGATAGAGAATAAGAATAGCCCAAAAGGTTAATAAAGAAAGTACCTCCGCCATTGAAAAACGACGTCGTGAGGGGCTTCTTGACCATGCAGAGACTGCTGCTAGAGCTCGTGGAAGAAGAAGACGGCGCTGGTGTCATCGGTACCGTGAATCCCGTAACTATCTGTGACTTTGCGGCCATTCTGCGGGATGCCCACGAGTTCAATTGTTGTCGGGAAAAAGAATGATTGGTTTTCAAAGTGGCTTTTGGATAGAAGACGAGAGAAATTAGAATCGCTTCTTTGAAATTTTTTTATTGTCGTTTATTTTTGCTTCCAGTGTTTCTTTCTGGGAAACAACTTTGTGCCCCTAAATTGTTATCTTTTCTTGAAAAAATGAATAGTTTATACATTTGTGCCAAATACGTCCCTCGTTCTGCTGTCGGTTGGCCTCGTTTTTAAATATTACTTGTCATTTAATATAATAAAAATTTTCTTTTGATAAATCAAAGCAGTTGTAAATAAAAATATAGATTTAGGTTTCATGCTTTTTGCAAAGAAAAAAATTGAGGAATTTCTAACTCTTTAAAGACAATATAATACACAATTCATATTACAAGTAGATAAATATTTTTGTAGATATGCGTCCTTACATTTTATCAAAACTTGTCTTTGAAATAAAGAGAAATATTATTCTCACAATAAATAAAATGAGACCTAAACTTTTGATTTCAACAATGAGACATAAAAATACTAAATATAAATTTATTAAGTAATTGATATCTTGATTATCTTAGGATGTGTTTAGCATACTGTATTGTATTATATTGTATAATGTGTTTAGCATAGGATGTGTTTAGCATCTTTGTATTATCTTAGGATGTGTTTAGCATACTGTATTATATTATATTATTATAATAATGTTGTACAATATTTAATGCTACATTATACTATATTAATTTTTGTTATTAATTTAAATTATATATTATATTATTTTAATATATTTAAATTGTATTAATATTTTACATTATTATTAATTTTAAGTTAATAATATTCAAATTTATTTAAATTTAAATATTTATAATAGTTATATTAAATTATAAATTCATTAATAAATTATAATATAAAAATAAAAATAATATTATATTAAATGAAAAAATTATAATTATTTATTATTAATATTATTATAAAAAAAAAAAAAGGCCAGCTAATGTGCCAATTGCCACATTAGCACAGCCACTTTAACCCATTCTCATGTTCTTCTAAACATATTATCAATATTAATTTAATGTAAATAATATTTTAATACTCCATAATATAACACACCAAACGTTCCCTCAGTTTGAAATAGCTATATTTCTCACATACTATTAGTTTTTTAACGCTCACGGCTATCTTCAGTGTCTTCGATGTTTAACAGCGAACAATGGGGCATACCTAATGCGAATAAGTGAATAATTCCCTTGTTTCAGAAAAGGCAAAGCAATAGGGGCCTGAATGTTATTACTCTGTTTCCGTCTTACATGACCTGACGACAACAAGAGTGAAGACGGCTGGACTAGTGTAATGGGGCAGGTTCTAACCAAAGCCCAAAACCATTGAATCCGATTGGAGGTAACAAATCCTTCGCTAAAGTTGGACCCAGCTGACCCAGCTGGCCCATTTTTGGGGAAACTGGATACGCCGAGATAGACCGTCAGTTTAAAGCCCGTGATTTCGAATATTGTAATAATCCTTTTTTTTTTTTATGTTAAAAGGCGGAGCTTGGTAAATGAAATTAATTTTGCTACCTCTACTAGAATTGAACTTGGTGGTAAATGAAAAGTAAATAACCTGGAGCAATATATTATATATGTAGAGGCACGGTTTTATTTGTAGTTAAGTTTTCATCTAAAGTATTATTTTCTAAGTTTAAAAGCTTATACGAAGTTCATTTGAATTTTTAAAAATCTTATGTCTAATGAATTTTATGTAAGAGATAGAGGAACCTTGTTAAATTAATATTTGATAAATTGACAACTTCCATTAAATAACAGTTTTGATTGATCCAAAGTTGCAGCCAACATGGTAAATTAATAATTTTGTGAATTTATTAGATAAAAACTTTTATAAGAAATTAAATAATTTCACAGGAAATTAAATTAAAATTTAACTAATTTAAAACTAAATACAAGTGATATGTCTAAGACATTTTTGTAAAATGTGTTTCCCATGGTTTTGCTTCTTCTTGAAATTAATGCCTTATCCAATTCATCGCAGGCATTATTGTTTTTTTTTTTTTTTTACACTTTTTAGATAAGAAGCTATTACGGCTCAATATATTACCTAAAAAAAAATCTTCTCCGATGACCGATGATCTAGCAATACAATGGCTAAAGAATTATCAAGTGACTAATTTACTTAATTAAGATTAAATTAGAATTGTATCATATAAAGAATCACTACATTCTCATATTATATTATGTGATATTAACTTAATTAACAGATTTTTCATAATCGCAAGGCTATTAATTTATCGAGATTATAATATATATAATTACTTTTGTGTTGTTAATTACTTAAAAGCCCATCATTAATTTAAATATCTCTCGAAAATAAAGATTAAAAAAAAATCATCTCTATTCTTAACACAGCAATTTACAAATAGGTAAAATACACGGGCCATTCCTAGTTGAATGTTAATTTCTATAAATTTGAAAAATAGCATGATTTTGACAAGTGAGTCCCAAAACCCCTTCTTCGCTGATAAATCACTAAGTGAACAAATATATCAATTGACCACTTGACCTCAAAATGAATGAAAAATAAAATAAAATAAAATAGATAAAATCCCATAACGAAATGTAATTCTTTGATTATGTTTTCAAAAACATAAAAAGTTCAAAAAGAAATTATTTAGCCATAGGTACACGAGCCAACAGCCATAAAAACCAAAAGAGGAAAAAAAAAACAACAAAAATGCTGCGAATATATGTAGGAGGCAGTCTCGGATGCACTCACAAGGAACCTTTGCCCCGCAATCATAACAAAATCGAGCCTTGCATCTGAAAAAAGCAATTAATAAATAATAAATTATTGGTCACAAATGAATCGATTTTATATCTTATATTATATTGCTTTTTTCTCTTCCATTATTAATAAAAATAACAATATAAAGTCAAAGAATGGCAATGGGGGAAAATATATAAAATTTAGGGCCTGCAATCAATGGTATGAGATTGATCCTTGGGGTAACGATAACACAGTGGCCACAGCTAGGAAATTTAGCCCATATCATCTCCTCTGCAGCCTTCCCATGGAAATTGGAAAATATCATTGGGATACTTAATTTTTTTTCACTTTCTTCACATTCGTAGTGCCCGGCATGCCAAGCCAACCTACACTGAAAACAAAAATATCGACGACACTTTGGGCACTTAGATTTCTTCTGTCTATAACTGTTTCTGCGGCACTCGTTCACCGCCAAAGCCATTAAACTCTTGTTAGGGCAAAAGCTCTTCTCAAACCCTAAAAGATAATCTTCAAAGAGAAGATCACACCATTTTGAGAAAGCACTTGGTTTGATAATATCCCTGCAAGAAACAGGCCCTAAAAGTTTTTCACCGTCTAATTCAGGGCATTTGATTCTCACTGTCTCGTCGTCTTCGATATTCGTTTTGCTGTATTTCGCTATGCAGCGTTGACAAATAGGATTTGTGCAGAGATTCTTGAATTTCTTGATTTGTACTGCTGGCTTTGTGCATATTTCGCACGTGTATTTTTTTTTTTTTCTTCTAGGGGTTTTCTTATAATATCTTATTATTATAATCATATTTACACCACTTAGGTTATTTTAGTAATTCCGGACGCTGGGAAATTAATAATGGTTAATTGATTGGTTCTATGATGCATTGGATCGTGGTATTTACAATGGAACTGTGATCTATTATGAACTTGTAATTTTTGTTTGGTTGATTGAAAGTTTAATAGCTTTGACTAAAAAATAAATAAAAATGGTATATAAGTGAGTGCCAATTAGTTTAGTTAGAAAAATTTCATTTGCATAAATAAAGAAAGAATTGAATTGCCTATCTATTGGAAATTTCATTCACATAAGTAAATAAAGAATTCAATTGCCTATCTATTGGCCTTTTACTTCTTTTTCTGTGAATCTCGGTGAATTAATTTGCATGTTAATTGTCATATAGTGAAAAAACTGTTCATAGAAAATATAGAAAGAGGAATGTGCTTTCATGCTGTGTGAATTGTGAAACTCGACTAATCAACAAATATGGTGTTCACTTTTGGCCCTGCTGTTTCTATTTTCTAGTTGTTATTCAGTTATTGATTGTGGTGTCGATCGGATACCCTTTTGAAAACGAAACTACAAAAGAAAGTTTGAACACTGGTTTTTTTTTTTTGTATTATAAATATAATTTGCATATACATACACATATACATATTATATATATGTGTGTGTATGCATATGCTATACTATTACTCCTGTAGTTATCTAGTTAGAAAGAAATATATTATTGCATTTTACGAATGAAAATGGAAAAAAAATTCATTATATTCCTTTTTTTCAGAGTAACCAAATGTTTAAGGATGAATTCTATTTAATGTGTATATGTATAACGCATCATATGCCGCTTTATAAGTGAGAGGATAACAACAAATCTATATATGAACTACATTAAAGAATGGTCGCACGATCAACCAAATATAATTGTAAAGGGATATTTGATTTCTGTTAAAGTTGTATCGATAACATGTTTTTTAAAGGAATTATACAGAACATTGGGTGGAAATATCATTTGAAGATACATTGATGCATAAGTTCACTTTTGTGATCGTCAGTGAGTTTTATCAAAATGTTTATTGTAATTATTGATTGTAAAACGATTTAAATATCTGTTATAAATTTGACATTATTATTTAAAGAGATTACAAAAAAAAAAGAGCCCCTTCAATTTAAAAAATATTAAATCACATGATTTAATAGTATATCCACACCAAAAAAAAAGAGAGAACACCATACTAAAAAAATTCTCTCTCTATATATATATTCAACAAGAGTTCCCGCATTGTATTAAAGTATGGAAACGCTATTACACTTATACACAACATGATGTGATAACAATCCTGCACTTTAATAATTGAACCCAATATTTGATTCCACGATTCGACCATTGATTTAAGTCCAGGTAATGAGGCCCCATCTTGTTTTTAGTTGGTATACGGAAACCACTGGAAAAGCATATGATCGCATGAAAACCTTGTAGATTCCGCGGGGAAAAGGAATATATGCATTGCAAAATTTTAAATTCGACTCTGGTACTGCATGCATCATGTACATAATGTCATTTGCAAAATATCGACGGCTTTCTTTTTAATATGTCCTGAACAACCTGAATCAATTCTCTCTATATATATTCGCCGTACATATAGAACGAATTTTTAGCTTCATCGGCAGCCATGGATTCATTGCAGGACTAACTTTTAGAATCAGATGCTGAATGTGAACGTGTTATGACAGAATGGGACCATCGATCATTATATTCACTAATTTATATGATCAACATTTTGTTAAAAGTTCAGAATCTTGGACTAAAAGGCAAAAGAAAATCTGAAAGAGCAGTTCTGTTACGTATAATATCTTGTTTTGTACAGAAGGAAAACGAGTGCAATAATTTAGACGCGGCTCTGAATCTTTATCCCAGTCGCATCACATGGTACTAACGGCAAGTATCAATTCTTGAACTTTTGTGCAGCCAAAACTCATCCCTGCCCAAATTCTCGTTCAATTAATGTTCAATTAATTCCATTTACAAGTTAGCACAAACCAAATATGAATGTAGGATATGAATAATTCTAACGACTCAGTGCATGGTGTGCTTGAGGTAACTCTAAATGAAGTGGTCAATTTGGCTAATAATATCGGATTGAAGCGTATGATGCACTGTTTCAGAGACCTTGACGAGACTATCAGAAACTTCATGGCTGTTGGCAGTGGGGTCAAAATTTTGCATTTTGGTTCCCAATAAAGCACTAAAAGTAATTTCCTAGCTCTATTATGAAAGTTGTTTTATTTTTATCTTTCTTATAGGAAACTTAGATTTAGCTTCCCCTTTTTGCATTTTGTCCATTCTGCAATTTGTAGCAGCTATTCGGTAATAAAATCAAGAATCTTAGGAATTTGGGGTATTTCAGGAATTACGGTCTCTTAAGGTATTTTAGTAATACCACACGCTAGGAAATTAACAATGGTTAATTGATTGGTTCTATAATGCATTAGATCTTGGTATTTACAATGGAAATGTGATCTATTATGAACTTGTAATTTATGCTTGATTGATTGAAAGTTTAATAGCTTCGACGAAAAAGTAAATACAAATGGTACATATGTGAGTGCTAGTTAATTGAGTTAGTAAAATCTCATTCACATAAATGGAGGAAGAATTGAATCACCTTATCTGTTGGCTTTGTGCTTCTTTTTTCGTGAATCTTGGTGAATTAATTTGCATGCTAACTCTATAGTTAAAAAATTGTTCATAGAAAATGTAAAAAATTCAACGTGCTTTCGTGCTATGTGAAACTTGACTAATCAACAGATATGGTGTTCACTTTTCGCCCAACTATGTCTATTGTCGAGTTCTTATGCACTTAGATTTTTTTTTTAACTGATTTTGGCGTCGACCGGATACCCCTTCGAAAACGAAACTACAAAAGAAAACTTGAACACTGGTTATTTGTATTGTCAACAAAATCGAACACGTTATACTATTACTCCTAGACTTATCCGGTTGGAAAGAAATATATTTTTGCATTTTAGCTACAAAATTGGAAAACAAATTTTCATTATTTTCCTTCGTTTTCGGAGAAAGTCTTCCTAACGCGAAAACCAAATGGTTAAGGATGAGTTCTGCTAACGCATCACATGCTGCTCTACAAATGAGTGGATAACAACAAATCTTTATATAATAGATTGTTACAGCTTGCATATAGAAAGAGTTGATACTGCTAGATAGCTCTTGCCAGTACCAAGCTTTCAATCTTTCAAACCTCTCGTATTTTTCTGATAGAATTTTGGTCTTATGGATTAATAGTTATGTCTTTGTTTTTTTTTGACCGAGTTTAACATAGGACGGACCTTCTTAAACTTTTAAAGATCTTATATCATATTTCTTTAATAATAATATACAAATTTATATAATTTTATTTTTTTAATTTATTAATCACCGATTACCACATATCGATAAAAAATTTTATTTAGACAGAGTTCAGATAAATTTTAATCCATCTTATTACCCCTACACAAATGGAATAACTGCAACTTGGAGAACATTGCAAAGAGGGTCTTAAAATATAAAATGAGGGGTTCTAATAGCAAGGCATTTTTTTAAAAAAATTTAAGAAGGCCCAACTTTATGAACATTAAAGATTGGTCGCATGATGAACATGGCCTGTTCCTAGAATGCGCAAAACAATCTAATCATTAATCAACGTAACTAATCTCTTGGTTAATTTTCCAAGAATTTTACTAATCTCTTGGTTAATTTTCCAAGAATTTTTTACACATAAAAATAATTACGAAACAGATTATAAATGACACGACAAGAAACTATCAAGAATTTAATTGACTTCTGCTGTTTTGATGCATGTTTGTGCATCTCTTTTGCATATTATTTTTGTTGATATGCTATGCCAGAGCCTACATGTTATATCCACAAGCTTATCTTAATAATCAACGTATGATTGATTGATTAAATAATCTTGGTTGATTAGAAAAATAACTAATTGATAAATCATTAATGCCAATCAATCATTTCCAAATCATGCAAATTATAGATGTCTTGGACTTGGATTCGTCACCCATGCAATTCTGTGACACATGGTGGGAAGCTGCCAAGCTCATCAATTTTACCCCTTGCATTATCTTTAAAGTTACAAAACTTATAAATAATTAAATATAAAATACAACTACAAACAATTGTTAAGAAGATTTCACATAATGTTCATAGAAAAAAATTATCAAAATCCATTGTCTTTCGTCAAAATTTGTTCATTTCCTCTCTCATGTTTAAGGCCCATCAACATTCTTTGCTATTAAAAAAAAGTTGATTAACTTAATCTCAGCTTTCAATGGTGGATTTTATTATATTAAAAGATAAAATAATAAAAATACCACAAAACTTATATCCAACAAATTTCATCAAAAATACCACATACCTCACAATTAAAAAAAACATCACATTTATTCGTCTCGTCAAGAATTTTAAAACAATAAGTTATGCCTCCATGTAATATCCCACGTCAAGTTGGCGATCCATTATCTCTCTTCCTCAGAAAAAACCATAAAATGAGACCAACTAGAACTACTACCACGAGACTGATCATGATGGCACCACCCACATCAATATCAATATGGAATTCGTTTTTCATTTTGATGCCAAAAAGCAAGAATTCAACACGAAAAGAATTTGATGATTGCCTCTCTCTCTCTCTCTATATATATATTGATCTAGCTCGATCTAATAAAGGATTATTATTATTATTATTATTTAACATGGCAATTAGCATGATAGGATTGATACACACTAAATGCTTTTTGTAATGACAGTATTAATGGATATTTCATGCTTTCGTAATGATATTTTCATGCGCTATTGTAGCCCTATATTTACTCTTCTTCCGCATATGCTTAATACAATATATAATGACTAAATATTAACTTTAACACACACGTGGTAATAATTTATTGAAAATAATATATATTGAAGACTTCCTCTAGAGACCTCGATTTTCGCCCATAACTTAATTCTTTAATTCAACATTTAGCAGCCAACATATTTTTTTTTTTTAAAAAAAAAGGCAGGTGACACGCATGCGCTCTTTTTAATATGCAGTGAGACAATTGGTCCCTCTCATACATCATCTGTATCGCTTGGACTTTCTCTTGGAAGAAAGAGGAAAAAACACTTATTTTTTGTTTTAGGTTCCTACATTACTTTCTCTTGTAAATTAAAAAAAAAAAAAAAGAAGAAAGAAGTTTCTCGATTACAATTCCGTCTCCCCCAAAGAATTTTGCATGCTCCGGGCTTATAATTAGCATCTTATACACCTGGTGTTTTAATTTTAAGTTCCTAGATTCAAGTGATGTCTAGCTTATGATGATATTGGACTGACAAAAGGGACGGAAAAAAGATTGAATTTTCACATATCATGCCAAAAGAATATCGCCACCCCCCTCTCCCCATTATGTTCCTTTCCTTCAATGGAACAAATATGTTTAAAAAGAAAAAAGTTTTGGACACGGACATAGATGAGAACTTGTGTGTCACCTACGTTCTGAGCATTATAATCAACAAATACAGGCATATGTACTGTACTCTCAGCTTCAGCGTCCGGTCACTCTGGGTCTCAAACAAGGTTAGGCAGCTCATTGAGTATGAGTGTGTAAGATGATTTCAACGCAGAGCTTCAAGTTTCTTCCACAAATATATGGCTCTTCTTATTATTGGATCGGCTGAAAACCCCTCTGCATAGGCACTTATGGCAGTCAACAGGCTTGTGAATTTCTCCCCATTATCCTGTACCATTCATGATTTACTTTCAGCTCAAAAAGGATTCACATCATCTTTGTAATCTACTCTTAAAACCAGATTTCTTAAAGGTGCAGAAGTTCTGATACTACACAAGTCAAGGAGTTTCAATGGACCGAGGTAACATTACACAATCCACTGACATTTTTTGTTAAAAACATAGCAAATGCCAAGAACCAATAAGAAAAATTTAAGTGCACTACAGCTTTTTTTTTTTTTTTTTTGAAAAGTAGCGCACTACAGCTTTAAACGGCAAAGGAACCATCCCAATTTTTTGAGATGCTGTCAAAATGTAATAGTGTAAAGTGTAATAGTGTAGATTACAAAGGATTCACATAGTCTTTGTAACCTACACTTAAAACTAGATTTCTTAAAAGTGCAGAAGTTCTGATACTACGCAAGAAGTGAAGGAGTTGCAATGGACTGAGGAAGCCTTACACAGTCCGTTGTCATTTTTGTTAAAAACATAGCAAATGACAAGAACCAACAAGAAAAATTTAAGTGCACTACAGCTTTAAACGGCAAAGGAACCATCCCAATTTTTTGAGATGCTGTCAAAATGTAATAGTGAAACTCATAAGGTCAAATCAATCTTCAGCTAAAAGATGAATTCATTGACCGTGTAAGTATGCAAAATATGTGTGTGTGTAACTTATAATAGTAACTAGACACCTTTTACAAAATCCTGGCACCGTTAGATTTCAGGAGATTGGCTCGGTAGCCTAGTGCATATGTAACATTCAATGTTCATCTGGCTCCACGAAACTGATCTAAGAAAACCCATAAAAGACCATAATTCAGACAGGACTCAAGACTGCTGGTTAACATGGTAAAAAACTTAACAAGCAATTAGTAAACATGTATACAGTGACTAAATAACTAACATCCCTCGAGTGATTACTACAAACCTCTGGTTTTATAAATGCAATATCTCCAGTAGTAAATGGCACCATGTAGAATGGAAGATCACAGCGTAGCAATGCCTCGCATAATATAATTCTAAATATCAATAAAGCTGGTACAATATATGTTCTAGGCAATCAAAATCATGAAATTGGCTATACTATCTTATCCAGAACGTAATGCTACATAACTCAAGAGTGTTCATATTGCAAAAGTAGTAACTTCTTGCCGGTAGAAATTTCCAGCATCAAGTAAAAGTAGAAACCATCAAGATTGAGTTGAATAGGTGATATGGAAGGTAGCATTTTCGGCGACAAATTGTTGATAGATAGAACGCTATGTACTGTTAGGAAACAACATTGTTGTATAACCTTAACTTATGAATTCCATTAAGTAGAATTTGAAAAATATGATGACATCAGTGGAGAAATTAAGGTCATATTTAAACAAGATAACAGGTGGAAGAAGCAAAAATAATTACCAAGTTCTTGCTTAGAACAGCTTGATCAGCAAAAGTTATCAATGCCTGCATGAGATAAAGGAACAAAAGGTTTTGAACCATGATTTTACTATAAATTTTGATCATAAAACACCATAAGGGTAAGTGAAAGCAAGATGAGGAAATTAAATTAAAAAAAAACGACCATTTTAATTGTATGCCATCAGGATCATTTAAAATTTAATCAAGTAAAAGCAGCAAATATCAAGCTGAATCAGAACCGACTTAAAGCCAATGCATTGCAACTGCCTTTTGGGTTTAAATCGTCAAGACATAAATATGATAGATACTTAGATTCATACTGCATAATCAGTAAATGTCTGCTTGTCACTGGGGGTATTTTTCTATCCAACAAGAATCCTAACCACATCATTAAGCCTAGATGACCATATAAATTCAATTACGGAGGCATTAATTGGAGACTTATGGTCAACTACACTGGAACAAGCACCAACAATCTCCATCTAATGACCCAATTCACCCCACTCACTTAAAAAAGAAGAAAATGAAAAAAATAAATAGATACATAAAATCCTGAATAATGTTATAAGTAGTTAATGCTACCTTTCTCGTACGCTCCTCCTCAACTTGATCGACACATTGCAACAAATTCTGCAACGATCCTACGAACAAAAGTACAAGCAAGTCAGGATATCAAGAAAAATAATTTCCAGGACAGGCAAGAGAGTTAAATAAAAAACAAATTTGGAACTAATACACTCAACTAAAGAGGTAATCCTAAAGAGGTAATTCTATAATCTGTAGTAAACAAGATTACCCAAAATTCTATCAAAGCGCTAGTTTAGAACCAATACATTTGTGTTGTCGATGTTGATTCGTGGATATGCTATGGTCCAAACTTTCCACTGTACCTAGTACTATTCCTTTCTTTTCTCGAAATCTTTACTAACCTAAACAGAAGAAAGTAAATTATTGTAATATCCATTCTAGGCCTCTAGTAGTAAGACAGAAAGGAGATATAAAATAAAATTAAACCGTGCTCTAGGTGTGCATTGAAACTCAAGTTTCAGATGTTGATAGAAATTTTCCTTAGTTTCATGTTATAACGAATGCTGCTATTTGTACACCTTGCTTTCACATTTCAGGAAAAAAAAAAAAACATTCTACATTACGCACCAACATACCAAATTTAGTAATCAGTTGCACCACACGAACGTCTCCAATCCCTTCAACTCCTACATTTATATAGTAAAAATGCATCAATCAATAGAATTTAAGGCTTGCTTGGATCTTGAAATATAGAAGTGAAAAAAGAGGTTAGTTATTAACATGCATCTTAAAATTTGCTTCCTTTCTGAAGCAATCCAAAGCAATTGTTTCTTTCCCTCACTCGTTCCAAAATCCGAGTAGTGCCTGAATGTGATCATATCTTACATTTGGAAAGATTCAAGCTTCAGGATTTTGCTTTAATCATGCCTTAAATCTTTTTCTTTCCTTACCTCCTTCCAGGAGGTTATCTTTGATAAATTACTTTCTCCACTTCAAATAATTATTAAGCAGTATCAAAGAACATATAGACCACACACATCTATTTTGAAGAAAAAGAGGGAAAAACAACATATATAAAAAGTATGATTGACCAAAGCACTCTAGTTCAAATATAAGAGGTAAATTATTAATCCTTTGGAAGCAAATTCTAGGACTCAGTGTTTCATTAAAAATTTCATCAAATAAGCTACATATTTTTTTCTATAAAAGATGATTAGGTGAACATAGAAAACTGCACCATATACAGAGAAACACCAATTTACTGAAATAAGACGTTAATGCCAGACTGAAATTGGTGGACACAACCTTTCAAAAAAATAAAACAAAAAATCAGCGGACACAAACATGTTCTAGTCTATTTGTTGCAGACAGCATTGCATAACTCATCATTTTGAACTCATGAATAATGCATGAGCAACTGAACAATCAAACTTAATGTAAATTGCTATATCGAATGAACTTTGGCATTCAAATGAAGAGGACTTCAAGCAGTAAATTACTACAATGACATAATAGAGTAGTACCTGGAATATTATCAGCTTTGTCACCCACAAGAGAAATCACATCAACAAACTGCGACGGTTTCAGTTCTCCATACTTTCTAGCAAAATCCTCCATCCCAAATGAAGCCATGCTGTGCAACCAAAACCATAAGCAAAAAACCCAGATTAATAAGAGGAATATACATGTATATTTGTCTGTGTGTGTAGATGAAGACACATAAACACAAAGATAGAGATAGAGATAGATATATTATTTAAAAGAAAAACCAAAATTTGTTAGGAAGCAGAAAGCAAGAACAACCAAGAAACTTCTACAGAAAAGGCACAAAAGGAACGAAAGACAAAAAAAAAAAATACTTTCACATTCTAAATCACTAATCCTTAAAGGCAACTCTCTAAAAAAAATAATCTTTTATGCTCAGACATAACAGTAGGCAACTTCTCAGAAGCAAAAAGTTTACAACCACAAAATTTGAAAAAAAAAAATGATGATTATGATGATGATGGTTTGCAATACTGGTAAATTAAGTCTGAAAGGAGGCTACTTAGATGTCAAGAAAACAATGCAAGATGCGAGATAAACTAAAATTATTTTCAAAAAGATGATAATGATGATGGTTTAGAATACTCGTTAGTTTTAAGTCGAAAGGGAGCTACTTAGATGTCAAGAAAACAATGCAAGATGGGAGATATACTAAAATTTGTACTAATAATAAAGATTTTGATCTAAAAGATTTAATGAGATGCACCATCTATTCATCATCAGGATTCCTTAACTGAACCTAGCAGGAGATGCAATTTGGAATACAGAGGTCTATCACAGAAGATTTTTAAGCACGCAATCTTAATATGATTGAGAAATTACATGATTTGAGAAATTATTTTTTTAAGCAAAAGAAAAAAAAGGAAAAAGCAAAAGGTATTCATAACACAGTGAAAAAGGAAAACATATAACAGAAATTGAAAGGCTCATTCATTAGTCAATACTTCAAACTTTTAAATAATTGATGTAAAGTTGAAGAAGATTTATACTAACTCAAATCCACGGGGCGCAATCCGTAGAAGACGTAATGAAGGCGAGAGAATCTGAAAGAAGTCTTTATCGGGGAGACAAACTCGTACCTGTCAGAAGAAAATTAAATCAAGAGGAAATGTTAAGAGTGGGGATTTCAGAGAAGAATATACAGAAGAAAGCTGTTATTATATTATGATGACTCTTATTTGTTCTCAAGAAAATTATGCCTGTTTGACAGAGAGAAAAATAAACTACAAACATACGACTCTCAGATGCTTTTTTTTGGGTTAAAACTTTAAACTGGGGAGAACAAAATACAGTAGGAAATATGGTAGTGTGATGGCCCTTCTCAATTTAGAAAAATGCTTCTTTTCAAGGAAACAAGAAATTTTGTTTAAAAGAAAGAAAGATGCCGGAAGCAGGCCAAGAGTCCAAGGGAAGAGAATAAGTACAGCCAAAAAGCAAAATGGACCAAACTCATAAAATAACGGCTTCCCAATTTTCCTCAATTAAAAAGAATGGAATATTCTTGAATTCAGTTCAGATCGAGGCCCAAAGGGAAGCAAGGAAAAAAGCCTTGTTCGACAAATTGAGAGGGGGAAAAAAGGCATCTTGCTGGACCTCCTCCGTAGCTTCTTTAAAAATTCTCTCCTTTCTTTCCAACCAAAAAACCAAAGAACTTGCCAAACCACCAGACTTCTGCAATACAGTTTCCTTTTTACCACCCCCAATTGCATAAAAATTCAAACAATTATTGCCCTTTTTTTAATAACCCAAAAATTACTTCATGAAACACCTAAACTTAATTAGCGAGAATTTCAGAAACCCTAAAGCTTTTAATGGACAGGAAGACTGGGAAAAATAAATCTCAACAAGGGGGCATCAAGGGATTTCAAACCTCTCACCTCTTGGTTAAATATTAATCCAGTAACATTACATGAAAGTTTTCTCCCCAGAAGAAGGAAAGGGAAGGAATGTTCAGATTAAGAGTACAAAGAAGAAAAGGCAAAAACAAATCAACTTGTGCTCTCTCTCTTTTTTTCAACAAATTATCAATCTTCTAACGCATCAAAATTAATTGAGGTAAGAACATGAGCATTTTTTAACAATTACGAGCAGAGTTAATTACCTTGAAACCAGCATCAACACTCCTCACAGCCAATGTCCCAATCACATCATCAGCTTCCACACCAGGTACCTGCCTTTGAGTAAGCTCTCATGACTAGGTTTCAAAGACTATCAGGCTCAACTAACCATAAGCATCTTCGTACATGATATTTACCTCAATCACCTTAATGGACATAGCCTTGATGGATGCTTTCAAATATTGAAGCCCCTGGACTATAGTATCAGGTGTAGGGGGACGATTGTTCTTGTATGAAGGGTACAGAGTATGACGAAAATTCATGCCTTCAAAAAGATTAAGAATATATATTATCAGACATACTACAGTAATCAAATTTGTACAATATTACATACCCAAAAACATAAAGGCCATAAATTCAATATATGTGTGCGTGTGCGTGTGCGTGTGTGTGTGTTGTGTGTGTGTGTGTGTGTGTGTGTGTGTGTGTGTGTGTGTGTGTGTGCATGTTAGTCAATAACAAACTTGAAATTCCTAAGTATAAAATAATTAAATTCAAAATGAACTAATAGAAGAAGAAGACAAGCCAACAGACAAACAAGAAATAAGACAAAACGTCAAGGCTGTAAAAGATACAATAGCCTACAGAGTTAGTGAAAGAGGTAAGGCTGATGTGCAGCTTTAAGCAAGCATAATCGCAAAGAGAAGTAAAATAATAGAAGAAAAACAGGAATAATTACGTAAATTTGGTTTTGTGGATAGAAGAAAAACAGGAATAATTACGTAAATTTGGTTTTGTGGGTTCTTCACAATTTTAGTACCAAAGATAAGACCTTTTATGAATTCCTTTGTGAAGGCCTGGAGAAACCAATGCATGATCAAGGGACTTGTTCCAGCTGACATGACTAGTAAAGAGTGCAATTATATAGAAATACTCCACAGCATGCAGGATATGACAGCCATATACTGCAAGTTGCCGCCAATATGACAGAAACAAGTCCAGAGAACAAAGATATGGAAATGTTACATAATCTTTATTCTTTGCCGAGGGAAGTGACTTTAGAGGAGAATTAGCATATTTCCAGAGAAGAAAATTTTAACAGGAGAAAAACTGAAGGTTCAGCAGATTCAGAGAAAACAAAGATATCCAGTGACTCCATAGGATGCTGTGTATTTTCAATACCACAACCAGCCATCAAGCATGTTTGGTATTGTACAATCCCCAAACTAAATAGCTCAAGATACATATCAGCGCAACTGACACAAGTAGCATCACTCGACTCTTAAGGATCTCCATGAGGCACACTGCACCCTACCAATTTTTCAGGGATCTTATGGCATATGAACTACAGATTTATATATTTATTGTGCTAGAAAGTAACTTAAATCAATTGTTGGACATTTCTCTCACACAATTAAAGCATATTTCTTCTGAAGAATAGCAATTAAAAAAATACATTTGTCTCGATAAAATATGAGCTCAAGTTTCAGAGAATTTTTCCATATACACCAAATTCACACTACAGACATAACATTTCATGTCAAGCATGTTTGGTCGAGATAATATAGTGAGTTGTCCAGTGGTTCTCTAAGGGAATAAAGTTTCTAAACCTTTGCAAGCTATGGTAGAGAAATCCACCACCATGGAGAAAGCAGCATATAATTTCTCATAGCATTTTCTCAAACATCATAGTTATATAAGTTGTTAAAATGACAAGGTATGATGTAATGCCTTGGAAAGTCACATGTATAGCTTACATTACTAGGAGATTCAATCACGTGTCTTCCATTATTTACTTGCAAACAGAATTGAAGAATAAAAAGCTTCCAATGTTTCAAGATCGGGTACCATCATAACGTGTTAAAAGTTAAAAGAAACTCAGTCCTAATTAACCAATGTGTACAGTAACAAAAAGGAAAATTCTATAGTAAGACAATAGCAACCAAAATATTCAAATTTGCCAAGCATAAGATGTAGGATATTTAAATAGCTTTTGAACTGAATGTTTAACTTGAAAGACATTGACAATTGACCACAAGCTCCATATAAGTCATGCACGTCCAACGTAATGTCGGTCATATATGTATCATGTCTTATATTATATGATAGAAAGCCTCTCCATAAGAGCCCATGACTCACCCATTTATCATTCAATTTTTTGCTTACAAACATGGTTTCCTATCTTATCAAGGAACACCCAACCTTAGCCACTTATTCATTATAACAAAGGAAAGAAAAAAGGAATAGTAAAAATCCAAAAAGGCGGGGGGTTACCTTTTGCCATGACATTTTCTTTTGAAGAAATAGAAGTATGACCAAATGCAAATCCTGAAAAGAAAAGGCTTGTTTCAAATTT
Organism: Atalantia buxifolia; assembly: GCA_030444775.1. NCBI lineage: Eukaryota > Viridiplantae > Streptophyta > Magnoliopsida > Sapindales > Rutaceae > Atalantia > Atalantia buxifolia. Next base: position 15,866,848 of record CM059835.1, on the reverse strand, counting down.
TTGCTTTGAACAACAGACAGCTTCACAAACCAAACTACCCCATACCTAGTGTTATTTCTCCTCTGACCCACAAAATGGTACATGTAGCATCTAATAAGATAAGACAAAACCTTCAAAGTAATTGTGTCTAGTTGCACTAACATTCAACAGCAATATACAAAAAGAACAACTCCACCCATATAACATTACGTACTTATACAAAAACTAACAGAAAAACACAATTTGAAACACCCAATGTTCAGTTAAAAATCTATTCAAAAAAAAAAATTGTTCAGTTAACATTTAACAATAAAAAATGACAGCCATAATTTCCACGCATCAATGCTATGATTAAAACCAAGATTGTGCACTCAAAGATTATACTTCATAAGGGTTCCAGAGTGATTTTACGAACTAACAGTTTGAGGCTCAAGCTTCTGAAGATGAGTTAATGCCTCTTCCTTTAGGCCCTTTGTGAAAAATGTCCACAGAACTCTCTAGAATTAGTGTTCATAATTTATCAGTGTCTTATGAATAACCTCCATTCATTAGTCTCTTGTGAATAGATTGTCAAACCAGAGTCAATTAAGAACTGCTTTCTCACCACAATATCCAAAGGTATAAGCCTGAAGCGCCTGAAGTCATCGAGACATAACCAATTTATGTGGTGATTCAGGAACAGTGGTCCCAAATTCCCCAATTTCGTTACCATAACCAGAGGGATTAATAAATCATAAACCGCCCAACAAAGATGAGGTTGCACAAGCCTAAATGAGGATGGGATGTCACTAAACGACTCTAGCCTTCTGAAGCTACAGTAATCAAGCTGATCAGATAACTCCTGCAAAAGCATTAAACTGACAAGATCTATTGAAAATTTCTTTCTTTGGCAACTTGATATAAATTTCCACTTCCATTTGTATCTTTAGAAAAGGAGGAGACCAAGAGTTCAGAAGGAAAAAAGAAATAGCATCTTGTGCTAAAGAAAACTGCAAATTTTTTTTCACAATTAAATAAAATTGCTCTGTATGATCTCCTAGTCATTTATACTTTATTAAATAAACAATTTTATAAAAGTTTTGGAGCAAGGTTTCATAATGAATTATCAAATTAAAGAGATTTTTATTTTTTACATAGGATCCAAATAAGGACAAAAATTTTAAATAAATTCATCAGAATATTTAGGTTGTACTATGAGTGATATGACGACACAGATGGAAAAGGTTTAAGAAAATACATCTGAGGACAGCTGGACAAAAACATTTAAGTATAAAAACACTATTTCCGAAAGACAAATAGAATTCAAAATAGAATGTAAACCAGCTTATACTGACCAAACATAATGCATTCGAGCGCATTAAACAGGCTAAAAATTGACAAAAATCAAGAATTAGATATAAAATGTCCCAAAATTTTTTAGCTCACCATCATGATCGAACACCACCTGAAAGGAGAAAAAAGGAACAATAAACTAACAAGAAGAACCCCAACAAAGATGAGAAAAGCAATTATAAATATGCAATAACAAAAAAATAATATAAATGACACAACAAAACTGTAAAAAAAAAACATTATTTTGCTACATTTCAACTGATAAGGAATGACTTTTTTTTATTTCCAAATACAATCCCAAATGATTTTTTTAACCTGTTCCTGAATTTGTTTAAAAAGAAAAAGGCCTGCAGAATTTCACCTAAAAGTCCGAAGCATCTAGAATACCTTTTTTCCCATGAACTCTTACATTATTTGTAGGCATTTTATATCTATGCACGTCCTAAACCAAACTGAACCTATGATCTAAGGGAGATAGGTGACATATTTTAGTATGGACACAAGGTGTAAAACACGACAACAAAAATTTGGAAGCAAAGATACAGGCATAAGCATTCTAGTTTGGGCTTTTCTAATAAAAAAACATATATAATAAACTGCTATTTATATGTTTTACTTATAGAAGAATCATATAACGTCGAACAATAATCAAGCAAGTATTTGAAACTTTTGTGGCTTTTTATAACACCCTCATGTTTTAGGGTGAATCTAGGTGCATGCATATTCCTGAAACTATCTGCAGGAGTGTTCAAAAACATAACAAAGGTACACTTATTGAATGCTTGTTTTAGGTAAAAAATCTTTTATTTTCACATTTATCCACCACTAATCTCTACCAAGCACTAGGAATACCAAGAGATTGTGTTAGTTTCACCATTGCTCAACTGGAAAAAAATCTTCAACATTACAAAACCACTCAAGAGTCAGAAGTGGACATGCGATTCTGACAATGCATATTTAAAACATAAACATAACCTAAAGTTTAGATAGGAACATAAAACATAGACATACAAGATGGAAAAGAAAAACATACCGCCACATGTGAAGGGATAAACTCCAAAACATCAATAATCTGCAAGGGAGAGAACAAGCAAAAATAATCTTAGATACAAGAAACTTGAACTAAATTTGGAAAGTATAAAATTTTAGGCCTATCATACAGCAGAGTTTCACTAAAGCAAATTGAATATTATATTAAATACAAATCAAGATTTACAAGCAGCGTGATTACTCAGTAAAGATATCATCAAGAGATTTCCTGGATAATTCTGGTCAAAAGATAACAAATACCTATGGTTGCATATCAGTTTATCAACAATCCGTGTGGTCTAGATTCATGATACTATATTAGAAAATTAGCTCTCAGCATAGCATTGGAATTTCAAGCCTGAATATATTTCTCTAAATTAAAGAAAATGATTATGCAATTACTAAAGCCTATTCATAAAGGAAAACAATCCCTATTGCCATGAACCTCTAAAAGTAAACATCACTCACAAGAGATAGAGCAGAAAATATAGTTAGAACCCAATCCCCATTGCCATCAGCATGTGACAGATGACCATGATGCAACTTTGCTGCTTTCAATCAGAAGAAGAAAAAATAATAAGTAGGGGAAATTATTTTACTATATTCCACAAACGTCAATAGAAAAGTAGAAATATCAGTAAAAGAAAACGAAGGATTAACAAGAATACAAAGTCAAATAATATGCACCAGATAAACAACACAAAACCCTTGAGAAACATTTTCATGAATACAACCACAAAGAACAGATTTTTCAAATTAAAAATTAATCATCATACTCTACTTAATTCATCACAACCGTTTTTCCGTCAACTCTCTAACTTGCCGTCCCCTCCACAGATATCAGCCCCTCATACAATTCATAGGCATTAGCGACACAACCACCACACCACTTCTGCTAGGGATGAACTAATACTCTTGGCAAACTTCTATCAAGCCAACTACATTTATGATTCAAATTCATGAACGACATGCTCAACCAAAAATGTTCTCATAACTTCATAAAAAAAATATTATTACAACAAAGCACGTTGTGAGTTGTAGAATCTTAACCCAAAAAAAAAAAAAAGAGTTGTTGACTGACATGGTACTCGATTTCAGTTTCAAGAATGAAAACAGGAAAAAAAAAAAAAAAGATTCAGATTCTATGATTTTCAATCTTTTGATAACTAAGTCATGCAATCCAAACCATAACATGCCTTAATAGACCAGGATGGATTTATACCCGGCATGTTCAGATGACATACAAACCACAGCTCAATATTTTGTAAAAAAATTAAACCGTACAAGTAACACCAGAAAGAAAAAGAAGAAGAAAGAAAAGAAAATTAAGGAAACCTTCAATTTCAAAATCAATAAACCATTTGGCATAAATCAAATCAAGAATGGTTTGACATACCCAGAATCTTGTAATAAGCTCTATAAATGATTGATGTTCCATCAATAAGCATTACTCTGCCATTTGAGGGTTTTGGATTTACTGCACTTTCTTCAAACTTCACTGGATCAAGTGCCTCTACAGACAATGTTTGTTCACTTTTAGAAGAAACTAAACTGTGAAAATTTGCACGACCAACTCCACGAACATTTGTACTCAAATTAATAGATAGACAGCAGGAGCCCTAGGAAAGAAAAACCAAGTCCGAGAAAATATCAATCAATAGCTGCATGCTAGTTGCCTCCTCAGAAAAAATATGGAAAAATAAATTTTTAAAAATCTTTCTTTCTTTTTCCAAAAGAAATTAGATAAACAATTATGAATTAAAAGAAAAAAAAGAGTGAATGAACAAGATGTGCAGAAAACTTTGGAACAACCTTAAGAATCACAAAGTTATCTATTTACAGCACAAACTGAACAATGAACAACCATTAAACATCTTCTACCCTGCGCAGACTAAACAAGGCAGCACATATCACATGCTAAAATTTTAATTTAAGATGAAAAAAGACATACAATTAATCTACATTAATCATATAGCATCAGAGAGCTACAATGAAGCAACTTTCTATTCCTATTTAAAACATTAGTAGAAGGCTCATAACACTAGCAAGAACTCTTCCACTTTTTATGAATTTTGTTTAATATATACTTTCAAGAGTTACCTTTGTGGATCGGGACGATGAAAGACGGGCTAGATCAAATCTCTTGATATTAAACAAGGTGTTTCCAGTTCTCTGAGGCTTTGAGAAACCTTTTCTAAAGCAATTTAAACTTCTCCAGAAGGAATGGATGCGAAGATTCAAAGACTGCTGATATGCCATCAATCTAAGCAATTAGACTATGGCATGGCATGGTAAAAGAGACTTCAGGGTTGCAATAACCTGAAATTCCAGAATCAGACGGTAGATAAGAAGAAAAACATAAAAGTTATAGTAAATATCAGCACAAAAACCAAAGGTTGAGTGGTAAAGGTCCCCTGGATTCAATCCTTTAGTAGGGTCTGGCAGTATTCCCCAGTTTAGAACTCAGTGAACATAATACAGTCGCAGGATTTCTGGGTGTTCAGGAAAAAACAATGTTTATCTTCCTCTCAAAAACCAAGAAGAAGCAATCAAAAGGCGGTGAAGGGCAAAGAAAGAGGAAGAAGATTTACAAATGGACTTCCAGCAACTACAAAAGCAAAGAACCACACAAAAGCAAGAAAAACAAGGGTGAAAATTTTAATTCTGTTTTGTTCAAAAACCCAGAGGAGGAAAATTTCTTAAAATAAAAAAGAAGTCAATGCAATTCAGACCCCTCAGAACTTTAAAGGCAGATTAGGCCAGCATAGCTCCACTAATTTACATATAGTTAAAGGCATAAATAGATTATCCAGAGAGAGACACTTGAGAAATCATGGAATGTATGTACCAGTCTCTTACATCCACAATCAGGTAGTGGATCAATCATGACATGAAATGGTAAATGCAAGATAATAACCAAAAGCCTAATATATTGTTGCTACCAAATATCTAAAAAAAAAAGTCCCAAATTGAGCCGTTATTTTCATTTTTCAGGAGCAACAAACTAAAATAAGTGTTTTAAAAATTTTTTCCCCTCATTTTCAATTCTAATTTCAAAAAATCAGCGCTAAAAAGATAGAATTTCAAGTGCATTTGATTCTTCTGTACTTGTTAATGCCAGTAAGCAAATCAAATTTCACAATGAGAAATTGAAATAAATTATTTAAGAATAAGAAAGACCCAAAATTCCTTTCCATTTATATTTCTCGGTGATTCAACAAAAAAAAAAAAAGCAAAATTACTGCAAAAATCAAATAGTTCAAAAGAAACAATAAATCAAATAAAAAAAATTGTTTAATAAATGTAGGAATCAAAAGAAAAGAAAAAAAAAATCAGATAATCACTTACGTGGACTTTTGCAGAGCGCTATCGAGTGAACTGTTGCCCGCCAAAAGGAGGGAATCGATGATGTACGTATTACTTAAGGGTTTTATGCTTCTTATATCAAATTTTCGGCATCCACGTTTAAGTCTTCATTTAGTCCCCTGTTATTTATTTACTGGACTATGGATTTTTATAAAACAATTTAGCCACAACCATTTCTCATATCAAATATGAGCCGTACGATTAAAAACGCAGAGGCTTGCTGTAAATAAATACTGGGCATTATGACAGTATAACCCTTTCTTGTTTTCTTCAAAAACATGTATACCAGAGGTTTTCAAAATTTGACCTACGGTCCTTCTTCTTTCATTTTTGCACGCAAAGGTCCGTTGACTGACGGTGACTTTTTACTGAGTGCAAATTACTGGGGACAGTATTTAACATGATTAATAACTATATAATTAATTTTGAGAAAAAAATGATATATTTAGGCATATAATTCTCATTAACTAGTTTATTTAATTTTAAATATTATAAATAGCTTGTAGATATATAGTATAACATCTATAAATTAATAATGTCGGGACCATAGAAATTTATTAATTTAGAGAGATATTAATTAATCGATAAATTAATAATTTATTAATTTATAAAACAATTAGCGGAAGCATTTTTTTACTAAACATGGTCAAATTTATTAATTTATAAAACAATACTAAACATGGTCTTAGTGAAAATTAAATCATTGAGCTTGTAAAGATGTATTTCAAATTGAATCATTGAGCACTGCAAAGCCCCCTTGTGTTAAAAATCCCTTGCAGATGGATGTCAAAACTCCACAAATGATTAATATCTAAGTCCTCCGGGCTTGCAAATACAACGTCGAAGTAGTACTAGTATAATGTTCATTGATATCGACAAATTGTTTTGATCCCAGAGCATTCGGTTACTGAACAAACCTGGTCTTGGATAAGAATTTCAAGGCTTTTTATTTTAAAGATGGTATTTGGCAAGCACATGATACTGGTCTTGGATAGATTCAACACTTCCAGCAAAGTCATTGATTCAAAGAAAAAGGGCATCTCTCTCTCATATGACAGTTTTTTTAGAGGAACAATGTTGAAGGACAACTCGGTCTCTCATGTAGCGTGCACAACTCAAATGAAGAACATTTCCAATTATCTCAAAGATACCAACTCCCCGATTTCATCAGGTAGATGGAAAATATTGGTGCCCGGATGATCAAGTAGATATGAAAGAGGGATCCAACTTCATAGGAGAGCTCATGCAGATATTCACAATCAAGTGGAATGAGGATTTCAAGGTTTTAATTTTAGAGATGGGTCTTAGATACTTTCAACACTTTGAATAAAGTCATTGAGTCAAAGAAAGGATGAGGTTATAAGATACAATAATGCTAAAGCTAAACTTAGTTGTGAGAGTTAAAAGGGATAATCATTGATGTGTCACTAATCATTTATTGTCATGTTCATAATATTAATTGATTTCATGATTAATCATTAACTTGTGATTTTTACAATCCAATCAATAGATGATACATATAATATCACATTAGTGAGGATTCTAATTAATTATTTAAAGTAAGTAAACATATTATTATAGAAAAGTGCTTGTAATTTCATTCAAGATCCATTTACTGCATAAATCTTAATAATTTCACACAAAATTTTATTAAAAAAAAGAATAAGTTATTAATTAATAAATAAATTAACATTTTATTAGTTTTTCAAGATTCAATTATATTATTTTTAGGATTTTTCAGCTTTGTATTCGACATTCTAACATAGGTTGGACTTAATTATATTTTACTAGAATGTTAAAAATTACACAAAAAATATGTACACAATAATGTGTAAATAATAATTTTAAAAAATTTACTCGTAAAACCAAAATGTTTCATCAAATTAAAACTGGAATAAGTATAATTTAATAAACGTATTATAGCAGTACTGGTAACACTGGACCGTTGCAATATTTGATCATAGCTGTAACAATATTTGAACAAGTTAATAATAATAATAATAATAAAAAAAAGAAATCTTGTAAAAAGAATATAGTTTGATCAAGGGCTCTCATATTTACTGTACAATTGACAATTAAGGTTTGTTGCTGCCATGTTGTCTTATTGCTGAATACATGTCTCTTGATTGTGTGATGTCATAATTTATTTATAATATCATCATTTAAACAAACCATGGCTAGGGAAGTGAGATGAATTAGTCCACAGAGAACAAGTAAAACAAAAATTTCGAACATTGATGTCATGCATTAGGGTTAGAAATCAATCGTCAACGGTCAACCATTAAGTTTAAAAGAATTTCTTGCATATGCCACTCCCACTCTGGACCTTATTAGGCTATTAGGTAATTGGGTCGAAAATCCAAGTTGTTCCTCTCTGTAAGTTTGACTTATCTTTTCCTTTTCTGCGTATCTTTTTTTTTTTTTTTTAAGCTTCAACAATTAACTAAAAAACTATTGAATTTAAATAAACTCTGCAAATAATCAAATACTTTTTTTTTTAGCACAAAACATCAACCTCAACAACATTTCTGTTGAAATGCTTCACATAGACCCAATTAAGATTCAAAAAGCGAGTTATGCCTAGGCTTACGTCAACTACTGGCATAAAACATCAAATTGATATAAGATCCACTAATTATAGAATTAATAATGCATTAAAAAAAATACATAATTAATAATTTAATAATATATAACAAATCCAACTAGTTTGTCTGGGAGGCCCTCATAAAAGATGTACATCATTAATCTAAAAATATGTAATGTTGTCTTGCAATAGTGATGTCATTTTTCAAGATCAATAACACATACCACAGATTTAAAATGTTTAATAGCAATTTACCACATCTTCAGACTGAAATGAACATAAAAATTCTTGTATTAGAATTATAATAGTCAACACGTAACATTTGGGGTCTCAATTGCATCCTTTACCAAACTTTTTGTAAGCAGAAGCTTGTGTACATATTTGAAAAGGAGCAATTCCAACTCTAGTAAAAAGAAAGGAGAGAGCTCGAATCAAGAACCTTGAAACGCAGATTTACGAGAGGTGAATGCCGATGAATCGCCACAGGCAAGAAATTGAAGCCTAAAAAATAAACCGGTGCAATCTTAACATTGAATTCATCACGTGATTCACATCCATTGATTTTGTGATGCCATAGATCCTAGGCACCGAGGTTATCCTTTGTAGTTTGTAAAACTTTTGGGATGCTTCTATTTTGGCCATTCATCTCCGATTCTCGAGCATAATATTTGAACTTCAGCTTGCCCGCCAAACCACAACTCTTTGGGACGTTTCATCGAACACTTTTGTGTTTGCATCAAACACCTTCATTTTAACTGCACTTCCCTCAAGTACCAACCTTGACCTCTCCAAATGGTTCGTTGACAACTCATCACACCATTACAGCCAAACGGTTCCTAAAATATGTAAACATTTGATCCTTCCTCTCATTGACAAACTGGTCAAATGTTTATGAGAAAATTGTCTATTTCAAAGTGGCAGCATTAGGGCCAACACTCTTAGCATTATATTTTCGAGGCAATAGGACAGTGACACAAATTTCATTACATCGAGGATCTGAAAGGGCTTTCTCAACTCTAATCATATAGGTAGATCCTGGGGCTAAATGCTGAGCTAATGATGCAGTCGAAAAGCAAACAAAATTAATGGTGAAAATTTCCCTTCTTTTTGCCCTGCTAAAAGACAAAAATGACAGCAAAATAAAGCTAGGGGAAGTGGCAAGGTGCGATAACAATCTGTGACCATTAAACATTTTCTTGTAATAGCCAGCTCTAGACCAAATTAACAGTTTGCTAACTAGAAACCCCTAACTTCAATATATAATTATGGTAACCGTAAAAGATAAATTTGACTTGATCAGACTCGTTTAGAATTTGTAATGAGATATTGGGAGAAAAAGAAAAGGATTACTGAGGCCAATTCCCATGCAAGTCAACTGTTAGAGATTATATCAATGAAAAATAGAGTGGTGATACAGATAAAAAAGGATGAACCCTAGTATGGGCATATCATAATTCTAAATAATTGCTTATGACTTTTCTGTGCCTGTGAATTGCGGTAAAACCAACAAAGATTTGAATTACTTGGCCTTAGGTCTATGTATCAAAATAGTCACAAAAGTAAGGATCAATGTTTGCTTGTCTATTACTTCGACAAGAAATTGATAGCGCTATAACCTAGAGGCAAGACGGATCCAGCTAATGACTAGTAGGGAGCTCAAGTCCAGTTGAAGAAAATAAATTCAAAAAATTGAAGAGAAAATTACTTAGGTTTTTAATTAGTTCCTTTTAAATTTATTAAAATAACGCTCCATAAATCTATAAAAGTAGCTTACATAGACTCATAAATCCATAAATTTTTTATATTTTAACTTTAAATTTATTAAAACCCACAGACTAAATGAAAAAAATAAATTGTTACAATAACCTATACACGTAATTTTATTATTATACAATTTATTTCCGGTTATATCAATATAAATAACCCCCATAAGCATATAAACGCACAAAAATTTTAGTTTTTACATCTTGTCATTATGTAATTTAGTTCTCGATAAATCATTTTCCTATGTCCCCCATTGCTAGTGGTGAAAAAAGTAAAGAGCAGTTGAAACTTGAAACCATGAAAAGCTTGCACATTACCTCTTCCAAATCCAATCCTGATCACAGAGGTTGAATCAGCAAAAAGAATATCGCCTATGTTATGCATATAATAGAATGGAATAATCTATATACCATATAAGATTGTAAAACGAAGTAACGGGAATATTAGAGGGTGGCAATACCACCTCTTCTGAATATGAAGTTGAATTTCTTACAAAATCTAACTTCACCTCATCCAAAATACATGTTTCCGAATATGCAGAGTTTTTTATAATTTTCGGCAGCAATTATGACTTAAATTTTAAGGGAGAGGGGAGTATTTTCCACAAATCAAGACAAAGCTCTTTGATCTCATGTGAAAAACAGAAAAGAAGATATAATTTGATTTAATTAAGGGGCAAAATTTAAAACTTTGCATGTGGTAACAGAGAGTTTTGCTGAATTTGTGTTTGTTTGTATTTTTTTTTTTAAGTAGTCCATTGAATACGAGTAAGGGATTGTCGCTTTTAGGCTTGTCGGCCGGAATCAAAAGGGTGTCTTAAGTTAAGAGTGGGCCGGACTTGTTTTGATTTACACCCCCAGTTGTCGTTTATATAGTTAGACTGGGACTTTTGGCAATCCTCAAAGCTCAAATGCAACACCTCCTCGTAGGATGAGGCTATTTGAATTTTAAAAATTCATGTTGGCACTCATTTTTTAATACACCCTCTACTATAATTTAAATTTTAGAACTTTACTCTATAAACCACTCAATATCCCAAAATTAACCCTAAATTAAAACTTCATGTTCCATCTTGTTCTCTTCAAACCCACCAAAATTCAAATCACCATTTTTTTTTTCCCTCATTCCCTATTTGATCGTAAACAAATTAAGAAGTTAATTTTTCTAAAGAAACATACGAATTAAAAATTACTAAAGTTGGTCAAAAAGCGATATTACTAACATCAAGAAACAATTCATGTACCAAGATTAATTCAACTGAAAGTCCTCTACTTGTTTCCATGTTTGTTAATCTTCTATAATTCATTGAACTTCTGCAAAACAATTCATCTGTTATAAAAATTTAACCACCCATTGGACTTCTACGGAAAATCGCCTGTCTCTTTTGCTAAAAATAAAACAATATGAAGTAATATATCAATTCAATTATCCAATAGTTCAAAGATAGATGTTTTAGGAATCCAAAATAAATGGGGCAAAGAATTTTTAAATGAAAATAACTATTCATTAATGAGATGAATAAACATCACAAACAAATACAATAATTTGGTTCAACAATGCCAATTTAGCCAATTTATAAGCCACTAAATTACAAGCTCTAGGGAGAGGCATAGACACAACATCAAGAACTGCCTTTGCCAAGTCTCCAATCTCACGAATTAACCAACTAATTTCATTCCAGCTTTCAAGCTTGCCAATGATTAGACCAATCACATTTTGCAAATTTGACTCAATAATTAAGGGATAAAGTCCCTTTGTTTTGGCCATCTTTAAACCTTCGTAAATATCTAGCGGTTCAACAAATTCAATGCTATTTAGAAAATGATGTCTCCAAGTTGCTGCGGCTATTAACCCCTCCTTAAGAGTTCCTTATAATTGCTCCTAAGCCAGCCAATCCTCCGTCATAATTCACCACTGCATCTACATTCATTTTTTACCAAGGAGCATGAGGGAAAAGCTAAAGTTAAATGGATAGACTTTCCTCTCAAAATCGACTGGTTTGAAGAGTTCTGTTGGAGAAATCTATAAGAATTCAACAAATCCACTGCTTTGTTATAGGTTAGTAAAGGACAAATGATTTCCTTTCCCAAGCTTGCAATTGTTCAGTGAACTCTAAATAGACAAGCTATCACCGTAAACAACTCAAAATCATCTCTATTATCATTCTTCATTATATGCTAAGCGAGCTCTTTGAAGCTTGAGGGACTAATTTCCCACAAAACACCATAAGAAGAGAGCATCCATACTCTTTTAGCATAACCGCATGTCTCTAGAGCAAGCATAGCAGTTTCACAATCAAATTTAGATAAAGGGCACAAAGATCATTTAAGATTTTCCTCTTGCAGAGATTTGCACAAGTTGGTAGCAAGTTGTTAATAGCCTCCAAAAAATTATTTTTATTTTATTTTGCACACAAGAAGGAGAGATTCAAGAGTATATTAGAGGCAGTACAATTAATTCATGCGTGGGTGATATATGTGCATCAATTAAATATATTATGAATTACATGATAATTTTTTAAAATAAATGCACATATGTTATACATACATTAATGGGGCATAGTGTTTCTGGTATGCTCTAGAATCTCTGACGACAAGATTACAACAATTTAAATCCATTAGGGCATAGTATGGCTTTAGTGCTAGGTGAATTAAGCAGTCACTTGGCTCTATATTTAGAAAGGCTGCAAATTTTAGATATCTATTTATTAATTAATATAATTGAGAATTTTTAATTTTTTAAAAAATTAAGTGACTTGTATATTGTAGGAAAGTCTAATTTTAGGCATCTCCCTATTACTACTCTTATTAATAAACATCTCTTTAAATTTGATAATCTTCACCTTAAAGATACAATATTTTACAACGTAATAATGATTTTAAATGTTACTTTAATTTATTTTGTTAACAAAAAAATCTATTCTTTCCCTCTCTAAAAATTTTCAGTTAAAAATTTTTTTACTCTCTTCTTTACAAAGCAAATTCTTCACTACAAAATTCATTGTCATTATTTGACCAGTGTATTCATCCCTTTTAGTCAACTTGCAGGTACTATCATTCTAATTATTCTTTTTATAGTTATTATTGTTCTCATGTAAATCTAAAGCACAAAAATATTTAAAAACTAGATACCGATTTCCATATTGTAAACATTGACTAATAAAAGGACCATATATGCTTTGGGTAATAAAATTTGGATGCATTTGGGAAAAGTTATTATTTATCAATAAATGTCGGCTGTAGGACCAATATCCAAAGGAAATGTTCGAAACCAACTCTAAGAAACCATGAGCTAGTACATACTTACAGCCAATCGACAGCTCATATGACAGCGAAGGGGTCTTTCATGTTTTCAAATTTTCTTCTTTGCAAACAGTGTTTTTATTTTTATTTATTTTCAAACTACATAAAATCAAATTCAATATCTAAATTCTAAATTTAATAAATCAAACAGTATTTTTTTCAAACTACATGAAATCAAATACAATGTCTATTTCAAAAAATAAAAAATACAATGTCCAAATTCTAAATTTAATAAATCAAACGGTGTTTTTATTTATTATTTTTTCAAACTACATAAAATCAAATACAATGTTCAAATTCTAAATTTAATAAATCAAAGTACCTGATTTCGCCTTTTTTTAATAAAAAAATGCTTATTGGCATCAATAAAGAAGGGATAACAAAACGATTCCCATTCCCAACACCGAACCTTTATTGCGTGGAAATGGAATATTATTTTACGATGTTAAATAATTTATTACCCAGTTGTCCGAAATCATTTGATAAGCACTCGAAGTTGGATTAATACGGGTTTTGCCCACCCTTATTTAATAATTAGGAGATAGAACCGTGCTTCACTCGGTTTTAAAAAAATAATTTAGTATTATTTTTTTTTATTTTATCTTTGATGAAACGATTAAAAATATAAATTAATTTTTTTAAGATGAGGCAGCCTTATAAAATTAATGTTATTTATGAAAATTAATTATTTATTTGTTAACTTTAATTTTATATATTAATATGTATAGTTAAGTGTACACAACCTTTTCAATAATAAATGAGAGAACATATTATTATAATAATAATATAAAATGAGAGAATATATTATAGAGTGATTTTATTCATTCCAATTGTGTGTGTACAAAACAAAAAGATGAGCTCTCCCTTTATAGTTACATAATCACTCCATGAAATTAATAAAAAATTATAGATCATAATTCCTTGTGAGATATTGAGAGTTATAGGAAAGCTAAAAGTTGCTAATGGGAGATAGTGGGGAGACTGAGAGATATATGTTATGAATATCCATATTTATTTTAATAAATTTATAACACTCCCCTTTGGATGTTCATTACAATGAATATGCCTCATTAAAACCTTTACATAATTGTTATTGTGTAATAAAAATTAAATTAATTATGATAAGATGAAAAGTCAAATTTGAAAGAAATTTTCTCTATTTATTAGATAATAGAAAATATACAAAGATGAGAAATGGTGATGCCACATCATATAATATAAAATGAGAGAATGTATTATAGAGTGATTTTATTCATTCCAATTGTGTGTGTAAAAAACAAAAAAATGAGCTCTCTTTTTATAGTTACATAATCACTCTATGAAATTAATGAAAAATTATAGATCATAATTCCTTGTAAGATAGTTGGAGTTATAGAAAAGTTAAAGGTTGCTAATAGGAGATAGTGGGGAGACTAAGAGATATATGTTATGAACATCCATATTTATTTTAATAAATTTATAACACTCCCCCTTTGAAATTTATTACAAAGAATATGCCTCATTAAAATATTTACATAATTGTTATTGTGTAACAACAATCAAATTAATTATGAGAAGTTGAAAAGCTAAATTTAAAAAAAAATTTCTATTTATTAGACAATAGAATATATACAAAGATGAAAAATGGTGATGACACATCAGCTCTGAAGTCTTAACTTTATATATAAACTAGAAAATAGAACCGCGTTTCACGCGGTTTTGAAAAAAGAATTTAGTATTATCCATTTTTCTTACTTTACACTTGATAAAACTGATAAAAAATATGAATTGATTTTTTTAAGATGAGACAGCCTTGTAAAAAAAAAAAAAACTATTAGCCAATAATACAAATAAAGAAGTAACGCAAGATAAAGATATATTATAGAGTGATTTTATTCATTTCAATTATGTGTGTTCAAAACAAAAAGATGAGCTCTCATTTTATAGTTACATAATCACTCCATGAAATTAATGAAAAATTATGGATCATAATTCCTTGTGAGATAGTGGGAGTTATAGGGAAGTTAAAAGTTGCTAATGGGAGATAGTGAGGAGACTAAGAGATATATGTTATGAACATCTACATTTATTTTAATAAATATATAACATTCCCCCTTAGATGTTCATTACAAAGAATATTAAAACAAATGTTTAATGTTCAAATTCTAATATTACCTTACAACATCCCAATAAATTATTTTTGTTTGAGGGTGCCCTGCAACCATAACCCCCATCAAACTTTGATTTTTGAAATTTTAATCTAAATTATAAACCCAACACAGTATTACTTCTATACTTTATTTACATGACGCCATGCAACTATAACCCCATCATTGGACATTAATTTTTGAAAATTTTATTATTAATTATAGGATTTTTTTTTTTAACTCTTACTTACTTCAAATCAATTGACTTGTCAAAAAACTCTGCTTGAAGATCACTCAATCAAGCCTCCAATTAATTGCTTATTTAGTTACAAGATCTTAAAAGTGAAGAGATTATATAATGATGTAAGAAATATTTTGCTAAAGTTACGAAAAAATATTAGTAGAAAGTTTGTTAAAAGTGAGGAAATTAAATGTCTCTTGAGAGCAAATATGAAAAACTCCCAAATTTTTTTTTAGATTTTTAACGTGGTTAAAAAATTAATAAATAAGGGTAAAATAGTTAATTTATTCCTAAAAGATATTTCAAGTGGCTCTCGCAGTAGATGCAAGAGGTCGCCGGTTTAAGCCTAACAGCATACATTTAATTTAGGGTGGGAGTGCATACATTTAGTATACATGTATGTATGTATTTGTCTTCTTACGCTCACGCTAACATTTTCACCAACTTTTGGATTGAACGAAACTCTTGGGCTTTTAGGCATGCCCAAATTAAGCTATCCCAATTATATAATAATAAAATTTGAATAACCCAAAAGACACTAAATAAAAGGTTGCATTATTAAATATGAGATTGTGGCATTGAAATTAGGCCCTAATGACATTGTTGAGGGAAGATGAAAGAATATCTCTTCCTATGTTAATTAATTGATGTATTTTAAGTCACTAAAATTTAATTGGTAGCATAATAAAAAAAAATGAATGTTTCAAAAGACTTATAATTAATTATTATTAATAGTTATATATTGTTGGATTTAAAGATACTAAACAAAAGGGTGCATAATTAAATATGAGATTATGACATTAAAATTAGGCCCTAGTGACATTGTTGAGGGAAGATGAAAGAACATTTCTTCCTATGTTAATTAATTGATGTATTTTAAGTCACTAAAGTTTAATTGCTAGCATAATAAAAGAAATGAATATTTCAAAAGACTTATAATTAATTATTATTAATGGTTATATATTATTGGATTTAAATAGGAAGAGGAAGAGATATGTACAAAGAATTAGACCCTAGTGGCATTATTATGGGAAGATGAAAGAATCTCTCTTCCTATGTTAATTAATTGATGTATTTTAAGCCACTAAAGTTTAATTGCTAGCATAATAAAATTTAAAGAACAATTAAATTAATTATGAGAAGATGAAAACTAAATTCAAAAGAAAATTCTCTATTTATTAGATAATAGAGAATATATAAAGATGAGAAATGGTGATGCCACATCACCTCCCCAAGTCCTAACTTTATATATATATATATATATATATATATATATAGATATAGACTAGCATTAAGCATAGCCTATCTATATGTATGCTTGGTTCAAACTTAAAATAAATGTGCGAGCTATATATTGATTTGTTTCCTAAAAATTTAATTACTTGTACTTCTAAGATTTTATTAGCTTTAATATTAATATAATAGTTATCAATTTATACATTAAAATATTGTGAATTAAAATACTGTGAAAATATTGTAGCTAAAATAAAGTTTAAATACAAATTACAAATATTATGTATGCAATTCTTACTTATTTTTCATACTAAAAAGAGATGAATTCAGATAACAAATTCAAATGGTTAATGGAACATTTTTTTAAAAAAAAATCTGTACAAGTCAAATAAATGGAGGATAAACCTTTACTCGTTAAATACAAAAATTAAGCCTGTTTATATCAACGCATGACATTGTACTTGTTCTTGGGGATAATATGGTTCACATCACTCGATTGAGTTTATTTACTTATTTTGCATGTACAATAATACCACAGAGTCATTGATGGCAGGATTGTGATTTATGACGATGAGTTGTTAGAGGTAAGTAAATGATTACATGATAGCTGCGATTATGATATGTAAATAAGGGCAAAATTATGGTACTACGGTGGTACCATACCACAGTTGGATCAGCCATTGGATTCAACCCACAGTTGTCACTATAATTGGATTCAATGGCTGAATCCAATTGTGGTATGGTACCACCATTTTGTAGTACCATAACTGGACCATGTAAATAAACCGATTAGAGAAAGATTGCTAAACGTGAATTCCATTGCTGGTGTAAGGAAGGTTTTGAAGGTGATGTTTCAAACAATGGCGGTCCAAAAACTTAAATTACCGGCATAGTTTAAAAATTTTTAATTTAATTTGGGGCTTGATTTTATTTGTTGTACACTTGGACACATTTAAGATCTCAAAAAGTCAAATTCAATTATCTTTTTAGAATTTAAGTAATAAGAATAATAAATTATTTATTTTAAATGATGGGTTCATTGTGACCATATTTATGAAGGATTTAGATTCAATACTGAGATAACTTTTTTTTAATTTTTTTGAAAGATACAATTACTATTGTTGAATAAGAATATAAAGCTAATTAAATTTTAACCATATATTCTTATACAGACACTTATAGTTAGATATAATGAAGAGTTTAACACAGATCAAATCAGTGTTAAATCGAAATCCATTTGTGAAAGTAGCTTGTAACAAATTTTTAAATCCTGGGCTCATTTTTGTTACATTTGTGAAAGTAATCTATACAAATATCTAAAAAATAAAATAAAACTACGTGATTGTTGAGATTTAAACAAAGTCTCTAAAAACTACAAAATAGCACTCTTACCATTAATTATAAATATTTTGTTTCAATTGAAGTGTGGGCAAAATTCTTTGACTCTTTAATATGGGACTCAAAAGAAAAAAATAATGGTCCAGAAAACTTAAATCCCTCATGAGTTTTAGTTGGGTCTCCCGTCTCCTAGTTTCAAAGTCGGTGGTGAATATCAGAAAAGTAAGTGAACTCACCATTTTTTTTTCCTTCTTTTGAAGAATAAAATATCCTTTCAGTTCATTGAAGAAAACAAATACAATAATCCTCAAAAGTGAGTTAACTCGCCGTCTCTTATTAAAAATTTTTTTATTTATTTATGGGTCCAAATTAATGCTTAAATGGTGTATGATACTTGATTTAATTCTTATTGAATTTAACGCAAAATTTATTTTTACGTTAAATCCAATAATTATTAGGCTGCAAATATGATACACTATAGGGTCGCATTTAGTCAGCTTTTATTTATTTGCTTAAATTTTCTGCTTTAATTTTATATTTCAAATGTCTGGTCTTTGTTTTGGCGGCCGGTGAAATTAGTCAAACCAGGGGAATTTGCACGACAAGCTCGAGGTGGGGTGAGTGCGGTGTTATATCTTGAACCTGTAAATGAACGACACTTCATCCACTCAGGGACGCGAGGAGAAATGAAAGTAAAGCAAATCTAACGTTTTTCCGAAAGCGGAGGAAATTGGTTGGCACTTTTTGGAAACTTTTTAACATTTGACCAGCACCTGGCAATTCAACAATTGTGGGCTGGTCTACTTGAAATAGAGTAGAACGACATTAATAAACTGCATGAACTAAATACGACATTCCAAATGTATAGTCATTTTGATTGTGCTACGTCCATGGAGTGATCTTTCGATTTAGGTAACTTGCTGCATGTTCCTGTTATTTATCAAAACCAAATATATAATAGGAATTTATAAAATAACTTAAAAACTTTTTATTTTTCATATTTAACTCAAGGATAAATACACCATTTGGGAGGGATAAAGAATTTTAACTGTGACTACACCGAATTCGGTTTAGTCGGTGTTCAATGTGGTCGTCGGATACCGGATGACTTATAAAAAAAAACTCCAAAAGTTAATTGTGAAAATGCAAAATTTTTATGGTTAATTTTGTAAATTTCCATACATAATAAGAACCTTCCTTAGTAATCATATCCCTCAAGTTTCAAAATTATTGACTAAAGTTCTTTCATTGGAGTGGCTTTTTTTTTTTTTTTGGGCAGCTAAAGTCAATCCTTCTATGTCTTTACTTTTTATATTGTCCTTATAACAAATATTACGGTCCTCTAATCATTTACACAAGGATATTGAGCGTTTTAATTAAATATCATTTATTAGATAATAGATATTTGAGATTTAATTATTCTTACACATGAAATTCAAATCATGAAGGAATTCAGTCTCGTGAAAGATCCAGGCCTTGATTGTCATCTAAATAAAAATAAATCAAGTTTCTAAAAAAATTATTAGTCATTTATTCGTAAAAGTTCAATAAGCATTACATTTTTAAAAATCTATTAATTCAAGTTTATGCATTTTAAAGAAGTGTCAAATGTTGATGGCATCTACTCATTTCATCATTAAGGTTAATGATTTAAGTCTCTTCACATGTATTTAGAAGGGAGGCGGATATGGTTGACTTCTGTCTAATAAATTATTAACTAGCTAGAGAAGAAATTCTCAGCATAAAAAGAGTATTTAAAAAAATTATTAGCCTGCCAAAAATGATAGGCTGATTTCTCAGTAAATGGTGTGGTTACATGCACTCTAATAAGTAGATAGACCATCAAGTTTAATCAAAACACTCATTTCATAATTTTAAAATTTTTCTTTATAGATCTAATTGTCTATTGTGGATCTTGTTGTGAAATATCCAAACCATGAAGCAAATAATGTGGACGATAAAAAACCAAAGGGCTAGAATGATAATAAACAACCCAAAAACTTCAATACTCTCGCATATTATAATAATGGGATGGTATAATTACAAAGGATTTGCCATTTCCAATCCACCTACTTATACTACAAAAAAGGTGAAAAAATTGAATAACATAAACAACGGTGGAGATCCCACCTCTCAATAAATAGTGCTCCACTTCTCAATAACAGGAGCACTTCAAATGTAAATTAACCTTTATTTTTTAAAAAAATAATTTTTCTTTTGTCCCACTTCTTTAATCTCTCCATCAAAGTTGAATATGCAAAGAACACAACCAAATATGCAAGCTTGTCAATTGTTTGGAGAATGTGGGGGTTTGGTAGAGTGGCCAAGGCTTCGTGAGTGTTTCGAGTGATGATGCTAGCTGCTGCACTGCAATATGATGCGAAATTAGCGGGTTACTAGAGCAGTCTTGGCTCTTCAAACACCTGCCCCGAAAAAAAAAAAAAAGGCAAATTTTAGAGCCAATCATTTTAGCCTTTTGTTGCGAAATGAATTAAGTTTTATTGTTAATGGCTTCATCTTCATCGTCATCTTCTTGTTGTCGTCGTCTTCGTGATCAATGGAAATATGAATATGACGTTTTCGTCACATTTAGTGGAGAGGATATTCGTGAAAATTTTGGAAGCCATTTGTTTGCTGCTCTTTTTCGAGAGAGTATAAAAACCTTCAGCGACGAACAACTTAGGAGAGGAGACGAGATCATGCCGGCGCTTATGCAAGCAATCGAAGAATCAAAGATATCACTTGTTATTTTCTCAAAACGCTACGCTTTTTCCAGATGGTGTTTGGAAGAACTCGTCAAGATTATCGAATGTAAGAAACTGTACCAAACTGTCATACCTGTATTCTACCAGGTACTTCCGACAGATGTCCGGAAGCAGCTCGGAAGCTTTGGGGACGCTTTTCTTCAGCATGAAAAGAACCGTAGGCTTTTGTCAAAACTGGGGATATGGAGGGATGTATTGGAACAAGCTTCCTATCTTGCTGGATGGGATTCTAATGTAACCAGGTAATAATTAATCTTTTAACTCTTTCAGCACGTGACAATAATTAGGTTTTAATTGATTTGCAGAAAACTCTTGGACGTTTATTGTTTTAGTCCATTTTTGGTTATGCCGTAGGGGAGTTAAAACATTGAGGTTGGTTTTGATGAAGGAGGCTGTTGGTTCGTCCCTAAATTGGCTTGGGACGAACTAGATAGGATTAAACTTTAAAAGAAAGAAGGAATTTAGAGACGATGCTGGCAATTGCCGGCGATAACACTCAATGGTTAAGTTATGTAAGTGGATAGCGCGTGTTAATCATTGATTGACCCCTTTTAGATAGACCTATGGACAGTGGCGGATTCACACTTAAATTAAGGGGATTTAGTTCAAAAAATTATCTTAATTTGGGTTTTTTACTGCCCATTTGAATAGATTTAAAGTTTCAGAAACTCAAATTCTATTAGTTTTTTTAATTTTAAAAAATAATAACAATAGATTATTTATTTAAATACTACAGCTTATTGTGACCACATTTGTAAAATTTATATGTCTATTAAGATTTGAACTATGTCTCCAAATCTATTAAACAGCACTTTTATCATTAAAATATAAGTATTTCATTATAAAAAATGTGTACAAGTTCATTTTATTTAACTCTTTCAGAGTTAGTTTAGAGAAAATTTGAATGAGAAAATTTGAATGAAAAATAATGTCCGCCCATGCCAATGGTGCTGAGGAACACCTAGATTTCTATTGTTGTCCTTAATTGTCAGCTAGTGAGGTCTCCTCTCTCGTCCTAAGCCTTTTGACCATTTGGGAGGTATATTGGGAGGGTTGTGAGCTGAGCAGGTGAGGTGTTTCCCCAAGTTGACATGTAATAAAATTTGGGGAAATTCTTAGTTGTCTACCCAAAATTTATCCTATAATAAAAAAATTACAAACGCTTGAATTTATCTAATTTTATACCTAATGTATGCAATTTAAATCAACAATCCACTAAAAAGGCATAATTTTCTTTGTAAAATGACAAAACAAGAGTAAATACAAATTATAGTGATAGTTATTTTGAAAGGGTAATTATATTTTTTTGGTAAACTGTTGAGACACATTATAAATAATGAATAGAAAATATAATAAATTCAAACTTTTGTAGCATTTTTATGATTGGGTAATTTTTGAATGTATAGAAAATAATTTTCCTAAAATTTATGGAGGCCCGTGGCGTTTTGGAGCATCGTAAGGAAACTTCCTCCGAATGTCCTAGGCAAATGAGTGGCTAATTCCCTTTTAAGGTGATGCTATCATTCTGTTTCTGTCCTCAGTGTTTGGTTAATCCCTTTCGTGTATGAGGTAGCTAGGCATTTTGCTCATTGTTCCTCCTTATCACAGTGTCGCTTCCATATTGCTTAGTTCAAAATTTACCACCAACACATATCATTCACGTTGTTTGTTGTTTCCACATCTGTAGGCCTGAGTCAAAACTTACCGATGAGATTGTGAATGGTGTCGTGGAGAAATTAAAATCTTTCGCAGAGTTAATGGAGAAGGAACTCGTCGTCCTTTTCAATAGGGCGCGTGACAAACTAGACAACCATGCTAGTTCATTGTCGAATAACGAGGACTTCAAACAGCTATACCGCAGATTGAAAGAAGTGCTTTCCCTTCTGCGGAATGGTGAGCGCTATAGATCCTATCGATATTGGTTGCTCTGCCCTTTGTTCTCTGAACTCAGAGACCTCACAAACGATGTTCATCAGCTAATGGACAACTATAAGAACTCAGACGTTACACTAGATAAGTTCGAAAGGGAGGTCAAGAAACTTGATCAACGCTTACTTCGGTTCCTGGATTCGGTTGACAAACTTGTAGCCAGCTATGACAGATATGGCAGTGCCAGTTTTGAGGTGAGTCTCGAAAATAAGCTGAATTTGCGGTTTTTGAATCCGAATTAATTAACATATTCAAGTGTTTTGTACGATGATACATATAATGATGAACAATAAACCAAGTTGAGCAAGTAATATGCTGCCAGTGTTCTTCCCATCTGTTCTAATTACTCCTCTACCCGTTTTGCTTGCAGCAACCGCAGCCACAAACAACCTCTGCTACTCACCCTTGCGTTGAAGACGTTATTGATGACGCTTATACGGAAGATATTACTGATGACAGCAGCCCTTCCCTCAATCTATCAAGAAGCAACAGTACCAGTAGATTCGAGGCATGTTTGCTCTCTATCTATCTGGTTCATTACTAAGCGTTAGTTTGATTATTTTCTCTTCCATTTCTTTCCTGTATATATGTAAATAAACGAAAGCCGTGAGAAATCTGACAGGCAGCGGGATATAGTTTTTCAGTTCTTGGATTCGTTTTACAAGCATGTAGCCAGCCATCATAGACAAAGGAATGCCAATTTTGTGGCGAGTCTCTAAAATAAGATGGACATTCGTTTTTCGAAAACAAATTAATTAAGATATTCAAGTGTTAAACCAGGTTGAGCAAGTAATATGCTTTCAGTTTTCCTGTCCATCTGTTTTAATCACTCGCTTACCTGTCCCTCTTGCAGCAACTGTGGCCTGAAACAATCTCTGATGCTGACACTTGCACTGAAGACGTTACTGTTGACAACAGCCCTTCCTCAATCTCTCAAGCTGTAACAGTAGTAGTACATTCAAGGCATGTTTGCTCTTTATCTATCTGGTTATTTACTAAACGTTCTTCGCAATCTATCTCTTTCCTGTATATCTGTAAATGAACAAGTAGATGATGAGAGGCATGAGGAATCTGACAGGCAGTGGGATATATTTTACCACATCCTACCGATTATTCTAATTCAGATATAGTTTAGATATATCTGTATCCTAGGTAAGTATGTTTTCTATTGTCCAAGTAATATATGTTTGGAACACATGCTCTCATTTTGAGCTTGACTGGCATCTGTCATCACGATATATCTATATCTATACATATATATATAAATCATCTTTTGAGTCTTGATTATACATTGCTTTTGTTGCTACCTTTTTTTGTTCGGATTTAACGGCTAATTTCAATACATTATTCTTTGACTTGTATGTCCTACTTCGAATTGCGTCTGAACTATAACTATCTAATATTGCTTCGTAACAGGAAGCAGTTTTTAAATTGGAAATACATGATGATAAAGCCCAGCAAGCAGCTTTCAGCATAGTCTCTAAATTTAGAGGTATTTTGAGTTTTAACTTCTCTCTTACCATCCATCAAACTTTTCTTTTCTCATTATGACAGTAACTGAATACCCTCATTCAGACCAAAAATTTTTAGTTTCATTTTTCTTTTCTTCCTTTTTTTTTCCCACCTGGAGTGGGAGTGTGGGACGAGCCAAAATGCAAATATGTGCTTTTCTTTAGTACTGTGCATTAGAAAAGGAAAACTGATGGATACATGTTCAGTTTCATCCCATTTACTCCGGGTGTTCTCATCAAACTAACTGTAATTTTATCATCTGGTTACAAACACTACAATTTCGGAGACTGTCCTCCTTTAACTGTACAGGGATTACTAAAATTTCACTCGAAGGTCAAGAAAATGACTATTGTAGGAGACAATTTTGATGTAATATCTGCTGGGACGAAACTGAACTGGCTATGTCGTGTAGAGTTAGGCTCTTTTGGACCAGCTAAAGAGCATGAGGAGGGAGAACATCATAAAGCAGAATCAATGAGGAAAATAAAAAGGAGCATAAATTGCCCAATTCTTTCCTCCGCCGAATGTAATCAGGCTTATCATCAATTCTCAAAATGAAGACATTTTTTGACAGAATGCTAGCTTCTTCACTTTCAATAACTGAGATGCCACATTTTTTAACAAACTGTAATTAGAATAATTCAAAATAATAAAATGCAAGCAGAGACATAAATTAAACCCAGTCAATGATCAATCGAGTCAAAATGAGGACCTGAGGGAAGAAATTGGAGACATCGAAGCATTAATATAGAGGATTCTGCATTTGATTCTGCTATCATCACTGTTCACCAGCGCAATCATCAAATATTTCCATTGAATTGGCTAGAATGGGCGAAAAAGATGAAAAGCAAGCGCTTCATTCATTTTCCTATCAGCCAAACAAAGTGACAGTTGGAAAGAAAGAAACTCAATAATAGTTAATATTTAATATATTACATTTATTATTTTTAATATTTCTCTTTATCTCTTAATTTGACTCTTTCTCCATGCAATTAGTTTGTATTTGAATTGTACTCTTATCTTATCATTTTCAGTATTTTTAGGAGCTTTTGTTTTCTTGGATTCTTCCAATACTTGTACTATATATTCAGTTAATAGTTAATGGAATAGTGGAATTCTCTACCAAATATTTTCTAATACTCGATACCTGTAAATTTAGAAACCACGCTGAAAGCTTTTTGCCTTGCTTTCTCACCATGTGTTTCCAATTTTAGAACTGTTTTCTGCTACAAAAAAATATCAGACAGACTTTAGATCCACATCAAAGTAATCAAATTAGAACATCAAGTCAAAGAAGGATATATGCCTTAAATTTAAAAAACAAAACGAAAAAGAACTGTAACAAAAGCTAGTTGTCCTTATAAACATTCTGGGTTCGGTCATCTCTGATTGTCGAGCATAATACTAAAACCTCAAGTTTTCCAGCCAAATCGCAGCTCATTGGGACATTTCATCGAACAGGTTTGTGTTTTCGTCCAACACGTGCATTTTAAATTCACTTCCCTCAGATGCCCACCTTGACCTCTCCAAAGGATTCCTTGACAAACTTATTCCGCCATTATGACTAGGCAGTTTATTTTCTTTTTCTTTCAAATTAGCATCACCATCCTAAGTAATCGTTGCGAGGCGACGCTTGATCATACATAATGCTCTCTCGGCGTTGGAATGTTTCAACTTACACACACCATAGAAAATTTCAAGGAGCAAGACATTAAAAGCAGCCTTAATTATTTGGTCCCCAAAATATGTAAATACTTGATCCTCTGATTCTCTTCCTCGCCTCGAAAAGCTGATCAAATGTTTATGAGAAAATTGTCGACTTCAAAATATCAGCATTATGGCTAACATCCTTAGAACAATATTTTCCAAGCAATAGACCAATAACACTAATTTCATTATCTCACGGAGCTAAAAGGGCTTCCTCAACTCTAATCATTTACATAGATCATATCTTGCAGGTAATGGTTGATAAGGAGCTAGGCAGGTCCAAGCGAGCACCTAAACCCAACAGCAAGTATGAGGAATATGCATGGGCACATGCAAGAAGCCATGCAAATCATGCATGAGGCATGCATCACGTGGAAGTGTGTCGTTTAAGTGGGAATATTGGAGCTGACTTCTTCAAGGATGCAACGGGTGGTTTACCAAGTCAAGCCGTTACTGAATTGGTGGAGATTTCATGTTTAAAGTTGTTTCCTTTTAAGTTGTTATTTGCTTCGAAATTATAGCCAGGTAGTTTATTTGATATTAGCTACTTTATTTTATTAGCTTTGTTTAAGCCTTCTTTCACGGCTACAAAGTAAAGTAGTTACTTGTGTATAAAACTATAAATAAGCTCCAATATCTCAATAAAGGATTATCAAAATTATCCAAAACATTACTTGTATCTATGGTAGTTCTCGCCCAAAGAAGGACAGCTTATTCAGTTATTTATAGCTAGTTCTGGCAGGGACCTAACAATGTGCAGCCAAAAGCAAACAAAATGGTGAAAATTTCCTCACTTTTTGACCTGTTGAAGGGAAAAAAAAAAAAAGTAGCAAAATATAACTTGGGCAAGTGGCAAGGGGCAATAGCAATTTATGCAGGAGGGCCCGGTAATCGTTAATCAATTTCTTGCAGTAGCCAACTCTAGACCACATCAACAGTTGGCACTTAGCTTGGATATATAATTATCGCAGCCGACACAGGTAAGTTTGACTTGATTAAACTTGACTAAAATCTATAACGAGACACGGGAAGAGAAAGAAAATGATAGCTGAGGGCCAATTTTCAAGCAGAATCAGCTATTATAGCATTGAAACATAGGATGACAGGTAGAAAGAGGTGAATCATAATATGGAGAGACATCATAATTCTAAAGGCCTGCTTAAATAATACTCGTGGGCCTGTGGGCGTCGTCGCATGACCGGGCAAGATTTGAATTATATCCAGACAGTGAGCAATAATGATTGTAGTAACCAAATTAATGCAATCAAAAGCAAACAGCAATCTTTGAATGTTATGAACGAAATAAAAAAATTATGGTCGGACTTTGACCTTGAATTCCCCAGTACCCTCGCTTGGATTTTGTCTAATTTTGTCAAAAACCTTCAATCAAAGGGAAGGCTCTTGTCTATTGGATTATCCAAAATAATAACGTTGTTCCATGAAAATAAAACTAAATTGCATCTTCACTCTTCAGCATGAAAGAGAAACATGAATCAATAGAAGAAAATTAAAATTTAAATACATAAATTGCTAAAATAAATTCATACAAGAAGAATAAGAGGAAAGAAACCTGGTAGAAGTTGATTCCTAACACTTGGCAAAATGAGAAGTTTTAAGCCCGCCCATTTAATAATGTACATGGCTCCAATTGGTCTGGAATCGAGGCCCATTATACTACTTAGAGTTTAGATGGGAAGGCTTTATTCGGAAACCCAGTTGAGTTTGGTCAGAAATTACTTACAATGGCTTGGCGTGTGCATGGATGATTGATCCACCTGGGAGCACGTGATCACCTATTAAATTGCCGTAGATGGATAAGAGTTCTGCCTTGTCCAATGCTCCTACAAGGTAGATAATTCACAAGCATCACTATTATTCCCACAGGGACGGAATCTGGTTCCCAAACTACTTGAATAGCATCAGCTGCACGTAGTATCAAAACTACTCATACGGATCTTCCTCAAGATACTGTTATAATTTGAAAGCTTCAGTGAAGTGAACTTTTAAAAAAGTAAAATGACAAAGGAGTAAAGAATAAATATAAGACTGAAGAAATATGTTTGTTCTCACTTTATTGAAATAAGTCAAAGCCTATTATATAAGCAGTACATCAATTGAATCAAAACAAGAAAATAGCACGTAATTCTTATCTAGTTACCAACGTGGATTAAGCCACTACACCACTATGAACAGAAACTCCTACAGACTAGGTCCATTAACCTTTGTAAAACAGACTACAACCTGATTGAGATTAAACATAAAAATATTTCTTAACACTGTCCTTTAATATGATATCTACAGAAATCATATTAAAGACAAAATATTTCAAGCCTTCAACGGGCTATCTCATTGATAGACCACACCCCGTGCATTTTTCTCACTTCACAAATCCAGACTGTTTGAGAGGCTTGGTCGGGATATCTGCAACTTGAACTTCACTTTTATAGAACACCAAAACAATTGTACCATCGCTGCAAAGATGACACAAAAATGGTGTCTTAACATCAATATGTTTGCTCCTAACATGCAGAACTAGATTTTTGAAATCTTGATTGCTGAGATATTATCACAATAATCATTGTTGGACCATTTTGTTGATTCTAGAGTGTTTCAACCAACCTTCTTAACCATACTGCTGACCTGCTGCCACAAATTCAGCTTTTGTAGTTGATAAGTCACAATCTGTAGCTTTTTTAAAGACCATGATAGAGCTCCAAAATTCATTATAAAAATAAATCCAAAAGTACTTTTTCTATCATTCACATCTCCAGCATAGTCATTATCAGAAAAACCACATAAGTTGTCATTTTTCCCTTTTTTTGTCTAATATTCCAAAATTAGTTGTACCTTACAAGTATTGGAAAATCCTTTTTGTAGCTAAAAGATAACTTTTTGTTGGCCTCTCTATATATTTACTGATTAAGTTAACAATAGCGGTTGGAAAAAAGTTTGGGCGGTTTAGGCTTGATCCCGGCCTATTTGCACGGGTTTTGGCCTGAGTGTCTCACACGAGGGTTTGGAAAAAATTTAGAAAAAAAAGTTCAGGTCAAGGTTCAAGCTTTCCATTTAAAAAAAAAAATTTATTAGTTAGAATAATAAACTTAAATTTGAAAAATAATGAAAAAAACTTAAATCTCTAATTTATATATCAATTATAAATCAAAAAACTTAAAATTATAATGCTAAACTCTCTCTTAAATGTTAATTAATTAAAAGAATACTTGAATTAGAGAATCTAATACTAAAAAGATAAATCTCTATACTTTTATTTGCTTTATTTATTATTTTATTTTGAAATATTTATTTTTTTAATTCATTATTGATTATAATAACTTGATTATTATTAACCCATTTCAAGTTTACAACAAATTTTAAAATTTTGAAAAAATAAGTAAAAGCCCAAGCACGGCTCAGTCAAGCCCTTAATTTGTCAACCCTAACTAACAGAATGTATGATATCTAGCCTTGTTGAAGTTATGTACATCAAACTTCCAACAATTTGTCTGTAAAGTGTAGCATCCACTTTCTTCTTACCATTATTCTTAACCAAACTCAAGCCATATTTTATTGAGTGCATATTGAGTTACAATTCTTCATTTTAAACTTGTCTAAAATCTCAAGAACATATTTTTCTAGAAAATAAAACACCAACAGATGATTGTCACACTTCAATACCAAGGAAAAAATGCATTAATCCTAAATTTGACATATCAAAAATCACTCATGATAACTTTCATAAACGTATTAAACATGGAAACATTATTACCGGTATATATTAGATCATCCACATATAAATATACAGCAAGCATCTTTCCATCATCTCCAAGCCTTGTAAAAGTGTGTGCTCATAAGGACAATTAAGAAAGCCTTGAAATAGTCATCAATGTGACCGTAGCCTTTTTCAATTTATATGCCTTCATGGCGGGCTTTTACAAAACCAAAGAGGTTGTTCAAGATACACTTCTTCTTGCAGCTTACCATGTAAAAATGTGGACTTTACATCTAGTTGATAAATAAACCGTGAATTTTGAGTAGCTATGCAGAGTGCCAATTGCATGGTGTCTAATCTTGACACTAGAGCAAACACTTCCTTGTAATTAATGCCGATTTTTTTATAACTTTTGCTAGGAGCGAGCTTTATACTTTGTCAATCCCACCATTTTTATTCAATTTTTTTGTAAAGTCATTTCACATCATTGGATTTTTGGCTCTCTGTAAGATGACAGCTACCAAGTATCATTTTTCTCAATTGATTGAATTTCACCATTCATGGCTTTTTGCCATTTTTCATCCTTGATAGCTTCTTTATAAGTTATACGATCACAATATATAAACAAAGTAAAGTGAGCAATTGAATCCTTGTCGACGAGTCATCTCTATTTACATAATCTACCATCTAGATAGGTTGTTTTCTTGAACGTGGCTGCTCATCAATTGGTTAGCGATGGGCATAGCGTGACAGCAAGCTTCGTGATGAGAGGGACAATGAGCTTTGGTGGTGAGGGAGAGGGATAACAAGCATCGTAGGTAGCGAAGAGGAACAAATCGGGTGAGTGAAGACTCGTGGTTGGTGAGTGAGATTCATAGGATAAAGCGGTGAGTGAGAAAAGAGAGTGGATAAAAATGGGTTAGGGTTTTTAGATTCTTTTGATTCACTTTTATTATATTTTAGTAGTAAAATTTATTTTTAATTTTTAAATCCAAAGCTTCAAAACAACATTGGAAGCATGTCATTTCTAGCTTTCTTATGTATTAAGGGTGGCCAAATATCATTAAAGTTGAAAATGCTCTAAATTGAATTTTCACTAATTCAGAAAAAAGAAAAAAAAAATAAATAAGGTTCATTAATTGGTCCAACCACAACTTTGGCAATATTATTAATTGGCAGGCTTTTTCTTATTGATTTGACTCTAAACTACTAGGGATTGATGCTTCGTGTATAATAAAACAATTTCATCCTTATTTAAGTTGTATCAAGTAATCCAATTAGAAGAAAAATGCAAACAAGCAATCTTTTTTTTTTTTTTTTTAAGGTTTTGCTCTAAACTTTTTCATATACTAGGATTATGTATTATTTGTCAAATTTACTTACATGACTTGTTGTAGAGCATGGACTAAGTTGTATTATGATAATGCAACTTCAAAATCTATGTTGGTCTGTAAAATTCTTTTTGCAAAGAATTTGATTTTGGTTTTGTGATCATGAGCTAAAGTTAGTTTTACCAAAAGCTAAATTTAACGATAATGGATAAATGTGGAAAAAGTCAACTCTACTACTATAGGCGATTGCCTATAGTTCCATATTTTAGGAAGATCTCAATTTATAGAAAATGTATACCAAAAAGTGAACAATAACACTTATACTTGACGAGTACTAACATGTTACTACCTAACGAGCACCAACATGTATACTAACACGTATCTTGAACAAAACATTTAAGTTGGAATCATAAAAATTTTGATTAGAATTATATAAATAATATAAAAACTATTTATCCTTTTGCCATCATTCTAAACAATTTATTTTGAATAGTACCATTACTATTATTTTCTAAATTTTATTAATTTTGTATTTATGTAGCATAGATAATAAGACCATATATAGCATAGCAATGAAAAAGTTTAATTTATAAAGGTTGATGTAATGTTACCTATGGTATGGTGAGATCAAACAATTAAATACTAACTACAATAATGGTTATATATTCTTGTGTGGAATATACTTTTTTTTTCTTCTCTTTTGAAGCTTGGTGAATCTCACCAATTTGACATTATATTTTGGGTGACAGTAAAAGATGAAAACATAAGAGATATACAAGAAATATTTCTAAAGCGGTTGGATTTAAGAGCAAGATAACATAACAATGATCAAAGAACAAGACTTATATCGAGGACCTAAAGAATAAGAGATACGTGTTGTTTCTTGATGAAGTTGCCTTAGAAATTAATTTGAAAGAAATTGGCATTCATGATAAGCATAAAAATGGAAAGGTGATTTTTGCATCAGGTATAAAAACATTTATAAGGAGACGGATGAGGACATCAATGTGTATAGACTCTCTCGATAAAGATGCTCAAGAGTTGTTCTATGAAATATTGGGTGAACATTTGAAGGAAAGTAAAGACCTCAAGCGGGTGGCAAGAATCAAGGAATCCAGTGGTATGCCACACATGATTATGTTGATTAAAAATAGCCGGCAAATGTGAACAGTCCAAAGCAATATGGCAAGACATATTAATTCAATTACGATTACTAAGTATGGATCCATAGTAAGAATTGGAAGAACTTTAGAAGTCTTTCACGCTTGTATGTGATAGGTTACCCTTAGACATATAGCTCGCTTGCTATATTAGGCAATTTTTCCTATTAGTTATGAACTTCACCAAGACTACATTATTGAGTGCTAGAAAGGATAAGAGTTTTTATGCTCTTAAAAAAGCTTAGAGAGGCATGTGATAGAGGGCATACAAAATTAGATGAAATTTATCCGAAGATCTCTATTGGAAAACATAAGAAAAGTGGTTCACTATAGAACGTTTGAGCATTTTTAAATAATGTCATTGATAATTGCCAATCTAAATGACAAACACAGAATTTTGGTGAAGGATGAAGAAAACATAGAAGAAAAAGAATAGGAACATGCAAACAGAATCTCGTTAATTGGTTTTATTTATCCATTCTACCAAAAAGTCCT
This sequence comes from Atalantia buxifolia, assembly GCA_030444775.1. Classification (NCBI taxonomy): domain Eukaryota; kingdom Viridiplantae; phylum Streptophyta; class Magnoliopsida; order Sapindales; family Rutaceae; genus Atalantia; species Atalantia buxifolia. The sequence continues at coordinate 15,833,946 of CM059835.1, read as the reverse complement.
AAATGTTGCAGAATCTTTACATGTTACTTCAAGAAATTAGCTTGACAAAATTTCCAATATCATTCTTTAGATATATGTGTAGCCTTTAGCTTCTTGACTTGCATGATATAAAAATAACATTTGAAGATATAATTAGGAATGGAAGTGTGGTTGAGCCCGAGCCTTTCCCAAATTAAAGAATTTGCAACTCATTGATATGCCAAGATTATTTAACATCTGCCACAATCTTTCATTGGACTGACCCTTTTTGCAAAAATAACAGTTAATACTGTCGAGCTAAAAGATTTCACATCGAGCATTGAAAATGCAACTAAAATAAGAGCAATTTTGTGCACTCATTCTGGTGGAACCAGTTGGTTTGCCCAAATAACAATGTCAAAGATCATTTCCAAAGCTTATGTCAACTCATATGAAGAAGCTCAAATGCACACCTTTTGGTACATAGATTCTATATTTCAATTCAAATCATGTTTAAAATATGACATAAAATTAATTTGAGCTGGTGTTGGAATTTGGTGTTTTCGTTTTTATTTCCTTTTGGCTTTCAGGGGCAATGAATTGTTGTGGTCTTTAATATATTCATAGATGTCCTTTGCTTGAGTAAGTGGCCAGCAATGTTCTTTGCAATCTTTGAGTGATGATTTGCAATTTATAATTCTGGTTGCAACCTTTAATGAACCTCCAAGAGAACCATTTTCATAAGTTTCTGTTATGATCCTAATTCATAAGTTGCTACACAATGTCTATTTCCTTTTTTGGATATTCAAAAGTTTAGTACAATCTCTTCTTTAGGGTATGACAGATAGCTAGCCGATGCCGTTTGGAAGCGAGACTTCGTATGATAGATAGCTAACCGATCTTTGTTTGGAAGCGAGATTTGATGCATATTATCTTTTTGAGCTGAGCTAGATAAATAAGGATTGTTTTGGTTGCTTAAGTCTTACCTGGATCTTCTTTTCGCCTTTTCTACGTTGAATTGTTGTAGCCTTGCTTGTTGGTTGATTAGAAATATGTGTACTCTTTCTTTTTATAATAAAATTCGGACATCTACTCGAGATCTCTATACAATTTGGATTAACACACTTTTAATGAATAAGATCATGTTTAATATATGTTTTTAGTGTACCTTCAAGATGACATTAAATAAGATTTGAGATTTTTCGCTAGCTTTCAGTTTTAAATAAGAAGCATATGATAAATCATGACAAAAATATTTCATACTTCTCTAATCAGTACTCACTAATGAGAGGAAAGAAAAGATAAAATAAAATAAAAAAGAAAGAAAGAGAGATATTGAGACAAAATAGAGAATATGGATTTGCAACATGCCTGGGATACCTACCTTGCTTTTTGTATGTCAATCTTAAGCATCAAATATGGAAACATATGACCTTGTACAAAAATACTGAAATGTCAATAATTTTCCTTTTCATGGATCATATTCATTTATAGTAATGAAAAATCTTTGAAGTGTAAGTGCAATTCATCATTTTCCTACTCTAGCGCATCCCACCAAGTCTTTTCTGCCTTAATTTCCATTATTGTTTCTTTTAACTTGGAACTGCACCAATGTTCTTCAACCTTGGGCAATCATAGAAGCTTATGTGTTCTAATGAAGACTAAGAACTTGTCCAAATATTAACCAATCTGGTAGATAACGAAGAGCGTCAATTTCTTCAAACTTGGGAGGATGATGCGGTCGAGAATCAATTATCTCCTCTTCATGTATGATTTCTTCAATGGCTGGACAATCCTCAACTACCAACTGCTCTAGTTTATAGAGAAATTGATAGAGCTGCTAAAGATATACTTCAACCTTGGGCATGCATACAGATGAAATTCTTAGCTCAACAAAGCTTCCTTTTGGTACTATTCCCTCCCAAATACACATCAAGTTCCATAAACGATGAATACTCAAGTTCTCTAGGCTTAGGAAAACAGTTGTAATAAGTTCCTTGCTATCCACAATTGCTTCAATCTTGAGCATAAAAATTATTATTTAATCGAGTTTTTAATTTGTCGACAACCTCTGCGTATATATGGCTAGAATGCAAAATATTTTATTTGGTAGTCCATAAGCTAGAAACATTAAAGTTTCGATAACAAAAAGTGGAACATTTTGTAGCAATAATGAGTATAACAAACACATACATCGGTAAAATTATTTACAAATAATAAGAGACATGAATGTAGTTTTATGCACTTAAAGATGTCAACTATTTAGTTTAAATTATTATTTTTAGTTGAAACTTTAAGTGTTTCATTTAATCAGATATCTTTAAGTATTTCAAAGCAGATTCTCTCTTCTTGATTGTTAATCACCTTGCGCAATTTCTAGGCCCAACAATGATGACGGAACTGGTGGGTTTTCCAATGACAATTGGCACGTGTGATCCCCATAGTATACTATTTCAAATGATATTGGATCATCGTTGAAGCTGCTGAAGTTTCTTTCCTTGCTGGCATCCATGCGAATGTCCATGGTTACACCGTAGCAATTCTGAAAGAGACCCAAATGGGAAATAACCAACAACAAGGTTAGACACTTTATGATTAATTTATATTGCCACTTCATTTTATAAAAGCATTCTCTCATTTTCATACCTGGCCAAGTGAAGAAATAAAGGAGACTTTAAAGGCCTTTTACTAACTATTTGTACTAAAAGAATCTCTTGTGCAAATAATCAAGCAATCTCAATCAGTTCCAGAATAAATTTTAGCCTGCTTGTGCCTACTTGGTCAATCATTTCGAAATACATCTGGCTATTGTAACAACCCAAAATTCCTTTCGGCCATACTTCCTCCATGTGTGGCCATCGTCTGGAATCTGAGGTGCGTCAACCCCATCCTTTGTTCGCGGTACTATGGATGCAGCATCAGACACAGCTGTCAGCTAAAGTGATCACAAGGACTTAATAGAACTTGCTACTTGCTAGCATACAACCTAAATAACTTTTTGGAGTATGCTATGAACATGCGGGGCCATTAAGAGTATGTTAATAAAATCGTCAAATCATTTCTTCTTCTTGTTGATGATGTGGTTGTTGTTCTTTTTTAAGAAAAATCAACTTATAAATTAATAAACAGCAGAAACAATAAATATAATAGCTTCCATTTAAACATATATAAAAACAAGCACTAATTTAACTAGATTATGTGTGGTTGTATTAACTTGATCGTAGGACATATTGAATCGTAAAATGTCTTTGGGAAGGAACTAGTTGTTCTCTTTATTGCTCCACTCGTTCCTCATCTTTTTTATGCGGTGTGGGAGTTGCATAATTCACTCATTTTTTTCATATTTACATCATCAACAACAATAACTTTCTTTTAAAGAGTAGATTAGATTCATCAAAAATTACACATATTAATTGATTCTTTAACAACTAAACTTCTTTTGTTAAATACCCTACAATTGAAAATAATAATAATAATTATCACTTCTTTTCGTCACTCATATTTTTAATAACACGTACTAATGCGTAACTCGATGCACCAAATATGATTTTGTAGCCTTCCTCACAAAAATGTCTAATGCTAACAAGTTATGCTTTAAGTTTTCAACCAAATAAACATTTCAAAAAGAAGTGGATAAAACATTTCTAACCTTACCTTCTCTAAATATTTTTTCCCCTTGACATCGTCTCAACTGTTGACAATCCCTCTTTCTTTTTTTTTTTTTTTTTCTCTCTCTTTTCTCTCGAGCAGCTACAAAACATGGGATGAAAATATCACTCCTCTTGTCTCTCTTGAATAAACACTATCCAAGAATCACTTTTGCCTCTTAGAAGGGGGAAAAAACTATCTTATGGAACTTTTTCATATGCATCTTTGAATTTTCACTTCTTTATTAAATAAATATATTAATAAATTGTCATTTTTAGTATGGGTTAAGCTATTTTAATTTAAATTTTTACTTTAAATTTTATTCGAATTAAAATTTTTGAGTCATGTAATTCAAAGGCAAAAATAGTATTTGTATTGTCAACTTATATTCAGCAGCTGAAAAAATATTTTTGGCAAGAATCCTCAAAAAATAAGATGGTCATATTAAGGTATCTATTGATACTATTTTTGCACGATTGGCATGCGAAAAAGTTGATGGGGATAGATATCATTTGTCAATTAAGGCCAATTTGATAATGATGTAATTTTTAAAATAATTTTTATTAGTTGTGTTTAGAGATGGCTAATGGACCGGGCGGCATGTGGCGACACGAGCGTTTCAATAGGGGCACGGCACAGACGGCACGACACGTATGTAAGCCTTAAAAATGTAGCGATTAGAGATATGTCAAAAAGCGCGATGCGCGAAAAAAGACACGTAATAAAGACACTTCGTTAGTAGACAAAGAAAAGTGACCCGTGTAAATTTATCGATAACGTAATTTCAAATATATCAAAATAAAATTTTTAATGAAAAGTAAATATAAAATATTATGATTTTACAAATATCTTGAAATTAAATTTTTAATATATATTTTTATAATAGGCTTAATTGATTTGTTATAATTGATATCTCGTAGTTGTGACGTTTTGTAATTGTTATCACAGGATTGTAATTTTAATTTTAATTAATTATTATTATGATCCATGATATTGTTGTGTTACTATTGATTATTGTGAAATTAAATATATATAGTTGTGAAATTGTGATAAACTAATAATAAAATGTCAATTTCTTTCTTAATAAAAATTATTATTATTATTATTATTATTATTATTATTATTAGGTGATGAGCTTACAAAAAGCACTTGCAGGACATGTGGGATTGAATAAAACACGCCAGGATATGTGAGGGTTTTTAGACATTTGGGCATGTAGGTTTAAAGTAAAAAAAAAAAAAAAAAGTTGATGGGCCTTTTTGGGCATGGCCCAGCATGACACAAGTGGGCTTGTGTTGTAGGCTGTACCGAGCCCCAAAAAAAAATTAGGCACGACGACACAACACTAGCTTTTTTATCATGCAAATTGTCTTGTAGAAATAATTAACTATAAAAATAATGTTAAGCGTTTAGTAAAATTTACTTTAAAAAATGTTGTGAATTTTAAAAGTAATTATATATGATTGGTAAATCTTATTGTTAAAATATTGTTAAGGTATAAATGACTTAATTGGATATGAATAAAATTTATTTACATTTTTATAAACATGTATATAAAATATTTTTTTATTGTGCATATATAATAATTAATACTTAAATAAACATTTTATGTTATTAATTTTATTTTTATTTTGTTACCTCAATGTAATTAGTAATAATAATAATTTCTTTAAAATTAATAATTTTATTTCTTAATTAATAAGGATAATTTTTTATTTTATAATATATAAGATGATATATATAAAATTATATTAAATATAAAATTAATTTTAAAATTAATTTTTAAAAAATTATTCTTTCTTTTTTCAAAATCTACTGTAGTGTACGGTAATTTTATTAAAAATATTTTTAAAATATTATTAAATATTAAAATTAAATTTTAATTTTTAAAATTATTTTAAACTTCTCAAAAATAATTTCAAACCTTTTACTTGACGGCGCAGCTGCTGTTTCATTTTTCAAAAAATTTTATTCCATCGAATCAATCAATTGACGCGGTCTTATTTAAAAGTATTATCGTCATAAATGCTTTTATAGCCGCTGAATTTGTAAATTATTGATAATTTGGGGTCATTTTCATAAATTTCGTATAAGATGAAATGTTGTTCTGTTCTCAGTGTACGCCCATCAAAGACAATTTCTCACGTATTGCCTATCAATGGCGGAAACTGTAGCGTCTCCTTTCCTCGATATTGTCTGCAACAGATTGGATTCACACGCCAGAATTCTTTCGAGGAGCACAGGCTTCGTACAAATACGTGTCAAGTTAGCAGAAATACGAGCCCTCCTCGATGAAGCAAATTCAGACCATGAACATGAGAATTCGAGTCTCAGGCGCTGGTTCTCTGTTCTTACAGACCTCGCTTATGATGTCGATGGAGTAATTGATAACTGGGAGGAATCTGAGAATAAGAAAGCAACCTGTTCGTTATCATCAATTGTGAATAGTTCCAAAATCGAGCATGAGGTTAAGAGCATTCATGCAAGATTGGTTTCGCTCTTAAATTTGTTTTATGAATTTTCCCTGATGTTTTTCTAAAAAGTAAAACAATTTCTGATGCGGGTTTTGTAAGATCTGATCAATATCTTGTTATTGGTAGAGATTTTGAGGTGTCAAATATTGTGAATATGATGGTTTTAGATAAAGAAGAAGATGAACTTGAGATTTTTCCCATTGTGGGGATGGGTGGAATAGGAAAGACTATTCTTGCTCGAAGAATTTACAATGATGAGGTTGTGAAATCTTATTTCCAAATCAGGGTTTGGGTTTCTGTAGGTGAGAAAAGACTTGATGTGGGAGCAATTTGTCAGGCAATAGAAGTTGAGTGTGGTATAATTCGTGGGAAGGGGAATGTGGTGGAAGCTAGAGGTATATTGAGGGGAAGAGATTCTTGATTGTGTTGGATGATGTGTGGGACGAAGATGGTGAAAATATGGAGAAGGCGCTGTCGTGGTTAAATGTTGGTGGTTCAGGATCTCGTTTGTTGGTAACTACACGTTCTAGTCGTGTGGCAAGTATGATGGGCACGGTCCCAACTCAATACTTGACATGCTTGTCCAGTGAGGATTCTTGGGTTCTTTTCAAGCATTTCGCATTTGGATCTACGGAAGATGAGAGCACTGACTTGCAGGAAATTGGTCGGAATATTGTTGCTAAGTGCAAGGGGTTGCCTATAGCAATTAAGACTATTGGCAGCTTTTGCGTTCCAAAGACAAGGAAGGATGGTTGTCTGTAGCGGATTGTGATTTATGGACATTGCTTGAATTTAAGTCTCATGTCTTGCCAGTTTTAAAACGTAGCTATGATAATCTACCTTGGCATTTGAAGCAATGCTTTGCGTATTGTTCAATATTTCCAAAAGATTATTGGATAAACAAGGAGAAGTTAGTCCGCTTGTGGGTTGCAGAGGGTTCATTCGATTGGCGGTGGAAGTGAAGACTTAGAAGAAACTGCTGATGACTACTTCATGGAATTATTGCAGCACTCGTTCTTTGATAACATAGTGAGGGGCATTTTTGGGGAAGTAGAAATGTGCAAAGTTCATGATTTTATGCATTTTCTTGCTCAGTTGGCTGCAGGGGTTGAATACTCAATTGTGTCAATTCAAGATTCACAAAATATTCATACAGATATCCGGCATTGCACTTTGGTTGGTGATTTGTCATCACCAACAATTCCAAACAAGAAAACTGCGGACATTGCTTTTCATGACCGTTAAGATGGAAAACTTATCTTTCCCTTGTCAAGAGTTTCAATGTTTACGGGTTTTGGACTTGGGTCAAAGTGGCATTATTAAGTTGCCAGACTCTATTGGTACATTGAAACATTTGAGGTATCTTGATGTATCTCATACATATATAAGAAGGATACCGGGATCCATCAGTAGGCTGAAGCATCTGCAGACTTTGGATCTTTCCAACTGTTACAACCTTGAAGAGTTACCGAAAGGTATTTGTCAGTTGACAAACCTTAGAACTCTGGATATCAGTTCATGTTATTCTTTGACTCACATGCCACTAGGGATTGGGAAACTAAGGCCACTCCGGAAATTGCCAGCCTTCATCCTGGGTAAGAAACTTTTCTGTGCTGGCCTTGGGAGCTAAAGTTGCTTGACCTTCAAGGAAGATTAGAGATTAAGAATCTTGAGAACTTGAAAAATGTTGTTGATGCAGAAGAAGCAAAGCTACATGATAAAGTGCATATTCGTTCATTAGGATTATCATGGAGTCGGAATGCCCAAATGAGAGATGACAGAGCACAGGCTCTTATAGAATTTCTCAGGCCACCCCACGATCTCAAAGTATTGGATCTAAAAGGCTACAGAGGTTCCGTCTTTCCTTCATGGCTGAATTCAGGTCTCCCGAATCTAGTGAAGGTTACTCTTGTTGATTGTAATTGTCAGGAGCTTCCACCTCTGGGGCAACTACCAAACCTTAAGGATCTTTATGTGAAAGGGATGTCTGCTGTGCAAATTATAGGGTACAAATTTTATGGAAATGATGCTATCAGAGGATTTCCATCATTGAAACTGCTCCAGCTTTATGACATGCCTAATTTGATGGAATGGAATGGCCAAATGACGGAGGGAACAGATGAATTTGATGGAATGCAAGAACCATTCCCCTGCCTGGAGAAACTGGTAGTTGAAGGATGCAGTATGTTGAACACTTTACCATTTATTCGAAATCTTAAGAACTTAGCTCTATGCAACAGCAATGAGAAGCTAGTGTGCTCATTATCTCGTTTTCCATCACTTTCCTCCCTCGTTGTTGACAACTTTCCAGAGCTTAACTGCTTATCTGATAAGAACGGAAACTTGAACTCTCTCATGAAACTGACAGTAAATGAGTGTGACAATCTGGAGTCTCTTTTTGTGTTCATGCAGAGTTACTCTTCTCTTAGGCATCTCAGTATTCTGCATTGTGACAAACTGGAGTCTCTGCCTATGAGCCTGGAAAAGTTCCGTTCCCTACAAAAGTTGGATATCATAGAGTGTCCAAGATTGGTCCATATCCCTAACATTATGGGCCAACATTCTTCCTGCTAGAGCTGACTATAGAGGGTTGTCCAATGTTGAAGTTGTCACCCAAAAGCATCGAGTTCCTTGGGCAGCTTCAAAGTTTGATAATAAAAAAATGTCCCCAGTTAGAGAGACAGCTGCTGATGAATGCGCTCCAGGAGTCATTCGATCCAATTGACTCAGATGGAGGTGGTATCGATGACGACATTGAACTTGATGGCAGATGAAGTACCAACAGAGACTGAATAAGAGCTTTTTATTTTTCACTAAATGCAGGTATGTTAGCAAAATCTGTTTGACTAAATCTTTTGTTGTCTCATGTGTAAATGAATAGTTTTCCACTTAATGGCCTATATCGTTGCCTGTTTCAATTTGGTTTCTTATCAAGTTAAATTTTGTTAATTTTGCAGGTGCTTCTCTTCGTGAAAAAAAAAAACATGGGTGAAGGCTTTTGGCTTTTGAAGACTCGAAAACATCACCAATTGTCACTTCATCATAATATCTAGGACAAAAAAAAAAAAAAAAAAGAACAATGATTACTTACTCCTTGATTGTTCCTGAGCAATGGTTCTTCGAAGAATTCCAAGTGCCTCAATGTAAAATTGTAAATCAAATCTCTTAACAATTTAGATGTGATGAGTCAAATCCTTTATTTATTTATTATTTGAAGTGAAATATAGTAAGATGCATGTGAAGTAGGATAATTTATTTCAATTTTCATATTTGATTTTTCATAGCATGTGACTGTTAATGAATGGTACACTTTACACACATATATATGTATGTATATGTATATATTATTTTATTCCAAATTGCTAAATTAGGAATAATTTGTTTCTGCTGAGTTGTAGAGTATTTATCAGTTTGTCTGCAAATTCTTAACGAAATCAAAACGAGTTTTACATAATATTGCTATTGAAACGACATACAACACTCAACCTAAGTTTATACGTAACTGAATAATTCAATTAAAAAAATTGTGGAATTAAAATATATTTAATTGATTTAATTTTGAAAGTGTTATGAAATGATATAATGTCAAATTTATTTCCGACTTTGTGTCTATTTGGTATTTCTTATTTAATGATTATAAGTTTTTAAAATAATTTGTTGTTGTTTAATTATTTTTTAGTACAGATTTTAGACTTAAATACTTAAATATCAACTAATATCTATGATGAATTATAAAAAATATAAAATAAACAAAATTATTATGCTTTAAAAAAATCATGAATTTTACATCCAAAGTTTAACGAAAACTTGAGAATGCCAAAAGAAAATCACAAATTATTAGTGGTGGTCCGAAAATTTAAAGGGTAATATGAATTATCTTATGACGTTACAAGATTAATTTGTATATTAATATTGTGACGTCGCATATATTGCAAAAAGGGAGAATTTTCGAACTTCGGTTAAAGTGAAAAATGATGCACAGCCGATAATTTCAAATTTCCAGCAAACTTTGGTGCAAATCGGAAAATTTTTCCAAAAAGACCTTTGAAATTGTTGCGGAGTCGGGACGTCGTCTAGATAGTCTAGTTGAGACAAAAAGCAACTCAGAAATTTTTTTGAAAGGTCAAAAGTCAAAATCGTACAGATGAGCAAAGCTCAGCGCAGAATTAAGATGGACTTACGAAATTAGAAGGACGTCGGTTCGGACCTTTCTCTCCATCAAGTGCTGTTTTAGCTTCCCGGTTAGTTCAAATTTTGAAAGAAATAAAGAATCCTTCTTTTGATTTTGTTCTGGCTTGCACTCCAAACTATGGGCTCGATAGTTTATGAACACACAATTCGTCCACTTTTAGTTTTTGTTATTATTGTAGTCATTAGTTAAAGAGTAATATTTGTACATGTTGTGCTTTAACTTTGAAAGCACAGTGTAGTTAAGAAGTGTTTGGTAAGTATAACTTTTCACTCGGCAACTTGTGATTGATTAAAAATTCATAGTTCCTCACCATCAAACAATTCCATTCAAGTGATTTTTTGGTTGCCGATGATATTGTTTTCCAAATGCTGTTCTTTTGACAAAAAGTGGAAAAGGCAAAATTTGTTTTCCATAGTTATTTCACAAGATATCTTACCAAACATATTTCCAATTTTTAGTTTTGTGGGAAAATTGGCTTCGGAAAATGATGGTAAACATGCTTTTAGGTGAGGTTCCTCTACCATCTGGGTATTATACAAATAGGCGGAAACATGTGACTAGAATCATATTTATACAGTGTTAACTGTTTTCTGTTCAATTTATGGCTCCTTGCATTACCAATCTAGATGCTCCATGTTAGTCTTTCATTATACTTTGGATGTTGTTCCTGTAACACTATATTTTCTTGAGACCAATCTTTCAATCATTGAACCTTTGACTCTATTCACTGAAAAGAAAGAGAGCGGAAGTTTCCCAAATTCTTAAATTTCACCACAATGTCTTCGCAAATTTTGCTCTAAATCTTAAGACACTCAACTTGCTGTATGAGAAACCTTCGTAAACCAGTCAAGTGCAATTTATGTATCTTCCATGTTAATTAATGTGGATGCTATTGCTTCTCTTGCATCGGCACCGCAGAGAACTTATAAAATATCATTCAAATGAGAATAAGTATGGATCTGCACACAGTTCATTTAGACAACCTTATCTCGTAAATTGATGGAAATTGTATAAATTTTTTGATACAATTGTAGTTTTGATGTAAAGTATTGCATATTATTTACAATGTATCAGCCTTTAAATTCCTTATTCTTTGTTTGAACACTGCAGGTGAAATGGAATTTACTTGGTCCGTGCTGATCTCACCTGTGGTTTCACTGTTTCAGAAAATTGTACCTTCAAAACGGCACAGAAAGGATGTTGAATTGCTTATTCAGAAATATGAAGGTTTGTATGATATGAGAGATTTTGTTAAGGAAGAAAAAATTAAAGAATTAATGCTGGGTTCAATTCAAACAAAGGATTATCAGAAATGGCTTTACAAGGAGAGGGAAATTGAAAGTCGTGTGAATGATATGTTAAAATTAAATAGGGAGAAATCAGATGGGGTGTTATGTTCATGCATGAAACTACCGAATGGTGATCTCATGAATGCACTTAATGAGGTTACTTACCACTTAGAGAATCTTCCATCAGCACATGGTTCAATGTCTCATTCACAACATCAGATAGCAACAGCATTAATCAGTCCAAGAATTGAAAGCAGGACACACGGCCAGGTTGAGGTGACTAAGTATGTGAACAAGAAAAGAAAAGCTGAGACAGAAGGTGAATCAAGTGTAGAAGTACAAGCACAGAGAGAGAAAGCTGCACAATGGAAAGAAATGCAATGTCGTGACTCAAAACCCTCAGTTGAGGGACATGAAAAGCAAGTGGGAGTTACCGAACCAGAAACTTTTGTGCCTACTAAAGTACTTCATGATTCAGTGGCTCAATCATCACATATGGCAACAAAGACATTAACCAGTCAAGGAGTTGGAAGCAGTACATATGGACCCTCAGTTGAGGGACATGAAAGCATGTGGGAGTTACTGAATCGGAAACTTTTGTGCCTACTAAAGTATTGCACGATTCAGTGGCTCAATCATCACATATGGAAACAAAGACATTAACCAGTCAAGGAGTTGGAAGCAGTACATATGGACACGTTGAAAAGGTTACGACTGTGAACCCAAAAAGAAAGGCCGAGAGAAAAGGTAAATCAAGTGTAAGAGCAAGTACAGAGATATTGACCACGTCAACATCATCATTTAGATCTATGGTTGAGGCTTATATAGGAAGTAGGCGGTGTCTGGAGATAAAGATGAGCTGACTTATGGTATATCAGGTGATGTTCGGATGCCAATTGAAACTGTGCCTACTGCATTTACAAAATCTTTGTCAGTTGCAGATCAGGTTTCTGCATCAAATGTAGAACCTGTGACAGAAGATGAGGTGATATGTCCAACACAAATTGATACACGGACAATGCATGAATCTGAAATTCAGCTTTCTTCTAGTGAAGTAGAATTGGGGTCATTTGTGCATGCTGCAGGGACTATGGAAACTCTCTCGGATGGAAATGAAAGGATGCTGCCCGTGCACAGGGAGGAGTTTAAAACTGCTCGTTCTCAAAATGAAGTTAGTTCTGCTGCCAGAGTAGTAACATTCAAATCAGGCCCAAGTAATGTAGCTGCAGCAGAACAAGTAACTTTTTCTCCTTTCAGAATAGAAGATGAAATGCCACTTGTGGATAAAGCTGAGGCAGAGATTTCTTCTAAAACTGATACAGATCAGTGGTGGCATGAATTAGGCTTGGTTGTCAATCGATCAACTGAGAGAACTGTACTGAAGATCCTCCAATGCATAAGTGGTGTTGAAGCAGGAAGAATTGGCATTCATGGAATTGGTGGGATTGGCAAGACTACTGTTTTGAAAGCCTTGATCAGTTACCCAAAACAAAACTCATATTTGACCTGATCATTTTGGTGACTGTCTCAAGATATTGGAGTGTAAGAAAGATCCAAAATGATATTCTAAGACAGCTATCACTTTATTGTGAAGATTCTGATTCTGATGTTGCGGAAAAGTTATCCCATTTTTTAAATGGGAAGAAGTTTTGTTGCTACTTGATGATGTTTGGGAGCAGATTAATTTACAGGAAGTGGGAATTCCTGATCCCAGTTCAGAAAATGTCGGCAAGATTGTAGTGGCATCTAGAACAGTGGGTGTTTGTCTTGAGATGGATGTAAGTAAGTTGATTGAAGTGGAAACTGTCTCTAAGAAGGAAGCTTGGGAACTGTTTTATGAACAAGTGGGACGAAGTCATTGAATTGCCACATATCCAGCCATTTGCACAAACTATAGTTGACGGCTGTGGTGGCTTGCCATTGTTGATTATTGTTACAGGAAGGGCTTTAACTGAGGAAAATAATGTTCTTGTGTGGGAGCACGATCGAAGCAATTCTCAAAGTCTATTGCTAATGCAACGATTGAGGAGGTAATCCAACTGTTGAAATTCAGCTTTGACCAATTGAAGGATTTTGACACGAAGAGTTGTCTCCTTTATTCTAGTTTGTTTCTGGAAGATAAAGAGGTTAATGTTTTTGAATTCATCGAAAATTGCATCCACGAAGGTGTAATTGCTGGGAGTTTGGGTGATGCACGTAAAGGGGAGAGGATATAATTGATATTCTAATAGGTGCTTCTCTGTTGCAAGTCACTGAAGCTGGTGATTCCATCAAAATGCATGATTTAATCAGAGATTTAGCTTTGGGGATCTTATCTGTCTCAGAAGGTAGTCAGATTCTGTTGAGAGCTTATTTTAGATTGATAGAGCCTTCAAATTCAGCAAGTAGTTCTTCATCCAGGATACTCAAAGTCCCTGAAGGTCATCGTTTCTTATTGAGAGCTGGTGCAGGTCTTACAGAACCCCCTTCACTGAAGGAGTGGGAACAAGCTAAGTTCATATTTTTGATGGATAACGAGTTGTGCACTCTACCTGAGAGGCCAAGTTGTTCTGAACTTTCGGTGTTGTTCCTTCAACGCAACTATCAGCTGAAAGTCATACCCATGTCCTTTTTCCAATTCATGACTTCTCTCAAAGTTTTGAACCTATCCAAGACCAGAATCAACTGCTTGCCAAAAACACTTTTTCAGCTTAAAAACCTCCAAATTCTCATTCTACGAGATTGTGAACGTCTATCTACACTCCCCTCTGATGTTGGATATCTTGAAAATCTTGAGGTGCTTGATCTCCGAGGTACTGAAATTAGCAAATTACCTGATGAAACTGGTGGATTGGCATGCTTGACCCACTTGGAAGTGTGCTTCTATGGATCTATCAGCTACATTGAGTATGTGAAAACGCCACCTCAGTTGATTTCTAGTGGGATTATATCAAGGCTTCATGCATTGAAAACTTTAAGTATTGTTGTATACCCTGGAGATAAACGGTGGTATAAGGATGTCAAATCTGTCGTACTTGAGGTCTGCAATTTGACAGAGTTGAGTTCTCTCTGTTTTCATTTCCCCAAAATAAAGCTCCTTGAACTGTTTCTCCAAAGATGCATAGCGTGGAATGCTCGATGCTTAACTGAGTTCAAAATTGTTGTTGGCCATGACGTTAAGAACATTGTCTCTCGGGTCCCGGACACTGTGGCATTTGATTATAATGCACAGTGCAAGTGCTTGAGATTCACAAATGGTGAGAATATACCTGATGCAGTTCTTCAAATATTAGCTTGCTGTACTGCTTTCTATTTAGATAATCACCTACACATAAACAGTCTGTCAGACTTTGGGGTCAGGAGTATCAACGGCTTAAAATTTTGTATAATAAGTGAATGCCCAAAGATTGAAACAGTTGTGGATGGCAAGGAGCTTACTACGGTGGTCTTTCCAAGCCTTGAAAATCTAAGTATTCATCATTTGTGGAATTTGACACACATATGTGAGGGAAGTGTACCAAATGGAAGCTTTGCTAGGTTAAGAATTTTGTCAGTGCATGCATGTCCAAAACTGAAATTTGTCTTCAGCAGCTTCATGATTCATTTCATGTCTAACTTGGAAGATCTGACTGTTGAAGACTGTCCAGCCATTGAAGAAATCATATCCGAAGGTGCGATAATTGATTCTGGTTGCATTGCACTTCCCAGGTTGAAGAAGTTAACACTTCATTATCTGCCTGGATTGGTCAACATTTGGAGTAGTGCTTGGCCTTCACTTGAATATATCAGCTTCTATGATTGCCCTAGGTTGAAGAATATTGGTTTGGATTCTAACTTAAAGCAATCCATTGCAGAGATTAAAGCAGAGAAGTGTTGGTGGGATGATTTGGAGTGGGAAGATACTGAATTGCAATTGCACCTTCAAAATCGTTTCACAACCATCAGTGAAGATGATCTGTAGGGAAAAAAATTACATTTGTCGGGATTTGTAATTTTATTTAAAGTAAATTAACACTTGATAGATTTTCATCATATTCCATGTATGATTGTTGTGATGAAGGGTAAAAAGAAAGGTCAGGAGCCTTGATATTTTCTATTTTAAGGGAAAAAAAAAAGGTCATAGCATGGAATGAGCACTGAATGAGATGTTCTTATGAAATCTCCCGTACACTTTTGGAAGCAGAAAAACAAACTGTAATTGAATGGGTAGATAAACACAAAGCCACTCTGTAATTCTTGGCACTACTTTGAAGGAGCTAAAATCTTTGCTGCTTTTCTGAAAGTATTATAATATTATTCATCAAAAGAATGACAATGAGCAAAGGATAACCAGCTACATGCTGCACCCAACGCGAAACAACAGTAAAAATGTAAAATCGAAAATACCAGCAGGCCAAAGCAGCTTATGAAGTTCTTCCAAAGTAAATAGTAGCGGACACAAAACATCAACAACTTACGCAAACATAGCTATATGCTGCATCACAACGGCAGCATTTTAGTGCAAAGCAGCTGGCCTCACCATATACTAAAGCACAAAAGGTAAATATTTACAGTGACCCAGAAGTCCAGAACTATCCATTATCCACCAAAAGCCAGAAGAAATCTGCAGACTCCAAATTCCAGCAGTAGCTCAAAATAATTGGTACAAACTGTACCTTTAAAAGTCAAATCTGATATGAGTCATTGAAACAATTCTGTGCATTTGATTTTCCTCATATGAATTGACAAAAGTTTTGGAAGTGATCTCTAACATGCTCATTTGGCCAGACCAACCTACTCCACCAAGCTTGATTGCACTGGATACCTCTCAATTTGGATGCATTTTCAATGGTGGACAGGAAATTTCTCAGCTCATCACAGGCCTTAATTGTTATTGTTTCCAAAGAGGGCCATGCCAATGACATGTTGTGGCAAATGCTTGACAATTTTGGCAGATTAATGAGTTGAAAACTCTTTAATTTAGGAAAAGCCCTGGAATCAACTGCACTTCCAGCCTCAATGATCTCTTCCAGCTCTTTACAGTCCTCAACTTGTAGATGTTGTATCTGATTAAGTTGGAAGACAATCTCCTCTGAAAAGAGAGATTTCATACCGTCGCATCTTTTCAGCATCAGGGTTTCAAGCATTATGAGGCTTTCAGATTGCATTGAACCTTTCCAAATATGCATCAGTTTTGGAAGATGGCTGATGTGCAGCTTCTTCAAGTGTTGAAATGTGACACCTTCTGTAATGTTACCATCAATGATGCTTATCATTTCATTGCAATCTTTGACTATACAAGCTTCCACATCTCCAAATTTATTAGCACCAAAGTCTGACAAATTGGTAGCAGTCCTATGACCAATCAGCTCGAAAGCACATGACTGCTCCAGTATCTTTACAACTGCCTCAGGAAATCCTTCACCATCAGCAAATCTCAAGTACTTTTCAGCTGAGCATCCTGAGAAATCAAATTCCATATGAGGGCTACTTCTTTGGTTATGACCTACGAGGATGCTGAATGATCTGAAGTTGGAGTTTCCATTCCATGATTTACTTGCATTGATAAAATTCTGGAGCAAGTCAACATTGGGAAAGTAGAAACAAAGAGTAGTCAAGCCTTCCAGAGAAGCAACTTCTACAACTATATTTTCTACATTCTGATTCCATCTTCTGTTCTTGGGATCCACAACAATGCTCAACTCTTCTAATGAATGAAGCCTGGAAATTATGTTTGAGGAAATAATCTCCATCGATCTAGCTGCAAAACAGTTTTCTTCACCAATATTTGCAAGAAATGAAACTCTTAGGCAGTTGAGATTGACTAATTGACCAATTTCAGACCGTAAACAACAAATTCCAGTATGGCTTAAATCAAGGATTTCAAGATTATAAAGATCTCCTACCTCTGCAGGCAGTTGCATTAATTGACAGCAATTATTTAGGAACAATGCTTTGAGATTTATCAAACTGGAGATAGATGATGGAAGCAGCTTGATTTTTGTATCATGCAAATCAAGAAGTTGAAGGCTACACATATATCCAAAGAATGATGTTGGAAGTTCTGCCAGACTGCTTTCTTGAAGTAACAATGTTAAGATTCTACAACACTTTGGCCTTTTTGGTAGAGTGGATAGACACAAACGAATCAATGAGATCCTATTTGCCACTTCCCACTCTTCTTCACTAATCTTCTCTTCCTCCTTTACTAAAATTTTGAAACTGCTCTCATTGTGATTGGCAATTCTTAATGCTGCTCGTTGAAAATGCTCAAACATCTTATAGTGTGAAGCCTTCCTCCCTTTTTCTAGTAGAGATTTTTAACAAACTCATCCAATATAGATTGCCCTCTGTCACGTGCCTCCCAAGCTTTCTTAAATATGCAAAAACTGTTCTGCTCTCCAGCATTCAATAATGTAGTCTTGGTGAAGTTCATAGCCAACAGGAAAAATTGCCCAATAAAGTAAGCAAAGCTGCTTATCTGATGGTAGCTTTTCACATACAAGTTTAAAGGACTTGTAAACTTCTTCAAGTTCTTGTTTCGGCGCCATACTTGGAGATCTTAATTGAGACAGCGTATCCCGCCATATTGCTGGGTTGCTCACATTTTCCAAGCTACTTCCTATCAATTTAATCATGTGGGGCATGCCGCCACACTCA
The DNA here is from genome assembly GCA_030444775.1 of Atalantia buxifolia. Lineage (NCBI taxonomy): Eukaryota > Viridiplantae > Streptophyta > Magnoliopsida > Sapindales > Rutaceae > Atalantia > Atalantia buxifolia. Next base: position 15,815,767 of record CM059835.1, on the reverse strand, counting down.
TTAATAATTAGTCTTGCCACAGGTTTGATGTCTCGACAATTCTTCAACTGCACACCCACTGTCTCCCAAAACAACTTTTGCGCATCCTTACTGGACAATCTCTGCACATTGATCTCCTCATCTATCTGCCCACAGATGTTTCTGAAAATACATGCAAAGACCACCTTTCCATTTTTATGCTCATCGTGAATGCCAATATCCCTCAAATTGATCTCCATGGAAACTTCATCGAGAAATAAGACATAACTCTTGTCCTTTAGCTCTTCAGATATCATGTCTGCCCTTTGGTCAATGTTGTGGTCCTCTGCTCTTAGATGTAACCGCTTGAGAAGAACTTCTTGTATATCTCTTATGTTTCCCTCTGAGTTCACAGTTACCCAGAAGATGAAGTCAAATTGTCGAGACTCACCAATCGCATCATGCAAGTTCTCCATTATTGTTGTTTTTCCAACTCCTGGTGGTCCCCATATGCAAATTCTCTTGGTTCCTACATTTCTTAGACACTCCCGGAGCATTTCCACATGCTTATTAAGCGATGGAACCTCTTCTATTTTTTTGGCATGCTTTTTTATGACTGGAACTGGTGCCTTCTCAACCATAATGGCTATTTGGCCAATTTGTTTTCTTAGAGAAACTACCTCTGCTGTCAGTTGCACAATTTGTTTACCAAGCCGCAGCAGACTAGGAAATGGGCATATGCCACACAAGAATTTGTGGGTACTGCTGTAGATGGACTTCAGTTTTTCAATCTCATCTTTCATCTTTTCCACCTCATTGAGCCAGGTTTCACATCTGCGCGACTTCTCCATTTTTAGTTTATTCCTTTCAAGTCTTGTTTTCACATCTGCCTCTTCATCACATAGATATTTTTCTTCTCGCTCCAGGTTCCTGAAGTTCTTGCTCATGTTTTTCACATATAAATACTTGCGCTTCAGACACTGTAATATGCCGTAATATGCCTGTGCCACCTTCTACTGCTGGTCCAACCAATGAACCAGCTACTTGCCCAGCTGCCTGTGCAGCTACTGCTTCCATCCTGCAAATATTTTTAAGATATTTTTCATCACTTGCCTAACCAAAAACAGAAAAAGAGTTCCATGCATTGCTTTCCTACTGGTAAAAAGCCATCAATTTCATATATATGCTGATATCAATTTCACAGCCATGTTCCTGTATATTAATAACTTCACATAACACTACCGATAAACTAAAGTGTAATCTTTCAGATCTAATGAAGAAATCATATATCTATATGAATATCTCATTGAACACAAGTGTTTTTGTCTCTTCTGCTAAAGATAACAATCTAAGCATTGATATTTTTCAAATTGGTACAATAATGCAAAAGTTGTGGACACAATCAGAACATTGATATTTTGTAAAGCAACATGTGATTAATACTCTGCTCTTCTTTCTGGCAAAATAGGCTGTTTATCGATGCTAAAAGAAAATATTTGCGTGATACAAACTACAAAGAAAATCCGAATTATCCTATATGCTATTCCTAATTTACCCAAACAATATAAAAAGGCAGAAAAGCAAAAATAAATTTGCACACCACTTATCCATTATTAGTCAATCTTTGTTTTAGTAGAGATAAAGTCAACTTTGCTCATGATGATGATGATGAAGAACTACCAGAAGCAGCTTCTTTACAAAAGCACTTTCCAGACCATAATGACATTGCGTTTCAACTAAAATTAATGCATTGCAAATTAATGCACAACCAGCAGTTGCATTGCTCAAGATTATCAGTTATATATGTTAATTAGCTAACAAAATCAACTTAAATATATCAAACCTGCAAAATATAGCTCGTTTGTTTTGATGTCTCCTGCTTCTTGGATTAACTGTAGCAGCTCAAAAATGAATGAAGCAGCTCGTTCATGGTTGAAGGCTCTAGTCAAGCCGGTTCACTCAGGAAGCCAATCATATCAATAGTGAGAAACGTCCCAGCAGGTGCATGCGGGACCCTTTTTCTTTTCTTTTCTTTTTTTTTTTTTTCCTGCAATCGCTGAGTACTCTCTAAAATTTCTCAGCATTTTCTGCTGGATAATAAAATTTAGATCCCTAAATTTTAGTAAATTCACAAGAAATATGCAATTTGTGTTTTTTATTTTGGGATGGAGTAATATTAGACTTAGAAAATTTTAATTTTTTACAGTAAATGATGTGATATTCAATAGTATTATTTATCCATTAGTGCTATGTAATTATCACATTATTAATGATAATGAAGGTTAACCATTTTACAATAGAAAGAAGTTGTTGATAGCTGACACAATATTTGGAATATAGATTATGAAACCGTAGCATTAGTTTCCCAGATTCTTATTGTGTCCAAACTTTGTAAGGTCAATATTATTCTCTCCTATTTTTAATAGACAAATTGATTTTACGTTCTTGAAATTTTTTAGATAAGAACTTAGATGAATAAGTTGACTTTAGGAGTATGAGAGTACGATAGTCAAAATTATTAATTTTATTAGATTATGACGGTATCAGCTATATATATACTTTTTTATTTATTTTACAACTACAAACTCTTATACATTGATGTGGCATTGTATAAATTATGATATAGTTGAATGTAAAATAAAATAATAAAAATAAATTAATAGGATCATGTGACATTTTCATTCAACCACATCTTTTTATTTGCAGCATCTCTGCGTTTCTAGGTTTTTCACCTAGATTCGGATATTAGATATTAGTGTGGGTTTAACCCAAACTTTATGTAGAATAAAAAATATTATAATTTTCGTATGTATGGTTTACATTCATATGGGCTGGTGCAGCCCATTATTGGCCCAATCTATTTTTTTGTTTTAAACCCTACTTGCAAAACAAAAAAAAATCATAAATTCCCAAATTTAGCCTGAATTAGAGGTGGATACTATTGGGTTTGTTCAGTTCAGGCTTAGAATCAAGCCAAGTCTAAGGTCTTATTTGTTTTTAGTCTGAAATCTGAATTTAACTTTTTTTCAGACATTTGTTTATTTTAAGTTGTTTATTTTTTTAAATTATCATTTATTTTCAGATAATTTTATCTGAATAGAAAAAGTAGAAAAAATCCACTTTTATCTGAAGTCTGAAGTCTAAATGAAAATTTTCAATTTCAAATCTCAAAAACACCCTTAACAATTTATGTATTTCCAATATTATGTATAAATCTAATATTTTTGTATTATTCTTGAAGTTATTTTTTTAATTGCTTTAAATTTTTATTCACATGATAACATTAACTAAACTGAAATATTGAACAAATCAAATTATGTCCATTGTGATTAATAAAAAATAAGATAATAATTTTCACTTTATAATAAAAATTTGATGTTATCATTACATCTTTTATTAAAAAATTAAATTAAGATCAACAATAATAATATTTTTTTTAATGCTACCAAACTAATCAGCCTATGAAAATTATAAATTATGAAGAATAAATAGATGCACCACTTAAAAGGATATTTATGTCAAATACTACATTTTAAGTTTTTCTCTTCAGATGTTGAAAAAGAAAAAATAAACAAACATGTCATTCGAGATATTTTCATTCGGATATATTGACTTGATTAAATTGAACTATTTAGATTTGGATAAAAAAATAAACGCAACCTAAGGCAATCGGCTCAAGATTTTATGAACCAAATACGGACTAAGCACTAAATTTGAACCATATTAATTGAGACAGTTCGATTTAGTTCTATGATATGGTTTGGTTTAGTTCGATTGAGTAATTTTGCCCTACACACTTATAAAAAATTACATGATAGTAATATATTTTACTATAATAATAATATTGAGTTCATAAATTCACAAATAATAAAAAACGTATTAAAATCCAACAATAGTTTAGAAATGCACCCTCTCCAAAAAAAAAAAAAAAGTCTAAAAATCCACCACAATTTACAAAAGAAGCTTTGCATCAAAGTTCCATTGCCACTGAATACTCTCTCAATTACCACTTCTTGATCTTTCAACTTCCATATCCACAATACCTTCATTATCTCTCAAAGTGAGCCATTGGGTAAGCACCAACAATTAAACAAAATAAAATAGAGTGTATTATCACATTGAAAATCATATTTATTTTACTAACAAATAAAAGTATCACCTTCATTATATATTCTTCATATTGAACTACATGTATAAAAGTTAAACAAATCAAAATTTTGCAATCCACTTAAAATAAACTTAAATTTAAGTTTGACAAATACGCCTTTCGAAAGTTGATCTATAAACTCTTTTTTTTTTAACTAATTGATTAAGGTTTATTATCGTATCCAAGAAAAAGAAGACCACAACTAATTTTGTGTTGATATCAATGTTTCAACTATGTTGGGAGTCAAAGACTTTCTATATTGATTTAACGTAGGTTAGGGTTTATAATTTTTAATTTTCATAAATTATATTTTTAACTTTCTTTTAGTGAATCATTTAGTTCCGTGTGGTTTTAAACCGAACTAAACAAGAACTAATTATTTTTAAAATTTCTTAACCATTTAGTTTTTAATACCCGTACAAAATTAACATAATACGGTTCGGACTGAATCGAATCAAATGCCCACCCCAAGTTTAAATCAAATGTATTGCTGGAATTTCACTTTAAGACGGTAAAATAAATCGGTCGTTTTGATTTCATTTTGATTGTGGAGATAATCGGAATTGAAAGTTCTAAATTTTAGTGTTGTTTGATTTGTTTACTTAATGAATCATTGAAATATTAGCTAATTATTTGTTCTATAATTTAATTTAAGCTAATTTGAAGTCTCGGGCATGGGTGGAAGGGGTCAAAAGCGAGGCAGGAAGAAGCCTAATAGAAGATTGCGAGATTTGAAGCCAGAAGACATTGAACTTCTGGTTTTAAAACATAGAGTTCAAAAAAGGTAAAATAATAAAACACTTAAAATTAAATGAGTGCGGTTTTATCATTTAATTCTGCAGTCTTATCGAAAAAAATGTACAATATAAGGTTAATTTTTAATAAATAATTAAAAGAAAGGGAGATACTTATTTTTTTAACTTGGTTTTCATTTTATTAAAGTGATGATGTCATTAAACTAGAGAAAAAGGAAAAAAACTATAAGTACAATTTTAAAAAAATAAATATATAATTAAGAAAGTCAAATTATTGTCAACAACCATGGAAGAACTAAGCTTTTGGTTCAACAAAATTAGAATGAAAATAAACACACACTTAAGAAAGTTATAATCTACTATCTATAAAATAAGATAGCTAAAATATAAAATTTCCAAAAAAAAAAAAAAGCTACATTTCAATTAAAATTTTTATCTATTTTAACTTCATTTTGCATTCGCGCCATCTAAATGAGCTTTTGGATCTTTCATTAGACCACAAAGCAAAAAAGTCAACTTTTCCTCACCATCTAAATGATTAAAACTCAACTCTATAGTTGAACACACCACTTCTGTTGTGCTTCTCGCAAAAGTCCTCAATTTGTACAAATCATCCTTCCAATCAACCAAAGACTTATTTCTTAAAGCCCTTCCGAGTAATACAATGGCAATAGGCAAACCTGCACAGGTCCTGGCTACATCAGTTGCCACAGGATGCAAAGCAACATTACTACTGCAATCACCCGCCATCTTCTGAGACAGCCTCCAACCTTCTTCTTCAGTTAAAATAGAAACCAAGAAATTCTTTTGAGAACCCATATCATTTGATAACACAGACAATCTTATCGAAGTTAACAGCACTTTACATTCATCTCCTAAAGGAATTCCTAGAATGTGAAAAGTGGCAAGCTGGCACCGATCCTTCTAGATGGGGTGCCAGCCATTATTAACATCCAAAGATTTGAATGTTGACAACATTTAAATCTTTGAATGAAGAACTTTCAAGAAAAAAAAAAGTATTTTATAGCCATTTTTAGCTATAAAATGGGAGGTTCTCCATAAGTTTTAGCATCCAAAAAAATATAATTTCTTATGTGAAAAAAGAGATAAATGGTTTGTGAAGCTTTTTAGAGTTTATTGAGAAATTGAGTATATTCGGGATTTGGGTGAGAGAAAATTATTTTTGAGAGTATGATTCTAATAAATTTTCATATAGTGAATATTTTTTCTCTAGTTGTCTTTTTACAACAGTAGTGGTTTTTCTTCGGATTTAGAGTTTTCCACGTAAATCTTATGTTGTGTGATTGGTGTATTCTCTATTTAATTTTTCTTGTTAATTTGTTGCTTGACAAATTGTTTGAAGTGATCTTGGGGAAAACTCAATTTTTTTAGGAAATTGAGTTTCCTCCCAAAGTTCTTTATTTGTAGGAATATTTCCTACATTTACAAGAACATTCTTTGCCGGACACGGTCGTATGGCACTTGCAACTTTGTCATCCAAATCTTCCCAATCTTCATCGCTTATGCTAGCTTTTCCAGAGCCACTACTGGAAGCAAAGGATGGCTTCCCCTTGAATGTTTTATGTAACCCAAATTGAATCAACACATCCTTGATTTGGAAATTTGTCACAAGCCAAAATTAATTCTCCCATCGAATTTTTCTATTTCAAATTTCACCGGACTTGAAAATTTTAATCCGACATATATGCTTTCCAGATCAGCCTCTGCTCTTCACCATGAACTATTTGGATTGGCTTTCACTACTTCACGTGAACAAGAATAACATATACATGAACAAGTGCCCCGACACCAAAACTTCAATCAATGGCTCGATACCCTTTGTTAGGAATTTAAGCTTCCTCCCAAGATCACTCCAAGCAATTTGTCAAGCAACAAATTAACAGAAAAAATTAATAGAGAATACACCAATCACATAACAAAAGATTTACATGAAAAACTCTAAATTCAGAGAAAAATCACGGCCGTTATCACAAGATAACTTGAGAAAAATATTCATTATGTGGAAAATTATTACAACCATACTCTTACAAATAATTTTCTCTCACCCAAATTCGGATGCATCCAATTTCTTAATAAACTCTAGAGAACTTCACAAACCATTTATCTCTTTTTACGTAAGAAATTGGATTTTTTGGATGCTAAAACTTATAGAGAACCTCCCCTTTTATAGCTAAAAATAGCTATAAAATAATATTTTTTTCCTTAAATTTCTTCATTCAAAGATTTGAGTGTTGATAATGGTGGCACCCCATCTAGAAGGGCGGTGCCACTTGCCACTTTTCACATTCTCCCACTTGGAGATTTGATTGAAAATCAATTAATCTCTACACCATACTTAATGTCTTTACCTTAATCATAATCCTCAACATAGAGAATTATCATACTCCACTATAAAGAGTATACCACTTAAAATTAATTACTAATTCTAAGAATTTTACATCGGCACATGTCGAAATATTCTGTTGAAATTTATAGTGCAACTTCCATATTGGCCTTCCTGGAAGTTCGTTAACCATCGACATAAATTCCACCACACACCTTACATCAATGCCAACCATGTCTCGTGTGCATATCTTATGGACCCGCTAGCAGTAACGCATCCCCTTTCATGGTACTAGTGGTATACCATGAGGATGTCATCATCATCTATTTTATAAGGGATCATCATCTCACACGATGATGAGAGACTTACCACTAACAATGCTATCAGTATCTGATCTGGAGCCACTTGCCGATCTTGCTCCATTTCTCCTATGACAATCTCTTTTTAGATGCCCTGATTGTCCACACCCCCAGCACACTCCATTTTTCTTAGAATTATTTTTCTTCCAATTCCTCACAAGTGCCAAATCCAAGGCGTCTGTAGTTTGATACTTTCACCACTCAGTCTTCTTTCTTCTTTCTTCTGAGAGTAAAGTACTAGTAACTTCTTTAAGATATATCGTCTCCTTCCTATACATCAAAGTAGGTAACAGGTGTTTGTAGGAAGTTGAAAGTGACCACAGCAACCTAAGCGCCTTGTCCTCATCTTCAATTTTAACTCCAATGGCTTCTAGTTCTGACACAATACCATTGAGAACACTGAGGTGATCAGAATTTTTTTACCTTCACCATTCGTAACGTGTGAAATCCCTTCTTCAGGTACAATCGATTTGAAATGCCCTTTGTTTGATACAACTTTTCTAGCACTACCCTCTCCAAATTGATTGAGTCTTGTCCAAATATTATCCAATATAACAAGTATCTTCTTCTCTTTCCTCAATCGACCACACAATACCATTGCTCTTTCGTATTCACTCCCCACAGATATTCAGACCCAGCTGATCTGCTATATCTCCTTGAATCCTTTTCACATCTGGAGTCTGCCATACCTCTACAAAAACCACCTCATCACAGTGCTTGTCCCCCTTGACTTGCCGGGCAGCTTCCTTCACCAGCATCGTCTTGCCAATGCCACTTATTCCGTACACCTCAATCATGTTAACATAAGGATTGATTAATGCATCAGTACACCATTCCGAATGGAATTTCTTGATTCGAAAGACAAGTAATCCCCATTCGAAATGGCGCTGTTAGAAACTTCATCTAATTTCCCTTCTTCCAGAAGTCCAGCAATAGCCTTCGCCGCTATCGCTGCTTTCTTGCCAAGCCGGTACCACTTCGTGGAGTTCACACACAGGCCCTTCAAACATTGCTTCTTTGCTTCCTCGTCAACCTTCTCTGCCTTATCAACAATACTGTCCACACTGATCAGCCAATTCTCAACACTCCTTTCAATCTCTTCCCCGTTTAATCTAGCAACATCAACCATATACTGCACACCGTCTCTCCTTTCCAACAGCTTTTTAACTGCTTCCTCCAGATGGCCAAAGTTGCTCTTGTCGAAACAAAAGAAATGAGAGTTGACTGGACTTTTGTTGGCCGATGAGAGGAAAGCTCGTAAAATGTTTATTAAATTCATATTATTAAGAGTGCCCCAGGATTTTGATAACTGTACTCCACAGCGCCCATACGTCTAAATCCCTGCTGCTGACGGGCTCAGGGTTTCAGTCAGCTGGTGCTGCTGGTCCCAGCTTTTGTATTGGTCTAGGGTTAAGTGGCAAAATGAGATTTTTTTTTTTGGGTGCACAATTGAAGACTTCTTTATTTATGTTTAAATTTTAATGAATGCATATTTAGTAGGATCCTTGCTCCTTGAAGAACATTAAAAATTTTCATTTACTATGATAATTAATTTTGTTTATATTTATCAGCTCTTGTTATATGTTTGGTATGATTTTTAAAAACGTTATAATTTTTTTTTCTAGATTTAAAAATACTTATCAAAACTTTTAATGTTGTTTGGTTAAAAAGAACTAGAACTTTTGGGCACTCCAAAAGTATTTATCAAAAAGAAGTAGGTGAATTAGGTGATTATTATTTTTTTCCTTTTTTTTCTTTTTTGGCCAAATCAAGTTAGTGATGGCTTGTAACTAAACAATGTTTCTGACCACATAAAGTCAACGTATATTGAATAGAAAAAACCGTGTATTTTCATCCGAACAAAGTTCATTACTTAAGAAAACCTTTGTATATGATACAGATATAAACCATCAACATCTTGTTATTCCTATGTAGCGTACAGGATACTCAAGATGGTCAAGATGATGATAACAATGATGCTCGCGATTCTGGAATACCTGCGAAGAGTAAGAAATATGGAATTTGAAATGTGTTACATTTAATATTACTTGTTTACTGTCATAAAAGTAGAGCTTCTTTATTTGTTAGTGCATTTGGTTGATTGTGGGTTTGCTTTGGGTATTGCTCGTATACAAATTTATGATTAATGAAATATATTGTTTTTTTCATTAAAATCATAAAGATATAGCTCCAGTAATTTTGTTGGTTCTATTTGTATATGTACAATTGCATTTAAATAATCTAAAATGTCTATAATTTATTTTCTTTTAAAAGTTTTATTACCTATTTGGTATGGCTTATCTAATAGTTATAAGTATTTATTTAATCTTATAAATACTTATCAAAATTTGTATTGTTATTTTATTATTTTTTCAATAGAGTTTTTGAAAATTAAATAAATTATTTTATCTCTACTAATAAAGCTCAAATTTTAAATTTTTAGGAATAGAGGTTGAAAATTTTTTTAACTGTTAAAATATCTAAAATATCGTTTACGCATTTGACAACTTTTTTCATTCTTTTTATAACACAATTTTAAAAATTTATCTATTAAAATAATTTTATAATTTTTAATAAAAACTCTTACTGACAATCAAACAACTAAATTCTTTGAATAAAAGCTCTATTTATAAAAGCTTTATTAATGAAAATTCTACTTAAATAACTTCTATAATTTATTTTATGTTCTTATATAACATAATTATAAAAACTTGATTATCAAATTAATTTTATAAGTTTTAATAAAAGTTCTTGTCGACAACCTAACAATTTTTTTAATAAAACATCTACTTATAAAAGCTTTATTAAAAAAATTTCTCCTTAAATAAACTTTATTTAAAAAGTTACATGAAATGGAGATTTCAAGAAATACTTAAGTATTAACTAATTTTCCATCCAAATTTTGATGAAAGCTTAAAATACCCAAAAAAACTATAAATTATCAGTGGTCGAACCAAAAATTTAAAGGGTAATATTAATTATTTTATGACATTACAAGATTAATTTAGATATTTAATATTATGACGTCACACATATTGCAAGAAAGAGAGAATTTTCAAACTTAGGTTAAAGTGAAATATGATACGCAACCGATAATTTTCAAACTTGCACCAAACTTTGGTGCGCAAATCTGAAATTTTTTCTTAAAAAACCTTTGAAATAGGTCGGGACTCGGGACTTGGTGTAGTAGATAGTCTAGTTCAAAATACTAAAATATATTGAGACAAAAAGCATCTCAGAATTTTTTTTTAATTTCTTTCTTTTGAATAAGGGCAGTTGAAAGGTCAGAATCGTACAGATGAGCAAAGCTCAGCACAGAATTAAGATGACGTCGGGAAACTTTTTGTCTCAACTTACGAAATTAGAAGCACATCGGTTAGGACCTTTCTCTCCGTAAAGCGCCGTCTTAGCTTTCTGGTTAATTCAAATTTTTAAAGAATCCTTCTTTTGATTTTGTTTTGGTTTGCATTCCAAATTATAGGCTCGATAGTTTGTGAACAGACAATTCACCCATTTCTAGTTTTTGACTTTCTGTTGTTGTTGTCGCCGTTAGTTAAGGACGATACTCGTACATGTTGTGTTTTAACTTTAAAAGTACAGTGTAGTTAAAAGTGTTCGGTAAATATAATTTTTACTCGACAACTAGCAATAGATTAAAAATTGATAGCCTCTCAGTGTGAAACAATTTCATGCATGTGATTTTTAGGTTGCGAAATGATATTGTTTTCCAAATGCTATTCTTTGATAAGGAGTGGATTTCTTTGGCAAAATCCATATTTCATATTTATTTCAAAGATATCTTTACCAAACATATTTCCAATTTTTAGTTTTATGAAAAAAAAAAAATGGCTTCGGAAAATGATGATAAACACGCTCTTAAGTGAGGTCCATCTACTATCTGCTGGGTATTATACATATAGCTGGAAACATGTTACTGGAATCATATTTATACAGTGTTGAACCGTTTGGTGTTCAATTTACGGCTCCTTACATGACCAATCCAAATGTTCCATGATAGTCTTTCATTCTGTATCACTATATTTTCTTGAGACCGATCTCTCCATCATTGAACCTCTGACTCTATTCACTGAAAAGAAAGAGAGCGGAAGTTCCCCAAATTCTTAAATTTCATCACAATGCCTTCGCAAATTTAATTATCTCTAAATCTTAAGCCACTGAACTTGCTGTATGAGAACCATTCGTAAACAAATCAAGTGCATTTTATGTATCTTCTACATTAATTAACGTGCATGTTATTGCTTATCTTATATTGGCACCGCAGACGCAGAGAACTTATAAAACATCATTCAAATGAGAATGAGTATCAATCTGCAGACACTTCACTCAGACAACCTTATCTCTTGTATTGATGGAAATTGTAAAAATTTTTGATACAATTGTAGTTTGATGCAAAGTATTACATACTATTTACAATGAAACAAGGCTGTAAATTCCTTATCCTTTGTTCGAACTGTTAGAGAATTTAAGAATATGGAGGCAAAGAATGAAGAATATTTCTTAGGATTTGAGACGTGTTTGCACACTTTCCTTTAAGGTTTTATTTGCCCTCACCACACTTAGTTTGCTATAGAGTTTAATGGCAAATTACCCCCAAGATATAACAAATCCTGAACACAATCTCTAGCAATAAGATTGTATTTCCAGAACATATATGAAATATGTAATAATCTGGTTTTTGATCTAATATGTGTATCTATTTTAATGAAGAATATGTTTATATGAAAGATTACAACTATTAGAAATGGTACTTCTTTAAAGACACTATTTGGTTTGAAATTTGCATCTATTCACAATTGATTTTTCCTTTTCCCTTAAGTTTGCTAACTTGTTTTTCTAATTGACGCGAAAACACACTTTCGGAAAAAACGGTTAGCCGTTTTTCTCAATAACGGCGAGCCTTTTTATTCCAGAATGTCATAATAAGTTACTCTCGGGAAATAAACGGTTAACCGTTTTCTCCAAATGGTTAGCCATTTTATGTAAAACAAAAATATGCATGCTCTCTAAATAAATAAGCAGTTAGTCGTTTTAATCAAACGACAAGTCGTTTTATTCCAAAATATCAAACTTAAGAAAAATGTTACAATCTCTCTTACAATCGAACACTGCAGGTGAAATGGAATTGACTTACTCCGTGCCGATCTCGCCTGCGGTTTCATTGTTTCGGAAAACTCCCCTTCAAAAAAGCATGGAACCGATGTTGAATTGCTTATCCAGAAATATGAAGGTTTGTATGATATGAGAGATTTTGTTAAGGAAGAAAAAAATTTAAAGAACTAATCCTGGGTTCAATTAAAACAAAAGGATTATCAGAAATGGCTTTACAAGGATAGGGAAATTGAGAGTCATGTGAATGATATGTTAAAATTAAATAAGGAGAACTCACATGGGATGTTATATTCATGCATGAAACTACTGCATGGTGATCTCATGAAAGCACTTAATGAGGTCACTTACCACTTAGAGAATCTTCCATCAGCACACGGTTCAATATATCATGCACAACATCAGATTGCAACAGCATTAATCAATCCAAGAATTAAACGCAGGACACACGGCCAGGTTGAAGTGACTAAGAATGTGAACAAGGAAAGAAAAACTGAGACAGAAGGTGAATCCAGTATAAAAGTACATGCACACAGAGAGAAAGCTGCACCGTGGAAAATATGCGACGCAGTAACTCAGAACCCTCAGTTGAGGGACATGAAAAACATGTGGGAGCTATTGAACCAGAAACTTCTGTGTCTACTAAGGTATTGCATTGCATCAGTGGCTCAATCATCACATACGGAAACTGATGAGCATTTAATATCTACGTATTTTACCTTTAATTATATAGTTGTTAGCTATTATTATTTATTATTTTTAATTAATTGAATTATTTTATTGAATCGGGAAATAATTAGAAATTATAGATGAAAAAATATATAAACAATAACAACTTGGGAAGCCCTAATTGAAGCTGTGGCTTAATTAGAGTTTACAGCATGTGAAGTCAAGAGTAATTTGCATTTAAAAGGGATTTCAATTCTTCAATTGGAGAGCACGTGCTGAGTAATTAAAAGTGGGAAGAAAATTAATGATGGCGGTGACATCGAATTTAAAAAGGAAGCTATTTGATTTTCTTACCTTATGAGAGTTAGTGACTTGACTTACAAGTGTTGTAATTATAATCCATTAAGGATTCGGCTTATGTGCATTATATAAGGATGAGAAGATCGCTGACATTGGGAGAATTAAGAAGAAAAATCGCGGAAGACAGAGGCGAAGAGGAGCGGCAGCTAATTTTCCTATATTAAAGTAAGAAGAATGAAATTCTATTCAACGAAATAATTATTTTTTTATTTAATTAATTCTGCATATATTCTTTGATGATTATTGTTGTTGTTCACATGATTGATTGAATAATTAGAGATTATTTGATTAAATCTAAGCTTTTGTTTTTCAATAGGATACATTAATGCTTAGAAATACTATCTAGAAGCAAAAGAAAAAAAAAAACCTAAATTAAGTTTAATCACTTGAGCTTAATTGTTATATTTATGAAATGACATAAATTCATAATAACTTGGGGATTAATAATAATTAGATAATTATTAGTTGAAAAAAATGGATTCTGAAACCTTGATAACTTTTATCTTATTGAAATCTCATTTATTTTAATTGTTTTTCTTAGTTTAAATATTTTAAAAATCAATTTGCTCATCTAAACTAGGATTAATATTAATTTTAAATTTAAATTAAACTTTTCAATTTATACCAATTTTTGAGTTTAACCTCGTTGCTACTATTTTATTTACAAAGATTTTTGTGTGCTTGTGAATATAATAAATAAAATTTTACACACCAGAAACAAAGACATTAACCAGTCAAGGAGTAGGAATCAGTACATATGGACAAATTGAAAAGGTTAAGACTGAACCCGAAAAGAAAGGCTGAGAGGAAAGGTAAATCAAGTGTAAGAGCAAGTACAGATATATTGACCTCTTCAGTATCATCATTCAGATCTATGGTTGAGGCTTGTATAGGAAGTAGACCGGTACCTGGAGATAAAGAAGAGCTGACTTATGGTATATCAGGTGATGATCAGTTGCCAACTGAAACTACGCCTACCGCATTTACAAAATCTTTGTCAGCTGCAGATCAGGATCCTGCATTAAATGTAGAACCTGTGACAGAACATGAGGTGATATGTCCAACACAAATTGATACACGGACAATGCATGAACCTGAAATTCAGCTTTCTTCTAGTGAAGTGGAATTGGGGTCATTTGTGCCTGCTGCAGGGACTGCGGAAACGCTCTCGGCTGGACATGAAAGGAGGCTGCCTGTGCACAGGGAGGAGTTTGAAACTACTACTCAAAATGAAGTTAGTTCTGCTGCCAGAGTAGTAACATTCAAATCAGGCGCAAGTAACCTAGCTGCAGCGGAACAAACAGCTTTTTCTCCTTTCAGAATGGAAGATGAAATGCCAAGTGTGGATAAAGCTGAGGCAGATATTTCTTTTAAAACTGAAACAGATGAGTGGTGGCATGAATTTGGTTTGGTTGTCAATCGATCAACTGAGAGAACTGTGCTGAAGATCCTCCAATGCATAAGTGGCGTTGAAGCGGGAAAAATTGGCATTCATGGAAGTGGTGGGATTGGCAAGACTACTGTTTTGAAAGCCTTGATCAGTTACCCAAAAACAAAACTCATTTTTGACCTGATCATTTTGGTGACTGTCTCAAGATATTGGAGTGTAAGAAAGATCCAAAATGATATTCTAAGACAGCTATCACTTAATTGTGAAGATTCTGAAGCTGACTCTGATGTTGCGGAAAAGTTATTCCATTTTTAAATGGGAAGAAGTTTTTGCTGTTACTTGATGATGTTTGGGAGCAGATTAATTTACAGGAAGTGGGAATTCCGGATCCCAGTTCAGAAAATGTCGGCAAGATTGTAGTGGCATGTAGAACAGTGGGTGTTTGTCTCGAGATGGATGTAAGTAAGCTGATTGAAGTGGAAACTGTCTCTAAGAAGGAAGCTTGGGAACTTTTTATGAGCAAGTGGGACGAGTCATTGAGTTGCCCCATATCGAGCCATTTGCACAAACTATAGTTGACGGCTGTGGTGGCTTGCCATTGTTGATTATTGTTACGGGAAGGGCTTTAACCGAGGAAAATAATGTTCTTGTGTGGGAGCGCGCATCGAAGCAATTCTCAAAGTCTATTGCTAATGCAAAAACTGGGGAGGTAATCCAACTGTTGAAATTCAGCTTTGACCAATTGAAGGATTTTGACACGAAGAGTTGTTTCCTTTATTCTAGCTTGTTTCCGGAAGATAAAGGGGTTGATGTTTTTGAATTCGTCGAAAATTGCATCTACGAAGGTGTAATTGCTGGGAGTTTGGGTGATGCACGTAAAAGGGGACGGGATATAATTGATATTCTAGTAGGTGCTTCTCTGTTGCAAGTCACCGAAGCCGGTGATTCTATCAAAATGCATGATTTAATCAGAGATTTAGCTTTGGGGATCTTATCTGTCTCAGAAGATAGTCAGTTTCTGTTGAGAGCTTATTCTAGATTGACAGAATCTTCAATTCAGCAAGTAGTTCTTCATCCAGGACACTCAAAAGTGCCTGAAGGTCATCATTTCTTATTGAGAGCCGGTGCAGGTCTTACAGAACCCCTTCACTGAAGGAGTGGGAACAAGCTAAGTCGATATTTTTATGGATAATGAGTTGTGCACTCTACCAGGGAGGCCAAGTTGTTCTGAACTTTCGGCATTGTTCCTTCAACGAAACTATCAGCTGAGAGTCATACCCATTTCCTTTTTCCAATTCATGACGTCTCTCAAAATTTTGAACCTATCCAAGACCAGAATCAAGTGCTTGCCAAAAACACTTTTTCAGCTTAAAAACCTCCAAGTTCTCATTCTACGTGATTGTGAACGTCTATCTATGCTCCCCCTGATGTTGGATCGCTTGAAAATCTTGAGGTACTTGATCTCCGAGGCACTGAAATTAGCAAATTACCTGATGAAATCGGTGGATTGGCATGTTTGACCCACTTGGAGGTGTGCTTCTATGGATCTATCAGCTACATTGAGTATGTGAAAATGCCACCTCAGTTGATTTCTAGTGGGATTATATCAAGGCTTCGTGCATTGAAAACTTTAAGTATTGTTGTATGCCCTGGAGATAAACGGTGGTATAAGGATGTCAAATCTGTCGTCCTTGAGGTCTGCAATTTGACAGAGTTGAGTTCTCTCTGTTTTCATTTACCCGAAATAAAGCTCCTTGAACTGTTTCTCCAAAGATGCATAGCGTGGAATGCTCGATGCTTAACTGAGTTCAAAATTGTTGTTGGCCATGACGTTAAGAACATTGTCTCTCGGGTCCCGGACACCGTAGCATTTGATTATAATGAACAGTGCAAGTGCTTGAGATTCACAAATGGTGAGAATATACCAGACGCAGTTGTTCAAATATTAGCTTGTTGTACTGCTTTCTATTTAGATAATCACCTTCACATAAAGAGTCTGTCAGACTTTGGGATCACGTGTATCAATGGCTTAAAATTTTGTATAATAAGTGAATGCCCAAAGATTGAAACGGTTGTGGATAGCAAGGAACTTACTACGGTCGTCTTTCCAAGCCTTGAGAATCTAAGTATTCATCATTTGTGGAAGTTGACACACATATGTGAGGGAATTGTACCAAATGGAAGCTTTGCTGGGTTAACAGTTTTGTCGGTGCATGCATGTCCAAAATTGAAATTTGTCTTCAGCAGCTTCATGATTCAGTTTATGTCTAACTTGGAAGATCTGACAGTCGAAGACTGTCCAGCCATCGAAGAAATCATATCCGAAGGCGAGATAATTGATTTTGGTTGCGTTGCACTTCCCAGGTTGAAGAAGTTAACGCTTCATTATCTGCCTGGATTGGTTAACATTTGGAGCAGTGCTTGGCCGTCACTAGAATATGTCAGCTTTTATGATTGCCCTAAGTTGAAGAATATTGGTTTGGATTCCAACTTAAAGCATTCCATTATGGAGATTAAGGCAGAGAAGAGTTGGTGGGATGATTTGGAGTGGGAAGATACTGCATTGCAATTGCACCTTCAAAATTGTTTCACTACCATTAGTGAAGACGAGCCGTAGGGAAAAAAAAATATTACATTTGTTGGGATTTGTAATGTTTTAAAAGTACATTAACAATTGATAGATTTTCATCATTCCATGTATGATTGTTGTGATGAAGTGTAAAAAGAAAGGTCAGGAGCCTTGATATATTTTTATTTTAAGATAGTGTTTTGTCGAAAAAATGGAAAAAAAGAAAAAAGGTCATAGCATGGAATTAGCACTGAATGAGATGTTCTTATGAAATCTCCGTTGCACTCTTGGAAGTAGAAAAACAAAGTGCAATTGAATGGGTAGATAAACACAAAGCCACTCTGTAATTCTTGGGACCATTTTGAAGGAGCTAAAATCTTTGCTGCTATTCTGAAAGTATTATACTATTATTCATCCAAAGAATGACAATGAGCAAAGGATTACTTGCTATGTGCTGCACTCCAAAGAGAAAACAACAGTGAAAATGCAAAATTAAAAATACCAGCAAGATCACAACTGAAAGTACACATTCCCAAAGCAGCTTATGAAAGAAGATCTTCCAAGGTAAATGGTAGCAAACACAAAACATCAACAACTTCCACAGACATAGCTATGTACTGCATCACAACAGGTTGCATTTTAGTGCAAAACTGCTGGCCTCACCATACACTAAGGCACAACAGGTAAATATTTACAGTGACCCAGAACTATCCATTAACCACTAAAAGCCAAAAGAAATCTGCAGACACCAAATTGCAGCAGTAGCTCAAAATAATTAGGACAAACTGTATCTTAAAAAGTCAAATCTGCTGTGAAGCGTTGAAACAATTCTGTGCATCTGATTTCCTCATACGAATTGACAAAAGCTTTGGAAGTGGTCTCTAACATGCTCATTTGGCCAGACCAACCTGCTCCACCAAGCTTGATTGCACTGGATACCTCTCAATTTGGATGCATTTTCAATGGTGGAGGGGAAATTTCTCAGCTCATCACAGGCCTTAATTGTTATTGTTTCCAAATAGGGCCATGCCAATGACATTTTGTGGCAAATGCTTGACAATTTTGGCTCCATCTCTTTACAGTCCTCAACTTGTAGATATTCTATCTGATTAAGTTGGAATACAATCTCCTCTGAAAAGAGAGTTTTCATACTGTGGCATCTTTTCAGCATCAGGGTTTCAAGCATTATGAGGCTTTCGGATTGTATTGAACCTTTCCAAATATGCATCAGTTTTGGAAGATAGCTGATGTGCAGCTTCTTCAAGTGTTGAAATGTGACACCTTCTGTAAGGTTACCATCAATGATGCTTATCATTCATTGCAATCTTCAACTATGCAAGCTTCCACTTCTCCGAATTTATTAGCACCAAAGTCTAACAAATTGGTAGCAGTCCTCTGACCAATCTGCTTGAAAGCACATGCCTGCTCCAGTATCTTTACAACTGCATCAGGAAATCCTTCACCATCAGCAAATCTCAAATACTTTTCAGCCGAGCATCCTGAGAAATCAAATTCCATATGAGGGCTACTTCTTTGGTTATAGCCTACAAGGATGCTGAATGATCTGAAGTTGGAGTTTCCATTCCATGATTTACTTGCATTGATAAAATTCTGGAGCAAGTAAACATTGGGAAAGTAGAAACAAAGAGTAGTCTAGTCTTCCAGAGAAGCAACTTCTACAACTATATTTTCTACATTCTGATTCCATCTTCTGTTCTTGGGATCCACAACAATGCTCGACTCTTCTAATGAATGAAGCCTGAAAATTATGTTTGAAGAAATCATATCCATCGATCTAGCTGCAAAACAGTTTTCTTCTCCAACATTTGCAAGAAATGAAACTCTTAGGCACTTGAGATTGACTAATTGACCAATTTCAGACGGTAAACAACAAATTCCAGTATGGCTTATATCAAGGATTTCAAGATTATGAAGATCTCCTACCTGTGCAGGTAGTTGCATTAATTGACAACAATTATTTAGGAGCAATGCTTTGAGATTTATCAAACTGGAGATAGATGATGGAAGCAGCTAGATTTTAGTATCATGCAAGTCAAGAAGTTGAAGGCTACACATATATCGAAAGAATGATGTTGGAAGTTCTGCCAGACTGCTTTCTTGAAGTACAATGTTAAGAGTCTACAACACTTTGGCCTTTTTGGTAGAGTGGATAGACACAAACGAATCAATGAGATCCTATTTGCCACTTCCCATTCTTCTTCACTAATCTTCTCTTCCTCCTTTACTAAACTTTTGAAACTGCTCTCATTGTGATTGGCAATTCTTAATGCTGCTCGTTGAAAATGCTCAAACATCTTATAGTGTGAAGCCTTCCTCCCTTTTTCTAGTAGAGATTTTTAACAAACTCATCCAATATAGATTGCCCTCTGTCACGTGCCTCCCCAAGCTTTCTTAAGTATTCGAAAAACTGTTCTGCTCTCCAGCATTCAATAATGTAGGTGAAGTTCATAGCCAACAGGACAGATTGCCCAATAAAGTAAGCAAAGCTGCTTATCTGATGGTAGCTTGTCACATACAAGTTTAAAGGACTTGTAAACTTCTTCAAGTTCTTGTTTCGGTGCCATACTTGGAGATCTTAATTGAGACAGCGTATCCCGCCATATTGCCCTGGGTTGCTCACATTTGGCAATCTACTTCCTATCAATTTGATCATGTGGGGCATGCCGCCACACTCATTAATAATTAGTCTTGCCACAGGTTTGATGTCTCGACAATCCTTCAAGTGCACACCCACTGTCTCCCAAAACAACTTTTACTCATCCTTACCGGACAATCTCTGCACATTGATCTCCTCATCTATCTGCCCGCAGATGTTTCTGAAAATACATGCAAAGACCACCTTTCCAGTTTTATGCTCATCGTGAATGCCAATATCTCTCAAATTGATCTCTGTGGAAACTTCATCGAGAAACAAGACATAACTCTTGTCCTTTAGCTCTTCAGATCTCATGTCTGCCCTTTGGTCAATGTTGTGGTCCTCCGCTCTTAGATCTAACCGCTTGAGAAGAACTTCTTGTATATCTCTTATGTTTCCCTCTGAGTTCACAGTTACCCAGAAGATGAAGTCAAATTGACGAGACTTACCAATCGCATCATGCAAGTTCTCCATTATTGTTGTTTTTCCAACTCCTGGTGGTCCCCATATGCAAATTCTCTTGGTTCCTACATCTCTTAGACACTCCTGGAGCATTTCCACATGCTTATTAAGCGATGGAACCTCTTCTATTTTTTTGGCATGCTTTTTTATGACTGGAACTGGTGCCTTCTCAAGCATTATGGCTATTTGGCCAATTTATTTTCTTAGAGAAACTACCTCTGCCGTCAGTTTCACAATTTGTTTACCCAGCTTCAGCAGACTAGGAAATGGGCATATGCCACACAAGAATTTGTGGGTACTACTGTAGCTGGACTTCAGTTTTTCAATCTCATTTTCTTCTTTTCTACCTCATTGAGCCGGGTTTCACATCTGCGCGACTTCTCCATTTTTAGTTTATTCCTTTCAAGTCTTGTTTTCACATCTGCCTCTTCATCACATAGATATTTTTCTTCTCTTTCCAGGTTCCTGAAGTTCTTGCTCATGTTTTTACATATAAATAATTGTGCTTCAGACAATGGAATATGCCTGTGCCACCTTCTACTGCCGGTCCAACCAATGAACTAGCTGCTTGCCCAGCTGCCTGTGCAGCCACTGCTTCCATCCTGCAAATATTTGTTGAGAAATTTTTCATCACTTGCCCAACCAAAAACAGAAAAAGAGTTCCATGCCTTGCTTTTCTACTGGTAAAAGCCATCACTTTCATTTATATGCTGATATCAATTTCACAGCCATATTCCTGCATATTAATAACTTCACATAACACTACTGATAAACTAAAGTGTAATCTTTCAGAGCTAATGAAGAAATCACATATCTATATGTATATCTCATTGAACACACAAGTGTTTTTGTCTCTTCTGCTAAAGATAACAATCTAAGTATTGATATTTTTTGAAATTAGTACAATAATGCAACAGTTATGGATACAATCAGAACATTGATATTTTGTGAAGCAACGTGCGATTAATACTCTGTTCTGCTTTCTGGCAAAATAGGCTGAAAGATATGCTGAAACAAAATGTCTGCGTGGTACAAACTACAAAAAAATCTGAATTATCCTATTTGCTATTGCTAATTTATCCAAACAATATGAAAAAGCAGAAAAGCGAAAAAGAAATTTGCACACCACTGATCCATTATTAGTCAATCTTTGTTTTAGTAGGGATAAAGTCAACTTTGCTCATGACGATGATGCACAACCAAAAGCAGCTTCTTTACAAAAGCACTTTCCAGACCATAATAACATTGCTTTCCAACTAAAATTAATACATTGCAAAAATTAATGTATAACCAGCAGTTGCATTGCTCAAGATTATCAGTTATATATGTTAATTAGCTAACAAAATCAACTTAAATATATCAAACCTGCAAAATATAGCTCGTTTGTTTTGATGTCTCCTGCTTCTTGGATTAACTGTAGCAGCTGAAAAATGAATGAAGCAGCTCGTTCATGGTTGAAGGCTCTAGTCAAGCCGGTTCACTCAGGAAGCCAATCATATCAATAGTGAAAAACGTCCCAGCAGGTGGTTGCGGGACCCTTTTTTTTTTTTTTTTTTTTTTTACTGCAACGGCCGAATACTCTAAAATTTCTCAGCATTTGCTGGATAATAAAATTTAAGTCCCTAAATTTTAGTAAATTCACAAGAAATATGCAATTTGTGTTTTTTATTTTGGGATGGAGTAATATTAGACTTATAAAATTTTAAAATTTTTATAGTAAATGATGTGACATTCAATAGTATTATTTATTCATTAGTGCATGTAATTATCACATTAATAATGATAAAGAAAGTTAACCATTTTACAATAGAAGGAAGTTGTTGATAGGTGCCACAATATTTGGAATATAGATTATGGAACCTTAGCATTAGTTTCCCAGATTCTTATTGTGTCCAAACTTCGTAAGGTCAAATATTATTCTCTCAAATTTTTAATAGACAAATTGATTTTACGCTTTTGAAATTTTTGAGATAAGAACTTATTAGAATAAGTTGACTTTAGGAGTATGAGAGTATGACAGTCAAAATTATTGATTTTATTAGATTATGATGATATGAACTATATACATGCTTTTTTTTTTTTTTTTTACAACTACAAACTCTTATACATTGATGTGGCACTGTATGAATTATGATATAGTTGAACGCAAAATAAAATAATAAAAATAAATTAATTGGATCATGTGACATTTTTCATTCAACCACATCTTTTTATTTACACCATCTCTACGTTTTTAGATTTTTCACCTGGATCGGATATCAGATATCGGTGTGGGTTTAACTTAGATTGTGCCCAGAATAGAAAATACTATAGTTTTCGTACATATGGTTTATATTCATATGGGTTGACGCAGTCCATTATTGGCCCAACCTGTTTTTCATTTTAAACCTTACTTGCAAAACAAGAAAAAAATCATAAATTCCCAATTTTAGAGGTTGAATTAGAGGTAGATACTATTTGGTTTAGTTCAGTTCAAACTTAGAATCAAGCCAACAAGCCTAAGCCAATTGGTCCATGATTTTGTGAACCAAATATGAACTAAGCTCTAGATTGAAGCATATATATATATATATATATATATATATATATATATATATATATATATATATATATATATATATATATATATATATATATATATATCGTACTATAATAATAATATTGAGTTCATAAATTCACAAAATAATAAAAAAACATATTAAAATCCAACAATAATCTAGAAATACACCTTTTCCAAAAAAAAAAAAAAAAAGTCTAGAAATCTACCACAATTTACAAAAGAAGCTTTGCATCAAAGTTCCATTGCCACTTAATACTCTCTCAATCACCACTTCTTGATCTTTCAACTTCCATATCCACAATACCTTCATTATCTCTCAAAGTAAGCCATTGAGTAAGCACCAACAATTAAACAAAATAAAATAGTGTATTATCACATTGACAATCATATTTATTTTACTAACAAATAAAAGTATCACCTTCATTAAATATTTTTCATATTGAACTACATGTATAAAAGTTAAATAAATCAAAATTTTGCAATCCACCTAAAATAAGCTTAAATTTAAATTTGACAAATATGCCTTTCAAAAGTTGGTTTACAAACTCATTTTTTTGAACTAATTGATTTAGGTTTGTTATCATATCCAAGAAAAGAGAAGACCACAACTAATTTTGTGTTAACATCAATGTTTCAACCATGTTGGGAGTCAAAGACTTTCTATATTCATCTAGCTTAGGTTAGGGTTTTTAATTTTTAATTTTTAATTTTTAATTTTCATAAATTATATTTTTAACTCTTTTTTAGTGAATCGTTTGGTTCCGTTTGGTTTTAAACCGAACTAAACAAGATTGTTTTAGAGATTTCTAAACCATTTAGTTTTTACTACCCTAACAGAATTGACATAATAGAGTTCGGATGGATCGAATCAAATGCCCATCCCAAGTTTGAATCAAATGGACTGCTGCAATTTTACTTTGATTTCGTTTTCATTGCGGAGATAATCGAATTGAAAGTTCCAAATTTTAGTGTTGTTTTATTAGTTTACTCAATGAATAATTGAAATATTAGCTAATTATTTGTTCTGTAATTTAATTAATTTGACGTCTTGGCCATGGGTGGAAAGGGTCAAAAGCGAGGCAGCAAGAAGCCTAATAGAAGGTTGCGAGATGCGAAGCCTAAAGACATTGAACTTCTGGTTTTAAAACATAGAGTTCAAAAAGGTAAAATAATAAAACACTTAAAATTAAATGAGTGCGGTTTTATCATTTAATTCTGCAGTCTTATCGAAAAAAAAGTATAATATAAGGTTAATTTTTTAATAAATAATTAAAAGAAAGGGAGATTTAGCTTAGTTTTCATTTTATTGAAATGATGATGTCATTAAACCAGAGAAAGAGGAAAAAAAAACTAAAAGTACAATTTTCAAAAAAAAATAAATATAAAATTGAGAAAGTCAAATTATTGTCGACAACCGTGGAAGAACTAAGTTTTTGGTTCAAAAAAATTAGAATAATAATAAATACATACAGGAAAAAGTCAAAATATTATCGACAACTATGAAAGGATTAAGTTTTTGGTTTCAACAAAATTAGAATGAAAATAAACACACACTTGAGAAAGTCATAATCTACTATCTATAAACTAAGAGAGCTAAACTATAAAATTAAAAAAATGAGCAACATTTCAATTAAAATTTTATCAATTTTATCTTCATTTTGCATTCACGAGTGAATTTATATTCATCTACTAGATTGTGAGATAGACATCAGTATATAAAAAGGAAAACTTTATTTGGAAATTGTAGTATTTAAAAAGGAAAATATTATTTGAAAATTGTGGTATTTGTATTACTAATTATTTAATGCCATGGTAAGTAATATAAGGAGGTACAGAGGACTTCAATGTAAATTACGCTAAGCGATGGATGACGGATAAGAGAAAGTCATGGGCCAAGACAAAAGGTCAATGGTCCCACGTTAATTATTGGAAATTTTATTAGAATTTTTATTTTCTTAAATTTTAGTTGACTGTCGTTTTTTTTTACAAGTAAACTCATTCCTAGTCGTCCACTGTGTCAAAAACTTCATCTTCAACATTTGAGCTGCATCTGGGAATTCAAGAACGACCTTTGTCATTTGTCAGACAGCAAAAGTAAAAATTTTCAGGTTTGTTCTGAACTTGTTTTCCTTTAACTGGTTGGATAGGAAGAAAATATTTGTGTAATCATATGGTTCATTTGACTTTATATTGATCTATGAAATATTGATCAAAATGCATGAGATATAATTATTGGTTAGAGTAGTGACAATGTATCTTCAAAAATGTGCTTTCTCCTTTAAAAGCTAGGCTTTCTCAGAAAGCTATCTCAACTCCAGTAAAAGAAAAAAGTTGAAAATGCCAAATGCTGTCTGAATACACTTATTCAATTTAAAAGGTAGCTAACTTTAATAATATTAAAAAAATTTGATGAATGCCTATTGGTATATTACATGATCGTTTCCCATCAATAAAACTAAATTTTGTTGGCTTGATTTGTTTTTTTTTTTTTAATTTTCCCTAAGAAATTCCTTGTTCAAAAGTTTCCAGAATGGCGGAAGCTGCAATTGTACAAGCAGTTGGTTCAGTCCTTACGCCAGCAGTCGAAGGTGGCCCAGGCATATTCCGCTATTTGAAGCTTAATTATGGTTACATGAAACATTTGAAGAGGAACTTTGTTGAGCTTGAAAAGGAATTAACATTTCTATGTGACCGTGAGACTGAAGTTAATGAAGAATTGAACAGCAATAAAACAAAAAGAAGATGACGCAAGGATGTAAACTTTGGCTCGATGGTGTCAAAGGGGTGAGGGATGAATTTGAAATCTTGAGGAGCAAGTATCAGGAAACTGGCGGATGCTTATGTGGAAAACGTCCGATTCATAGTCAACTTAAGCTTGGTAAACAAATTGCGAAAATGATTGTGAAGATACGTTCTCTAAGGACTGAAATTGGTCAAATAATAAAAATGGTGCCAAAGCCACCAGATCCATTTGTAAGCAGGCATGCTAGTAAATTCCCATCACATAAGAAGTATGTGGAAATACTGGAGGAGCATCTACGTAGTGACGGATTGAAGAAGATCTGCATATGGGGACCTTTAGGTGTTGGGAAAACTACAATAATGGAGAATTCACATGATTCAGTTGGTGAATCTGGTCTATTTGACATTATTTTCTGGGTAAATGTAAACACGGATGGAAATATAAGTGATATACAAGAAATAATTTTGGAGCGATTGAGGGTAAATGCAAAAAAACTCAAAAATGACCTAAGAGCGGACTTTATATCTAAAGAGTTGAAGGATAAACGTTATGTACTGTTTCTTGATGGAGTTTCTTCAGAGATTAATTTTAAAGATATTGGAATTCATGATGACCATAGAAATGGAAAGGTAGTATTTGCATGCAGGTCCAGAGAATTCTGTTGGCAGGCAGATGATGACATCCATGTGAAGCAATTGTCTGTAAAGGAAGCTAAAAAGTTGTTCTGGGAGGTTGTTGGTGTACGTTTGAAGAATAATCCAGACATCAAGCTAGTGGCAGATTCAATTGTCAATGAGTGTGGTGGTTTGCCATACATTCTGAAGTTGATAGGAAACGAGCTGGCAAATGTGAGCAGTGCATCACTATGGCGGGCTACATTGTATCAATTAAGATCACCTAGTATGGAAGAAAAGGAAGAACTGGAAGAAGTTTACAGGTTCTTTAGACTTGTGTACAACAAGCTGGCCCCAGAATTGAAACCTTGCTTACTAGGTTGGGCAAGTTTTCCTTCTGGTTGTGAACTTCATCAAGACTATATCATTGATTGCTGGAGAGCACAAAATTTTTTGACACGCTTCAAAAAGTTTAGAGATGCACGTGATCAAGGCCATGATATATTAGATAAGTTTGACAAGAAATCTCTGCTGCAAAAGGGAAGTAAAGTTACACATTATAAGATGTTTGAGTTTTCCAAAGAGTAGCATTAAGAATTGCCAATGAGAATGGTGAAGGAATTTTGGTAAAAGAGAGAGAACATATTTGTGAACAAGAATGGAAAGACACAAAAAGGCTCTCACTGTTTGGTTTCCCAGCATCCACTTTGCCAGACACACCCAGTTGCTGTAGAATCTTAACATTGATACTTCAAGAAAGAAGATTGGAAAGACTTCCGTCATCATTCTTTGAGTATATGTGCCACCTTCAACTTCTCGACCTGCACAACACAAATATCAGTGGTCTTCCACCATCTATCTCCAGGTTGATAAATCTCAATGCACTCTTCTTGCATTCTTGCAGTCTATTATTGCAGCTGCCTGCAGAAATAGGATGTCTCCAGAAGCTTGAAATCCTTGATGTACGTCATACTAGAATTCAGTGTCTGCCATCTGAAATTGGACAATTGATTAAACTCAAGTGTCTCAGACTTTCGTGGGTAGAAAATGTCGGGAATCATAACCGTGCTGATGCTGGGTCAAGGGAGATAATTTCTTCAAACATAATTTCAAAGCTTCACTTATTGGAAGAGTTGATAATCGAGGTACCAGATCCCTCTGATGGAAGGTGGAAGCAAAATGTGGAAAGTATTGCTGGGGAAATTGCTGCCCTGGAACAACTGACGACTCTCTGTTTCTACTTTCCTACAATCAAGTGCTTGAGACTTTTATCAACGGCAGAAAATTAGTAAATGGAAACAACTCATGGCAGCGAGACAACTTCAGATCATTCAACATCCTTGTTGGTTATCAGCAAAGTACCAGTCCTTTTGCTGGATTTGATGTCTCTGAATGCTCAGCTGAAAAGCATTTGAGATTTTCTGCAGGTGTAGAAGAGATTCCTGTTGAAGTCTTAACAATATTGAAGCAAGCATATTCTTTCGAACTGATTGGTTATCAATATGCTGTCAACTTGTCCAACTTTGGTGTTGATAACCTAGTAGGGCTGGAAGCTTGCATAATTGAAGACTGCAATGAAATGACAAGCATCATTGATGGTAACCACACAGGAGGTTTTCCGTTTCAAAGCTTGAATAAGTTGCATATAAGCAATCTTCCAAAATTGATGCACATATGGGAAGGCTCTGTAGGATCTGAAAGCCTAAACAGCCTCACAACTTTGACATTGAAAAATGTCACAGTATTAAAACACTCTTCTCAAAGGATATGGTTGTACAACTTAACAAGCTGCAGCATCTGCAAGTGGAGGACTGTCAAATGATTGAAGAGATTGTCGAGGCTGGAGCTGTACTTGATACTGGGGTGTTCCAAAATTGAAGACTTTGGAACTCACTGATTTACCAAAATTGTCTACCATCTGCAACAGTCCGTCATTGGTATGGCCCTCTTTGGAGACTATAATGATTAAGACATGCGAGGAGCTGAAAAGTTTCCCATCTACCTTCAAAAATACGGCCAAGTTGAAAGTGATTGTGGGCAATCAAACTTGGTTTGACCAATTAGATTGGCAAAATTGCACTGATCTTAAAGTCCGTTTTCAAGGAATACTTCAATCAATATGATGAAATCTGAATACACGTTTTTAAAATCTATTTCTCATCTATCAAGTAAGCCCCTAGGCTACCTGATTACTTTCAATGTTTAAATCAGTTTTAATTATCTGAGGTGTACTAACTTTTTAATGCTGGAGAGACTGAATTTAGTATCCGCAGCTTTTGCAGATTCTCTTCTGGTGGGAAGCGGATAGTTGTGTGTCTTTGTTAGCGGAGCTTTGCTTGATACTCAGTTCTGGTTTTGCGCCGACAATGATACTGTTTATAGCTGTGGAGGCTGGAGCCAATCAGCAGGAGCTTACTGAATATGTGGAACTTCCCATTTTGCAGGTTCTATATGGTTGTAATGCCTCACTAAACAATCTTTTCCATATGCTCCAACAAGTGGTAGGATTGCTTGGATATTATATTTATATAGACGAGGTGTTGGTTATTGTTATTTATCAATGATTGAAAAATTTGTATGTATGATTGGCATGAATGAGTCGTTTGCAAAACTAAAGACATTTACGATTTTACAATTCAAATAGCACAGAATTCTCCTTGAAGAAATAAGAGAGAACCTTTTTATTTTCAGTTAATTTCAATTTTGATATGAAGGAATGAGGCCCCTCTCTTTTGCTTGTTCAATTTTATTTGCTCATTTTGTTTTCCTGTGCCTAGCTTAATGGCTAATTTGGAATGCTTGTTACTCCTCTTTTTACTTTCATGAAAGTATCTTGGATGTCGGGCATGAAGTTTGATCAATAATTATGAATTCACATTTTGTTTCCTCCCACGTTCGCATTCTTTTGAAATCCTGGACAAAACGGAAAAAATTTCAGATGTGATTATGATTTATTATGATTGAATTTTTATGGAATAGGCATTTTCAACACATCACAAGCAAAACAGCCATGTAATTACGCAAAAGAGACAATTCATAACTTGTACATACACTATCTTCCAACAAATCTCAATGTCAGTAGCTTTGGTTGATATAGTATATTTACATAAATATTACACTTACTATACAATCTAAATCATTAAGTATATCGGTACAATGGTGTAAAACTTATGTGAAAAATGAGGGTTCTTCATCCTCATCATCTTCAGAAAACATGCTCAAGCGATCTTGAAGATGGATGGGCAATTCAGTATCGTTCCAATCCAACTCAGCCCACCATTTTTTCTCTGCTTTAATCCATATTACTGTATCTTTCAACTTGGAATCCATGCCAATCTTCTTAAGCTTGGGACAACCGTAAAAGCTGATATATTCCAATGAGGGCCATTCATTCCTCCAAATGTCAACTAATTCAGGCAGATGATGAAGTCTTAACTTCTTCAGACCGGGCAACATGATGCCACTGGAATCAGTACTCTCACCATCAAGAATGATACTTTTAACCGCCGGGCAATATTCAACTGTCAACTCTTCTAATTTAGCTAGAAATTGAATCATTGAGCTTGTAAAGACATATTCCAAGTGTTGACATGCATGAACTGACAAAATTCTTAGCTCTGCAAAACTTCCTTCTGGTACAATACCCTCCCAAACACACGTCAAATCCCACAAATGATTAAGAGTTAAGTTCTCGAGGCTTGGAAATACAGCTGTAGTGTGTTCCTCAGTATTGACGACTGTTTTAATCTTGAGGCATTCACTTATTATGCAAAACTTCAACCTGGTCATATAACTAACACCAAAGTCGGAAAGACTGACAATGCTTACATGATGATCTACATAGAAAGCAGTACTATGAATTAATATTTGAATAACTTCAGGAGGTACGTTCTTACCATTCACAAATCGCAAGCATCTAGCATGTTGATTATAATCACACTGCACATAGTCTGAAATCCGAGAAACAATGCTCTTGCTGTCATGGCCGACCACAAATTTAAATTCAGTTAACTGTTGGTTGTTCCATGCACTTCCTTTTAGGAACTCTGCAACACACTCTATTTCTGGAAAATGGAAACTGAGAGAACTCAACTTTGTCAATCCACTGACCTCAGTCATGACATTTTTCACATCCTTGTCCCACCTTTTATCCCCTGGGTGCACATCAATGCTCAAAGTTTCCAAAGCTTGGAGCCTTGAGAGAATGTCACTTGAAATCAAATTGGGTGGCAATTTAATGCACTCACTCTTGTAGATAGATCCATAAAAGAACAGAGTCAAATATCTCAAGCATGTCAATTTACCTATTTCCTTAGGTAACAATTTAATTTCAGTGCCTCTAAGATCAAGAACTTCAAGACATTCGAGAGTTCCAACCTCTGAAGGGAGTACAAATAGAAATTCACAATCACGTAGAATAAGTATTTGGAGGCATTTAAGATTAACAATTGTTTCAGGCAAGGACTTGATTCTAGTCTTGGATAGGTTCAGCACTTTGAGGGAAGTCATTAACTCAAAAAAGAAGGAGGTATCACTCTCAGTTGACAATTTCTTTGTAGGAACAAAGTCAAAAGGTTTGGACAACTTGGTCTCTCAGGCAGTGTGTGTAGTTCATTATCCATCAAAAATATCATCTTTGCACGTTTCCACTCCTCCTCTGAAGGCGGTTCTGTTAGACCAGCACGAGCTCCAAGTAAGACTTGATGAGCTTCAGGAATAAACAATCTGCTTCTTTCAGGGCTTCTTAGTGAACTTATCCCTGCATTTGGTGGTTCCGCTAATCTTGAGTATGCTCTTGACAGAAATTGACTACCTTCTGCTTTCAACACAAAACAAAGATCTCCCGCTGATGATGATAACATCCCCAATGCCAAATCTCTAATTAAACCTTGCATTTTGATGGAATTACGAACCTCATCGATTACCAATAAAGAAGCATCCACTAGAACATCAACTATATAACATCCCCTTTTATGTGCATTAGCCGGTGTCCCGACAATAATACCTTCTTGAATACAATAGTCAATGAATTCAACAATAGACACCTCACGATCTTCTGGAAACAAGCTGCAGTGAAGGAAACAACTCTTTACATCATGGTCTTTCAATTGGTCAAAGCTGAACTTCAAAAGCTCGAATAAATCTGCAATACAACATTCTTCAACAGCAGTAGGCAGTGAAAATTTCCTCGATGCATGCTTCCACACGGAAACATTCCTTTCCCCAGCTAAAGACTTTGCAGTAACAATGATAAGTAGTGGCAATCCACAGCAGCCCTTAACTATAGCTCGAGCATAGAGCTGAATATCTGGCGACTGAATGATTCCACCCACCTCTTTACAGAACAGTTCCCAAGCATCCTTCCTAGAGAGAGTTTCCAATTTGATCACCTTACTCACATTCATGCGCGACAAACATCCAGTTCTCTAGATGCCATTAGTATCTTGCTTCCATTTTCTGAACTACAGACAGGAATGCCCACTGCCTCTAAATCGATCTGCTCCCAAACATCATCCAGAAGCAGAAAAACTTTTTCCCATTTAAAACTTTCAACAATTTTGCTGCAACTTGAGTATCAGTTTCATGATCTTTGCGACACAATGATAACTGTCTCAAAACTTGATTTTGGATTTTTCTCATGTTCCAATATCTTGAGACAGTAACCAAAATAATCACGTGAAACATGCTTTTGATTTTAGGGTAACTGATCAAGGCTTTCAGTGCAACAGACTTGCCAATCCCACCAACACCATAAACACCAATCTTTGAGGCTGTAACATCATTTACACATCTGAAAATCTTCAGCACATTTCTCTTGATGGGTGCTTTGGGCACAGCAGGCTCAATCGATTGTTTAACAGATGCATTCAATATACGACTCGACTGAACTTCTCCTTTATGTGCAGCTTGCAAATTTGGTTGTGAAGGATATTTCTTCTCATCTTCCCTCAAATTGTCTGGTCTTGACGCATGATCCTCAAACAAAAGTGACACTGAATCTTCGTCTGAGGCAGGCATAATTTCATTTAGCCCCTCTAAGTGTCTTGATAAATTAGAAGTCATTTCAGCTTTACATCCAAAGGTTGAATGTCTATGTGGCTCAGTCATCACCACAGGCTCTGGTGCCATTAGTCTAAGATTCTCCTCATGTCCAAGCACTGGACTCTGCGCTGCTCCTAGTGATGGTGCTAGTTCACTTTTGAAATGACGTTCAGAATCCAACTTGGGCAAACTTGTCGACTGCCCTGCAGAAACTGAACTCATCATAGTTGCCACACGATGAGAGCCAGAAGTTACCAAAACGCAAGATCCTGAATCATGCATGTTTGAAATAAATAATCTGAAGTAGTCCAGATTTTCATCATCCACATCACACACATCATCCAGCACAATCAAAAATCTCTCACATAAATCCACCATCTTTTCAGCATTACGAATTTTGCTACATTGGACAGCCACAGCCTTTAGGACTGTTGATAAATCAAGATTCTTACCAACAGAAAACCAAAACTTGAATGGAAAACGGGATTTCACCTTCTTGTCGCAGTAAACTCTTTGAGCAAGGACAGTCTTCCCAGTTCCACTCATACCCGTTATGGGTAAAATCCTTACCATGTTTACGTCACGTAGCAACTCATATTTTACTGTATTAACAAAATGCTCAAGATCTCTTTCAGAAACAGCATGGTCATCAGATCTTCTAGAACCCAACTCAGAAATAGCACTCCTTTCTTCAGCATGCCTGGTGGGAAGTTTGTCGAATGAATTCAAGAGCCGAACCAACTGTTGATGAATTCTCCTCATCTCTTGGTCAAACTTAGATTTTGATATTTCAGATTGCTCCCAGTCATCGATTAACTCATCAACGTCATAAGTGAGACCTCTCAGATCTGTAAACCAAGTGTCTATAACCAAATTTTGGTCAGATCCCCATCGTCCAGCATCCAGAAGGAGGTAGTGCACTTCTACTAATTTGAGGCGCAGCCGTTTCAGAACACTGTGGTTCCAGTAGGCTCTAGCATGGGAGTCTAGTCTATCACACTCCATGTCCAACTTCTGCAAAATATCATTGACAATTCATCAGAAAGATATTTTAGGCTTTGAGGACGATGCAATTTAGAGATCATATATAAAACTTGAGCATTCTAAGATAAGACGTATTCACGAAGACTCCAAAATGAATATTTATGTTTCTTATGTTCGACATATCTAAGAATATGCCCTCACTTAATGTATTCCCTTGAAAACAAAAGAAATGAATGAGTCAGCTAAAGTGCATGCAGCCTTCAATAATTGTTGCAAAAAGGAAACAATCATGTTACCAAAAGGAAACAATCTCCATCATTTTTGTGAATCCCTAAGATCACGAATCTAGAATTGTCAAGATATGAGAGTGTAATTTTATTTATTATTTATATAACTTCTTTCGTATAATTGTTTCTTTCCTATAAAAGCTCCCTGTAAAGCCTATATAAAGGCCTTGCATTGTACATAAAAATATAGTGAGAAACATAGATTTTCTATTCATTGTCTAACAACAATCATTCCTTATTTACACAAATTTAATATTAAATAAATATAAAAATTGTATTAGAAAAATTACTTTATTTTTTAGAAAGAATTTTTTTTTTTGTGGTCTTTGAAAACATTGTAGGCCGTAATATTTTTGTTAATTTATTCTTTTATTTTTCTAAGGATGGTAGACTATCATTTTCTTTCTTAAATCATTATTTATTAACTTTATGATCCAAGCAAATTCTTTTGTTTAATACACTGTTTTCTTTTGTTTAAATATTGTAGGACATCCATTCAACATTTTTTTTTTTATTGTATCATTTTGTTAGAACATTGTAGGGCATCTTAGGCAATGAGGGCCTTCATGTTTTGCATTTTCGACAACACATAGGTCTCCTAGAATTGTATATTAACATTTTTCAACTTGCGATTGAAGTTCTTATTATATTTTTACTATATATATAAATATATATATTGCTTCAGACTAAAGACAAGGCCATTTCAGCTAAACAAGACTATTCAAGGTGTAGTTACGATGCAACAGGTATAGTGATTCAATCATACACAAAGCATGCATCCACCTAGTATGCATTCAGATATATAAAAGATCACAGCTGAGAAACGTAATAGCCTCATTTGTGGATAGCAAGCCAATGAGAATTTGTCAGCTGTCCAGAACTACCAAGATACCTCCAAATATACTCTTAAAACTCCACAAGTTCAATTTTGAAGAGAGAGATATCTCTCCTTATGCTATCTCCTGCTCTTTAGAGACTTTTGGGATTGCTTTATCTTCTTCATCTACCATTTTTAGGATTTCTTCTATTTTTAAAGAACTTCATAGAAAATCTTGACTATCTCACCTCTTAAAAGAGCTTTTCCCTCATTCTTCTCTTAGAGAAATTTCTATTCTCCACAAAACCCATATTTTCCATCATGTTATTATTCACCATAACAACCTTTCACAAGGTTTAGTCCATACTGTAAAGAGAATCATGTAGTACTTCATTTAAATAACGAATTGGCAATGAGATGTTTATCTAGATTTATTCTACAAAATAAGATATCTGGAAACTTCCTCAAATTTGATCACGAACAAAGTTCAAGATTTTCTAAGATTATGAATGAATGCTAATTGAAAGATTCGTCAAGCTTTCACAAAATTCTAGATATCAAATTCAAATTTTACAAACTTATGTAAATATT
Organism: Atalantia buxifolia; assembly: GCA_030444775.1. NCBI lineage: Eukaryota > Viridiplantae > Streptophyta > Magnoliopsida > Sapindales > Rutaceae > Atalantia > Atalantia buxifolia. The sequence goes on along the minus strand of CM059835.1, from coordinate 15,780,333 downwards.
TTACATTTGGACCCCTTATTTTTAAAAGTTATGATTTCTCCATTAAAGTCCTCATCTTTGGGCCCTTATTAATTTACTATTCCTTAATTTATAGTTATTGCATCATGGTCCTTCTTGAATTGAGGTCTTATTTTGCATTGAGGTGCTGTAGTTTTTAAGTTACAGCTTTTGTGGAAAACAACAAAACTATAACTTTAGAATAAAAATTGATAGTGTACAATAAATACGATTTTTGAATAATAATTTAGACAAATATAAAAAAAAGACATTAAAGGTTTTTACCATATAGCTATGAAATTAAATCAACTTAGCTTCCAAATTATAATATGATAGTGTTTGCCAAATAGTTTAATGTTGTAACATTTAAGGTAAGCCTATTCAACTCCAATTGAAACAGACCTAAATATCCTAGATCCACCGTGATCAAACTTGAACAAAACTCAATCTTTCTAGACTTTGTGCCTGTGACAGGTCTGTATGTTTCCTTAGTTTCTAGGAGAAACGGAAGTCTATCTCTTTTAAGTTAACAAGATTCTATCAATAACTATAAAAATAAAATAAAACAAATCTTACTTGGAAAACTTACTTGAAGAACATTGCGAGCAAATGGAAGATCACTAAAGTCATTCAAATTCGACGATTCATGTCCGGTCAAAAGTTCAATAGATGATGGCACTTTTGTAATGGAAGTTCCATCTAGATAGAGCTCTGACAGATCTTCCATACTTGCCACAATCTCTGACAGATCTTCCATACTTATCACAAGTTTCGAGCAACCAGAGAGCTGCAGAGTTCTTACACATTTTAAACTGCTTATGGTAATTGGCAGACTCGAGATATTTTTGCAGCCTTTCAAAGTCAACTTAACAAGTCCAGATAGAAGTTCAATTGATAGTGGCAGTTCTTTGATATCAGTTCCATCTAAAAGAAGTTCCTGCAGACACTCCATACTTCCCCCAATGTCTGGAAATTTCTTCAAGTTTGAGCAACCAGAGAGAACAAGCATTTCAAGAGATTCCATAAAAATCTTGCTTGGAAGAGTTGTGAGACTTTTACAATCTTTAAGATTCAGAACAATGAGTTTATTGTGACACAGCAAAGATGGGTGAATTTCCCGCAACCTTGTACATCTTTCAAGATCCAACTCCTCCAAATTTGGGGCCTCTGTGAAGTCTGGTGTCTTAATTAGATTTTCCGAATGGCTGAGTTTCATGACTTTTAACATGTTTAAAGGCTGTTGAAAATAAAAGGGAGCTAAAATGATATTTCTTAATTCATATACAGCTGTAATAATAAAATTGTTATCAACAATTATTCACCAAAAAAATATAAATTATTGACCAAAAAAATGATCTTACTTTGGTTCCCTTCCATAGTTCTTCAATGCAGCTATAACAAATTTTAAACTCCACAACTTTATCCAATTGCAAATTTGATGGCAAAGATTTCAAAGGATATCCATGCCAATCAAGTAATCGCAACTTGTTAGAGAGGTAGTCAAGCCCTTCAGGAAGTTGTAGATTACTGATTTTGAGCAATCTTAGGTTGGTCATCTGGGAAAATGCTTTGGCACTTACACTTAAGCACTCCTTATTTTCAAGAAAGGAGGTATTAACTATTATTCCTTCCACTACTTCACTTCCCTGAAAATTATTAACAAAGTTGTTCGTTAGAGATTTAACTAACTAAAAGAAGTGAGCAGAGCTGGAAAATAATTACTTTCTGGTCTCCTTTATCAGTCACTTACTGTGTTTTGTGACAATACATGGCATGCATCTGCTTCCTCCCACAATCTACTGCGTTTTCCAGGCTCCTCGGGACATTGTCTCTTAACAATTTGTTGACCAATTTCTTGTAACAAATCATGCATCCACAGTCTGTTGTACTCACATATTGTTAATAGAGATTTTTCAATAAGAACATCAATTCCAATAACTGGGTCAAAACCACAGCTGTGAAGAATTTCTGATACATAATCTCTGTTCTCCCCTTTAAAGAAACAAGCAACATCGAGAAATATTTTCTTCTCTGCTTCTTTCAGCTCATAAAAATTGTCTGGAGTATATTTGGAATTTTAATTTCGGGATGCATTTTTAGTCTTTTTAGGGTACTCGTCCACACATCCACAGGTTTACCTAACAAAAATGAACCCAAAACCTTGAGAGCTATCGGAAGACCACTAGCATGCTTTACAACACTTTCAGCTAGCTCCACATATTCTTCCAAAGGCTCGTGGGTGTCAAAGGCTTTCCAACAAAAGAGTTGCAATGCCTCATCATAATTTAGTGCCTCAAGCTTATAAATTTGATCGACTCCATGCAACATCAACAAACGATAATCCTCGTTGTTATTATGATCCTGCTGCCTGGACCAAACCAATCATGCTTTCCAGCTAATCCTTGTAGCTGCCCAACATCAGCCACATCATCAATTAAGAGGAGGACCTTTTTCTGTCGTAGCCTACTTCCTATCACGTTAATACCATCGTAGACGTTCTGTATGCTATTATCTGCAAGCTTCAGTAAATCGAAAAGGAGCTGCTTTTGTAAAGAGATTACACTCCCTTCTTTATCACATGTTTCTCTAACATCGGCAAGAAAACTACTCCCATCAAACTCGTGAGACATCAAGTCATAAACAACTCTTGCAAGAGTTGTCTTTCCTAGACCTACCATCCCCCATATCCCGATTGTACGAACATCATTAGACCCTGTACACATAAGAAACTTCAGTTTCTCCAAGCGTGATTCCATTCCTACTAACTCCTTAGGAATCTCTAGTTCTGTACGAATTTTACTTGATATGACATTGACAATTTCCTTGATAAATTCTGACTCATTGCTGCAGATTGAAAACAACAAGAAAAGATTGGTGTTGTTAAATTAAAGTTAGTATGAACATAGTAACAAATCAATTCCATATTATGAATGAAATCCAAACTATGCAATATTCATCAAAATTATGAATGAAATCCAAACTATGCAATATTCATAAAAATTGAAGTCATACAATTAAGTAACATGTTATTATTACATTAGTCAAAACGATTGAAATGAGAAATTGAAACCCAACCCAATAAAAATTGGTTTGGACCAGGTAGCATTGTGATTTGAGGGTTCAAAATTCATTTAATATCTTCTGCTGTTTTTTCCTCACGTATATATTATTTCTTTCTATAATAGGATTTTTTTTTCTTTTAAAGCCTATATAACAAGATAAGTTTAAAGAGAATTTAAATCAATTTTTGTAAGATCATATGTTATACACCTGAAATTGATTAGATTAGCTAAATATGTAATGATATTGATATCATTTGTATTGTGATTGTTGTCATTGTTATTATTTGTATTTAGCAATCTAGCTCAAGATTCAGTTCATAGAAGGAAATTCTATTAAAATAAATAGCAAATGACACAAAACAGAGCAGCTTGTTCTCATGCAAGGATGGAGATAGATTATTACAGTAAATAAATTTGGACTAGAATTATAATCACAGGCTTAAATTATTATTTTGAGACATTCTTCATCGAGACATTCTTCATCATTCTTGTCACTTGTTAGTTGCTATATAAAAGAGGAAGGGGAGGGGTAAAAACAAAAAGGCATTCAGATGCCTAAGCTTGGGCAATACTCTAAGAATAGAGTTTTAATTTTTTTTTTTTTAATCTGATAGCACAAAGCATCACAAAATATGAATATATATGGTCATCAAAAGTTCAAAATACAGTAATCCAGCATATCAACATCCATATCTCTTCATTTGTGCATATTATTTCATTTATAGGATTATTGAGTAAATTTTAGACTATTACCCTCGTGATTTGACTAACTTCAAATCATCCCCAACATTTAAAAACCTCAATTATCTCATTTTTATTCAAAAGATAAGGGAAAACGGGGTGAGTTGATGAAACTTTTTCTATTCTAACAAAAATGGGAGGTCAATTGAAGTTTCCAAAAGTAAGTGGGTGATCTAAAAACAGTCAGTTCACCAAAGAGACCCTTTTACTACACATCATAAGATATACATACATATTAAATAGAAGCTTGAAAATAGTGTTGAATGAATACTAAAATTTGTTCTGTAGTTACTAATCTTGTAAAACAAACAAAATTAATATTTGAGATACAGAATGATTACCTATCCTTCAATTCCCAGCCAGATATATTGGCCACCACTTTTAAAGCGTCTCTCCACTTTTGCACCTTTTCTATATTATCCCTGAAAACTTCTTCGTGTTTAGCAAAAGCTTCTCCAAAACTTGTTGTCTGTTTCCTTACAACACTTGGTTCCACGTCATAGAAAACTGGAAAAATTTGGTACTCTCGGTTTTGCATTCAACAATCTTAGCAAGTTCATCTAAGCACCAAGTGGAAGACGCATAATTTTTGAAAGGACAATAATCGAAATTCTTGATTCTTCAATTGCTTTAAGGAGTTCAGGTGAAAAGGATCCTCCTTTCTCAAGTTCATTGTCATCCTTGAATATATAAATTCCTTTATTTTTAAAAGCAGCATAAAGATGATCCGTGAAACTTTTACGGGTGTCTTCTCCTCTAAAGCTTAAGAAGACATCGTATTTCCCATAAGAGACATTTTGAAAGCTCGTGGAAGCCATTATATTAATTTGTTCCTGAAAATTTAGAATAAATCAAGTGAAATCCTGATAAGTGTGAACGTACAATACTATGTAAACAATAAGATTCATTCAAAATTATGGGCAGCACAAAAATGAAAATGTTATAAATTATACATAAACTTTTTCTTAACTAACTAAAAATGGACAATTATATATAAATTCTACCTTGATGGTGTGAGAAAATTCGATTAGAAATAATTGACAACAAATTGTAAATTGTACCTAAATATCTCTTAAAGTCAAAATTTACTAATATAAAAATGTTATTAAACGTGGAATGGTTGTGCTTTCAACGTTAATGATCTTATTCTTAAAAGAACTAAAGTGATAATCCCCTCTCATTTACTTTCTTTACCATATACAAAAGAAGTTAAACATGATAAATCCCAAAACGTAATAGAAATTTTTACGGATGCTGATTGGGGAGTGTGCATGCCGATCTCCACTTAAGCAAATCTTCATTAGAGCCTCTACGAGAAGGCCAAGAGTTTGTACAAAATTAACATTCGAAGATTTCTTTTAATTTTATCATTATCTATTTATTTATTTATTTTTAACATCATGATATTCAAATTAATTCTGAAAATAAAAGAGAGAGATTATAAAATAGAACTTACAGGTTACAGCTTTTGAGCGTATTGCAGGAAGCCCCTTAATGAACTCCCATGCAGTATTTGATTCAAAGAATTTAATCGGGCAAATATATTTCTTTCGGGGAAAAAGAAAAAGAGCAATCAAGGAATTTCTAGCTCCTCACTCAGTTCTGTTGTTGTACATTCATACCTATTGATTCGAGGACGAGAAGAAGAAGAAAAATCCATAAAAGAAACAGATCTACTGATGAGAGAGATTTTGATCAGATGAAAATTTGGGATTGGTAAATAATTGGATGTCAACTGTTTGATCAGTTTTGTTGACTTTTGGTTGGAAGCAGATAGAGAGTACCGACAGCTGTAAAGATAAATGGGAGAGGGAGAGGGAGAAGGGTGATAAATAAATATAAAATTCAAGGATGTTGCGAAATTTCAATTGTGATTCCGTGATACATATAGCATACATACTGCTGAACCGAGTAACCTACAGTTACTTGAACTTTTCAAAAAATTTCTACTAATTTTATCTTTTCTCCAATTTCTATTAAAAAAATTAATTCATTTTCAAAGCCTGGAAAATAATTTAGCCTGAATGTCACTTATCTTTGGTGACTTAGGTGCCTTTGTTTTTTTTTTTTTCTCCAATCATTAAATATATTTGAATATAACTTAATTTTTTTAATGAAATATGTGAATTAATGTTGAATATATATATATATATATATATATATATATATATAGGTCTAATTATCTTGCAACTGTTATCAGTTTCTATCTTATGTGGTGTTAAATTTCATTTAACTCCTTATATATTTTATTATTTATATTTTATTTATAAGTTTATGTGTTTTAGTTAGTCACCTTTTAAAATATTATTTTATTTTATTTAATATTATTTTTTTACATTTATTTATAAATTAATGTGCTTTGACCAGTGACTTTCTAAAATGTAATTTTATTTTATTTAACATTATTTATCTTTTTTAAAAAATAAATATAATAATAAGCCTACGATTAAATAATATAAAAATAAAAATAAATACTATTAAAAAAATATTTTAAATAAAATAAATAATATCAAAATTTTATTTTAAATAAAATAAATAATATTAAAAATGATATTAATTTTAAGACACTATTGTTTTTTAATATTATTTAGTTTTTTAAAGAATAAATATAATTATAAGCGTATGACTAAATAAAAATAATATTAATTTTTTGACACCCATTACTGATTATTTTATTTTATTTAACATTATTTATTTTTATGAAAGAATAAATATAATAATAAGCCTATGACTAAATAATATTAAAAAAATAAAAATAATATCTATTTTTAGGGCTCACTACTGATTATTTTATTTTATTTATTTTTTAAAGGAATAAATATAATAATAAGCCTATGATTAAATAATATTAAATAAAACAAAAATAAAAATATTAAAAATATTTTTATTAAGGCTCCCTACTAATTATTTTATTTTATTTTATGTTATTTAGTTTTTTTGAAAGAATAAATATAATAATAAGCATATGCTAAATAATATTAAATAAAATGGAATAAATAATATTAAATAATATTTATTTTTAATAAACTAAATAATATTAAAATTTTATTTCTTTTAAATAAAATATATAATATTAAAAATAAAATTTATTTTTAATACTCACTACTAATTATACAATATAAATTGGAAACAATCTAGACTTATATGCTGAAACTTTGAACTCTTTAACTTATTTATATTTTTAGTAAATGCCAGGGAGTGTAATGTTAATATTTAAATGGACAAATCTCTACCATTGAAACCACCATTCACTAAATCCAACGGTAAAGGATTAAAATAAAGAAAAGATAAAAATTAGTAGTATGTTACAACTGTTGCAAAATAGCTAAATCCTATATATATATATAAATCATATGTTTATTTTTCCTTAACATCTTACTATATATGTCTGAAAACTAATGATAATGACATATATGTCCCTCAAAATTTTACGTACATAACACGCACCTACATATTTGAAATATTTTCAAAGTTCATAATTTTGATGAAATAGATGGAGTTGATTGACCGAATGATATAAAAAATATATATTATTTTTTAAAAAAAAATCTAAAAAAATTATTAAAAGGAAGAACATATTGTAGAGCTCTTATCCTTCAAAAAATAAAAATAAAATAAGAATTTACAGAGCTATTAATAGTTAATATATTACCGATGGTTCATGAAGAGAAACATCAGAGTACAAATTACAAAATCAGATAGATCATTTCATCTGGGATGTCTCATCACGATAGCTTGCACCAAAAGAAAGTAATACAAAGACAGATTCTATGTCCTTCCCTTTCACAAGAAGATAATATTACTTTCTACAGAGAAGCGCAGAGGTTGGTATCACATATCTTGGATCTGCTTGGTCAGTGTGGACACCTTCTGTGTAGGTTAGCATCACATAACTTGGATCTTTTGGTGAGTATGAACACCTTCATAGGTCGTTATCACATAACTTGGATCATCTCTGTCTCTTTCAACTCTTTTCTTCACAGGGCATCCTTCGACCGAACACTTGTAATAATTCCTGTTAATCACATAATAAAGACGTTAAAAATGAAATTCTACATTTCTATGGTTTGAGGTATAATTCAGATTTCAGAATATATGCAAGCCATTCTGATAGCAATAATTTTTGCTAAAGTTATTAGCTTAATACTCATTCCACTCAATTCTGTTATTAACTGATCAGAAGATGAAATTAAAGGTTTTTTTATAAACAATATTAGATGTTAAAATTATTACTAACCTTGGATTTGGGCTGTTCTTCACCATCTTCTGCCCATATTTTCTCCACTTGAATCCATCATCCAGTATCTCGACGTCAGATTTTGTCTTGAATGCAACTCTTTTTACCTGCTGCTTCTCCCTCCTGCTTTTATTGTCAGCTTCACACACAACAACAAAAAGATTATTGCAACACCATAAAGAGGCTACTCTCCACAATAACACGAGAGCAAAATTTGAAAAAAATTTAACTTTGCTTACTTTCACTAGGTGTGTCAAGCTGACTGCCAGTTCCACCAGTTTCAAAAGCTTCATTTGCTTGATACACTAGATTCTGGACAGACTCTGCAATGGTAGATGCATCATCATCCTCAGGCCCCTCATCAAAGAAAAGTACTCTTCGTGCTCGAAATTAGTCTCTTCAGCATAGTCACTCTCAGGTGAGTCCTGTGACATGAAATTTGTGCTAGACATTCAGGTATATATGATCTTAAAAGTTCAGTATATACTATCATCATGATGAAATGCAAACTTTATTTCACAGACACATACACATGTATGCTTTGACTCAATTGACAATCCATTTTTAAATGAATATCTTTAAAGGGGCTGCAAAAATACAACAATACCTTCAGTTATAATTACAGCTAACAATTTTCAAACTAATATCATGACTTTCACTTCGTTCCCTGAACTCAATGAGTTCTTGTCAACACTGGTCCAGAATTCAAATGAACACTGAAATTAGAACTTTTAAGGATGGCATGTTCAGCCTCTGCAAATTTATCAGTTACGCTTATAAATTTAAATTTCTAATGCAGAGGAATGCAGGTTAAAACAAAAGATTCATGCTTTAAGACTTTGAATGTTCATTTGCCTGCAGTAATTTTGCATACGAACAGTAATAATGATGTAGCAGTTAAGGAAAAGAAACAACTATAATCAAAAAGTTGTTCCCAGGAAAATGAGTGTACAAGGATTATGATCACCTCCAATGTTCAGAGCAAAGATTGGTGGAAATCAATTTCATAATTTATGTTATCATTGGTTTTTCATCAAAACTGACACTTTATATACTTGATCAAATAAACCATCCATCAAATAAGTTGACAAGAAGATAGTGACCGATGAAAATGCAAATAAATAAAACTCTTTCAATTTATATTTTCCAATTTCCTTTAATCTACTCAAAAGTGAAAATTATTACTCTTGACTTCATTAAGCATTGATCCAAAATAGGGAGAATTATAATTTCCTCCCAGTTTTGGGCCAACTAGCACTGATGATTCACCCCCTGTATTTGGCTTAAACCCAGTTAATACATTAAGATTAGAAATTACTCGAAAGGTGAAAACTTCTTTTGCTATGATGCGAAAACTTTTTTGCTATGCTACTTTTACTTTTCCAAATCGAAAAACTGACTGGTACAGAAAAAGATAAATTTGATGGATGTAACAGACAAAAGGTTTTAAAACTTAAAAAAAAAAAAACACACAACATGCCCAAAAAAAGGGAAAACCAGAAAAAGTTAGAAAGAAATTTCTTTTTCTTTTTGCCCTCCCCCTCATTCTTTCTCTATCTCTTCCTAATCATTTTGACATCCTCCTCTTCCATACACCTGCTTAAAGACCTATATACATAAGGATGAACCATACCTGGATTCCATGACTGCCAGGGAGAGTTGACGAGAGCCTGTCCATGGTAGTAGATTCATCAAGAGAGAATGAAGGAGAGTCTGTTAACAGCAGTCGGGATGCTAACTGAAACAAGAGACCAATAAGAGATCAATATGATTTAAGAGTTATGGTTAAAGAGGTTAAAGATATCTGATATGTTTTAATGACTGGACTTAAGGTTCTCGGCTTTGGGTTTTGTGCTGGTTGATTAAAATGGGCTGGATAAAAACAAATTATGTTTTGGGTCAGTTCAGATCGGCTATTATTAGATTTTTGTAGGAAAATAACCAACACTAATCCAGGGATCAATTTTTCATTTTCTGAATTCAATCCAATCAACAGAGATTCAATTTTTAAAATGCTTCGGGGTGAAGGTGCTAGTTTCAAGCTCGTTTACTATACTATCTGCAGCTACATTGTTAGTGGTTCCCCATCACTGGTACTTTTGGGCATAATGGGAGGTGAATAATGACGCTAAAGGCTATTTTGACCACATCAAAAAGGAAAAAAAGACAATAAGGAGGTCATGAGGATGGAAGATTGTTTAATAATATACCAATGACACTTCTTCCATTTTATCTTTAAAATTACATATCACTACAGCTATCCACGAAAAAGGGTAATTCATACCTTCTTTTTATGCAACTCCTGTACGGTTGTATTAAGGTTACACTCTCAACACCCTTTATCTAGGCCCCAGTTTTTTCGTACCTCTCGTAACCTTGGTGTGCTCGAGACTCCGCAAGAGAAAATCTTCATCTTGCGACAATCTATCACAAATAAATCTTCTAGAGATGGGAATTTGAAGGTGCAGTTGCCAGAGCAGAAGCTTGTGAGACTTTCTAAACATTCAAGTGACAACCACTTCAATCTGCTGAAAACAACCTCATCTTCTTCTACATCTCCCTCACTTGGAATTACTTCTGTCATCAGCTTACATCCATCTATCCTCAGTTTCACGAGACGAACCAAACTTTTAGCAGTGAATGAGGATACTAAGTTTTTCAATCTTTTGCAATAAGATACTTCCAATGTTGTTAGGTTTTCAAAAGATGCTGATGATGGCACTAGATTTATCAAATTGTCACACCACCAAATTTCTAACATTTCAAGATTTTGAAGAACTGAGTCTAGTCTGTAGCATTGTTTCCATATGTGCAGGAGATCAGAAAGTTCGCACAACTTTAAACTTTTAATCTGCGTAAGCATTCCAGCATGTTTCTCAACCTCTCCATTCGAAAATATCTCTTTGTATGAACTGTTTCTTAGTTCAAGCTTTTCCATATTGTGAAATCTCTGAAGGAAACCGATTGAAAAATTATCTGATTTATCACTCACTACCTCAAGATTTTTAATGTTTCGAAAAAGGTGTTGTGGAAACTGGCTCTGGCATATCATTGCGATGTCCTTTCCACTCAATTTCAGTTCCTCCAGATGGGAGCTAACCTGAAAGAAGGGAACAAAAGCAGATTAGAGTTCCATCAAGCTATTTCACAGAATATATAGCAATTCTAATTTATTCTTATCAGGGAAAAGGGAAAAAATGTTGAATACACGGTCATCCATAGACCAACTAATGTGGAAATTTATTTAATATAGACCCGCTTGAACTAAAAGAAAATAAATGGGGTCACCCAAAAGCAATATTGTATAAGATTTTCCCCACTTTTTCATTTTTCTACTGTCTTACATTTTGGACCAAAGGAAAAGCCAAAAGAATGAACCATTTTCCCCCATCTTTTTTTCTTTCTTCCTCGTCGTCAAATAAAATTTTCAATAGATATGTGATCAATATACTGTAAGAAATTTTAAATTTGGTTGATTCCAAAATTTTCAAAATCTAATTTACCAGTTCAATTAGCAGATTTCAAAAGATAACCTAAACAAAACCACAGTGATCATTTCTTTAAAAATAATAACTAATATTATTTAAGGGGGAAGAGATGCCAAATGACATATGAATTACTAGAAGTTTTGGATCCTGATAAGCTATTGTTTAACTTAACCATCATAAAGCTAGTCCAGATTGTTCCCAAAAATAAAATGTAGTATCAAGATTTAGCAAAGTTCATTGGTAAAAACATCAACTAAACCTATCCATGACATCCAAAATGAATGTAAACTAGTTTCTCCGAACAAGATTAACAACATTCTTAACTTGCAGCTGCCACAAGAAAGCAAATAAATCTCTACTATTTTTTAGAAACTTGCATATAATGTGACAATAATCATACTTGAGTACTTGACCAATGTTGTTATGTTGCTAATTTATGTAACTTAACTGCAGCTATGAAAAGACTTTTTAAATCACTGCCTATATTTTTAGAAGAAAAATTTTAGAAGAAAAAGATGGTTTTATACCTTTTCAACTAAGAAGAGGGATTGCTGTGTTGAAATAGTGAGTTGGATCTCTTCACTAGTTTCCTGGAAGCTGAGATATTCTGAAGTAAATATTTTTACTTTGTCACAACCATATACCTCCAACCTTTTTAACAATGGCCATTCTGAAGTATGCAATCCAGAATAGAATGTTCTAAGTTCTGACAAGTTCCATAGTTTCAAGAAAACAACTTTTGGAAAGACAAATGTAGCAGATGCTTCTGCTCCTCCTTCCTTCCCAACAATCTCCTCCAAAGCAGTGCAGTAGCATACTTCAAGGTGTTTGAGCTGGACAAAATTTCTAACCACAGAAGATGGAAATAAATATTTTAATTTCTCACAGCCATGTACAATCAAGCACGTTAAATTTTGAATGGAAGAAACTGCTGCAAGTTGGTTGCACCAAATCTTTTCAGTACCGACTGCACAAAGTTCCAAGGTTTCCAGGTTTGGGAACACAACCTGTAAAAATAGTTCTCATTTCAATTTATTTCAAATAAACTAATCACCGTCATTCTCTGTAAAAAGTTAACATTTAACTTATCCATGCACAAAAGTTTGCTGCTACATTCTATTTAAAACTATTCCTAGTCTGAAAAGTAGCAGAACCAAGCCTAGGTTTAATGAGATTCAGAGACTACAACAATTAATGAAAAAAAAAAAGAGAAGGAAAAACACGATAACATAGCAAGTATGCACACACAAACACATTAATGGTGATACAAATAATATAACGCAAGAACGATCAAAGATAAAAACCTTCAATTGAAGTAATAAAAAAAATGCAAGCCACTACAAAACCCGCTAAACCGAACCTAAAGCTATTGTGTATTTTATGTTACATTAAGAGCTAACTGAGATCACATTTCCTTTTCCTTTCTTAAGGAGTTCATATTCCTAAATTTGTGTAACAATTGAAATAAGCAGAAAGAAAAAAAGGACAGAGGGAAACGACGTTTTCGTTGAAAAGTGGCATGGGTGTATCAATCAGATGTCTTCACTTGAGAGTAGAAATTTATGAGCTGCGGAAGAAATTTTAGAGTCAAAGAGCGTAATTGACCGAACTCAATCTTATCCACTTCCTTGTAGTCAACATAATCATCTCTTCCAAGAGAGAAAATCTCTTTCATATTATTGCATTTTATCACCTTTAGTATCTGAAGATGTGGAAGGCCTCTCGCAATAGAAAATGAGAAGACATTTTTTAATCGATCACAATTTCTCACTTTTATTATTTTCAAATGACAGAAAGACACTGCTGTAAGTTGACCACGACATATCTTCTCCAAGTGAATCAGGTTATGAAGAACCAGTGACTCCAAAAGCAGGAAGGCATTATAATGTACCCATGCCATAGAGTCAACAATAAATAAAATGAAGGGATTATTTTGGACATGGAGATGCTTCAATTGTGGAAAACCCTCTATGTCTAAATCATAAAGCACATTCTTGATAGCTGGCACTTCATCCAAATACAACTCTTCAATTTCCTTCAAATTCATTATTATCTCATCCAAGTAAATGTTGGTAGGAAGCTTGAGTTTCAACACTCTTGTATTGCCATACTTACCAGACCAGTCCCATTCATCTCCAATGAATATTTTGTACCTTTCAAGCTTTTTGGAGAACAATCCCTTCAGTAGAATCATTGCATCACAAATATGAATTTCCAATGTGGTCAGATGAGACAAAAGCTTCAACTCCTGAAGACTAGCATTACTTCTTTCAGCATTGAGTCCTTCAAACTCCCATGTGACAAAAGTGTTAGCCATATACAGTTCTTCTAATTGGGTTAGTTTTGATATAACGTTTGGTGGAATAACTTTTAGATTCCAACAAAAGCTCAAGTCTAGCAATCTTAACTGAGTCAACTCACCTATTTCATTGGGCAACTGCTCAATATCAGAACAGCATAAACTAAGGATTTCTAGGTTCTTCAGGTTTCCAATAATCGCTATGTCTCCCAGTATGCATTGATCCAGACACAATAATTCAAGATTTGGTAGGTGACAAAAGGATGATGGCAGAGTCAATAACTTCATTCTAGTCAATATCAAAACTCAATTTTGGCATACCAGCAAAAAAATTGTCAGGAATATGGACAAAAGGATCCTTGGGGTTCATACAGAAAAATTCAAGCTGGGGATATTCCAACCCTTCAGGGACCTCCCTAGGTTTACAATCATGAAGGAAGATGGCAGGGCAGTTCTTAAGCATATCCTCACCTGGCCATTCAATCTGAATGTCATTTCTCATAGTAAATACATGAAGATCTCTGGAAGCAATTGATATGGCAGCTTCATGAACAAGATCATGCATAGAAAACCAGTCTTCGCTATGGCCGTCAAGCAACAAACAAGAGTCTTTGAGTCTGTGGACCAATGCATATACTTTATCTCGTCTTTCTTGCATCGTATAAGTGCCTTTAAATATATGCAAACCTGTTCCATATTTCAACAAGTTCATAATATGAGCATCATAGGGATGTTTCAATAGGCCACAAAGCAAAAAGGTTAATTTGAGTTCCTCACCTTCCAAATAATTGTAAATCAACTCTATAGTTGAATCCAACAGTGCATCCAATCCTGCAAAGTTTCTTGCAGAAAACCCCAATTCTTGCAAAGCTTTCTTCCATACAAATAAAGGCTTATTTCTGAATGTCCTTGCAACTGTTAAAATGGCAATGGCCAGTCCTCCACATTCATTGGCTACCTAAATTGCAACAGTTTGCAAATCAAGGTCTTCAACCCAATTACCTACCACTTTTGAGAAAAGGCTCCAGACTTCCTCCTTATTTAAAACAGAAACACAGTAGTTATTTTGACAATGCATCTCACTCACCAAAACATCTCTATGTCTTGATGTCACTAATATTTTACACCCCCTATGAACATCTCCAAAAGGAATCCCAGTTCTCTCCAAATCAGGGCTTGTCCAAATATCATCCAATATAGCAAAGATCTTCTTCTCTCTCTTCAGTCGATCACATAACATCATTATTCTTTCAGAGTCACTCTCCTTGCAGAAATTCAAACCTAGCTGGTCTGCTATTTCTCTTCGAATCCTTTTCAGATCTGGAGTCAGTGATACCTCAGCAGAAACTACCTCATCGAATATCCTGCCTTCCTTAGCCAGCCAAGCGTCTTCCTTCACCAATGTCGTCGTCCCAATGCCGGCCATTCCATGCACCCCAATCATGTTGACATAAGAACCCCTCAATGCATCTAGTATATCATTCAAAATGGACTTTCTTGATTCAATAAACTCGTGACCTTCAGTATAACTTTCAGTATACATAACCAATCTGTCCCTTGAAATTCCACGAATAGAAACTCGATCAAAATTCCCCTCATCCTGTAGTTCAACAATAGCTTTCACTTCCTTCACTGCTTTCTTGCTAAGCTGGTGCCGATTCTTCAAATTTGGACACAAAACCTTGAAACAACGATAATTTGCTTCCTCGTCATCTTCGACAAACTTCCCTGCCTCCTCGACGATCTTGTCCACACTAATCTGCCAATTCTCAACACTCTATTCGATCTCTTCGCCATTTTCTTTAGCAAAATCAACCCTATGCCGAACAAACTCTCTCCGTTCCCTCAGCTTTTCAACTTCTGTCTTCAGATGATCAAAGTTGCTCTTGTAGCAACACAAATAACCAAATTTTTTCCCCTTCCCCATTACTTTTCTCTTTTAGCGAAATAACTAAGTAACAAAAGCAACAGTGACAACAATAGAATGACAGCAAATTAATTTATGAGATCGAAGGAATTAACAGCATTGGGTTTTTTTAAAAAAATTATAAAAAAACTCTATTTTACCTTATAAAAATTGGTTTCGATCCCATCAAATTCAATGGCACGGGCACTGAGTCGACTCAAACATCGATAGTGACCGAAACGGCGACGTTGAGCTTCGAGTGGTGGAGAAGATAGTCAGATAGAGGCCTGCTGAGCGTGAGAAATTTGAAGATTTGACTTGAGAGTTGACTTGATTTTTGTTGTCTGAAGGAAGGCACAAACTGACAAAAGCCCATAATTTTCGAAAACTCACATATTAGTAAGTGCACACCACAAATGTGATAAATCTGCCCACAATTAGCAAAATGAAAATAGAAGGCAAAGAAAACATAAATAGATACAACTAGCCCCATGACGGGTGTGTGTATATAATAGGTAGCAGCATGATAATACGATATCTCTTACTGTGTATATATTTGGTATGATTTTTGTAGAGGCCAAAAGTATTTTTTTGATCCCAAAAATATTTATCGAAGAATTTTGCTAGTGTATACTTATTTTTAGTAGAGTTTTTACTCTTAAATTTTGAAAATCCAGAGTTTTTTAGAACGGAGGTAAAATAGCTTTCCTATCTTTTACACAATGTCAAAAACATCTTAAAGATAATTTCATTAATTTTTGCAGTAATCATATTTCTATACGAACCTAAAATACTCATCACCTTTAGCTGCCAACGAAGGAATAATGTGGAATATTTATAATTTCATTAAGGAATATTTATTTCAAAAATATCTTATTTCTATACGAATCTTATTTCAATACTCCACCTCAAGTAAGCTTTAAATTTTTTTATTGTAGAAATTCTGAGAAATTATGGTAGAATTTCGAATATCGGTCGAATATAGTAGAATTTTCATATTGTTATCTCGTCATCTCTTGTTTATACTTTGTCTTCTCAAACATCGGTAGTCCTCTTTAACTTAAAATCAAACTATTATGAGGCAGGACAAACAAATTCACTAATTAAAAAAGGCAATATGGCCTTGGTTGCAGTGAAAAGTGTTAAATATTTCATATATACTGCAGGCATAATAAAATATGTTATATCAGGAAATGAGGAGGTGTGACCGAAATAATAATTTTCAACGTGAATAAATAATTTTGTAACTTATTTAAACAAACTGAATTCAAAGACAGTTTCTTAGCCTGCTATCTAATCCAAAACTATATCTAAAACTATTTGGCCTCGTAATTATTGAATTAATTTGTTTTCTATATTAGTATTTATAATTTATTATGTTGTGTTGTTAATATTTTGTGTGTTGGATCAATAATTTATTATGTATTGGATAATATTTTTAATCTAAGTTCTTGTAATTTTATTAAAAAACTAATTTAAAAATTCGTGAAAGCCCAGGCCCGGCCAGCCCGCCGTCTTTTAGAGGGCCTGGGCTTAATGACAATAACATTCCGCCAATTGCTAACCCTACTTTGCAAAACCTTTGGTTATTCTTGTTCCTTTACAGGAACTACAGAAGGGTTTTAGAGATTCCCAATTTCAGAGTCGAATCAAACAGATTGCTTTTCTCCACAACGGTAAGATAGACTATTTTGTTGGGTCGTTTTGATTTTTTTGGTTCTTCATCTAATCGGAATTGAAATGTCTTTAAATTTTTGTTTATGTAATGAATAATTCAAAAATTAGCTAATTTTGTTTTGTGATTTAATTAAGTTAATTTGAAGTCATGGGCAAGAGAAGAATGGGTCAAAAGCCAGGCAACAAGAAGTCTAATAGAAGATTGCGAGATGAAGATATGAAGCCTGAAGATACGGATGACGAAATTGATGCTTGTAAGAATTTTTTTATTAAGAATTATTTATGGAATAGTTCAATTTTTGAATTTTTTTCGCTGTCCCCAATCCACATGTGCATTTTCTGTTCATTTATTTGCCACACTATTTTTCCCTTGGCTATTTATTTTTGTGAAGTGATGCTTGTTTGAGAAAATAAGAGATGGGATTTTATTTACATTGTTTTTGCAGTTCACAAGCAGAGGGATGTTATTCCTTTGGATGTAAATGGTGATGTTGGGGACTCTGATGACGATAATGAGCATCCGGTGTTTGATTTTGAGGTTTGCATTTATGTTGTTTTCTGCTGATGGTTCTAGCTTTTGTGTTGGTTTAAGTTACAAAATGAGAATTTTTTATTGCGGGCAATTCAAAACTTCTGTTTGTTTGATGAATGCATGTTTGGGAGCATCCTTGAATTCTAAAGAACATTAAAATTTTTGTATTATTTTTTGATATTAATCAGCTCTTAAATGAAGCTGTAGGAAAATCACAAGTAATCCTTGATTAGAATCCAATAGTAAAATAAATACCGCTTTTCTTTTCTCTTTTCTTCTCCTACTTTTGACCACATAAAGTTGACATATTTTAAGATGACAAACTTTCGCATGTATTTTGTCTGAAGAAACTTTATGGGCTAAGTTTTTTTTTTTTTTTGGGTCATACAGTATGGATATAGATTCTTAACATCTCTTTGTTTGAACCATATGCTGCACTCAGGATGATGAAGATGATGAAGATGATGATGTCAATGATGCTCGAGATACTGGATTGGCTGCAAAGAGTAAGAAATAAGGAATTTGAAATGTGGTGCATTTAGTAGTACTTCCTTGAATGCTATCATAAATTTGGAGCGTCTTTAATTTATGCTGCATTTGGTTAATTGTTGGTTTGCATTGGGTGCATCCTTGTATGAAAAATTTCTGATTAATAAAATATGCTTTTTTTTTTCTCTTTCATATAAAATCGTGAAAACATAGGCCCAGTCGTTTTGCCGGTTTCATTAATATATTGTATTTAAACAATAGAGATTTTCGTTGTTGCCTGTGATAATTTTTTTATGCTTGCTTTTGATAATAGGCTGGGACACTCTTCTAAAATCGTTCATTAACCCAGCTTGATCAGTTAAAATTGATACTTTGTAGTAAAATAATATATTTCACTAAGCTTTCCCAGGTAACTTTTTCAGTATCTAGTTTAATTAATCCCAATTTTCTTTTTTTTGCTTTTTCACGTTGAATTGTTTTGTTGTACTCCATCAATATCTCTATCTCTATCAGAATTAACTTTTTAATTTTATTATTGGAGGCTCTTACTATTGATTGGACTGCACAAGAGGTTAGAAGATGTGTTTTACTGAGTAGTTGTTGCACGTGTGTGTGTTATTGTCCACAGTTAAAAGGCAACAAAAATTTTTGCGGGCAAAGTATGGTGGCATTGAGGATGAGATGCATGATGATGAGGAAGAGGATAAGGAAGGAAAAAAAGATTTATGGGATGGGATAAAGAACCAATATTATTATGGTGACAATCGTGATTTTGAAGTAAGGATTGAATGCCAACTATAGAGTGCTTGCCTTCTTTCTATCATTCTCTCCTCTGTTTATCCATCCAAGTAGAATCTTGTTAACAAATTTATGTTAGTGTTCCAATTATATAATATTACTGATCTCATGGTTTCAGTCTCATACACTTTAAAGTTGCCTTTAACATTATTTAAATTCTTTTTGTAATTATGTAGCTGCAATCAAGTGATGATGATTCCCCTGCTGAAGAGGAAAAATTGGTGGTAAAGGAGCTGGAAAAAAGAGCAAAATCTTTAGCAATGGAAGACTTTGGCCTTCAAGACGCTGGAGATGGTGAAGATAATGAAGATGAGAGTGACAAGGGATTAACCTTAGAAGTGGGTTTTGCACATTGTTGGTTTGACATTCTTACCAATTTCCTTGATAACAGCAAGGATTTGGATTCTAAAAATCCAGTGCTCAAAGTGGTTGACTGTCTTGCTGTCAATTTCTTACAGGAAATCTCGATTAAAGGGAAAAGTACAACAAAGCCTTGGGCAAGCAAAGAAGCTGTAGATGATACTGTTACAAGTTATGAGGAGGTCAAGAAAGACTTGAATGCGTTGTCAAAGGAGGAGCAAATGGATGTGGTATACAGGTATAATTGGGCTGCTCCATCTCTTCTGTGCTTTTCTTATGGAGAAATTTTCTACTGTGAAAGGAAATAGGAAGACACTGGTGCTAATGCATGTTCTTAATTGTAGTCAATTTCTTGAATAAATAGGATATTTGAGAGCTTTGGTTTTTGTTATTATCTTGTATACTGGCATATCTAGTTATTTGCCTGCCTCCTGTGTTTATACTTTATAAAAAGCCTAAGAAGATGCCCTAAATGCTCAGTAAATGAGTCAATGCTTTGTGTTGTATATTTGGCAACCTTTGATAGTAAGAAAGGCTTCTTCTTAATATATGTTGTGTGGGAAGTGTGTTTCCAGTTTGTGACATAGGGGCTAAATGAAAAGTATATGACCAGATCTGCATCTTTAGATGTTTTATTCTTAGCTGATTTTATAGTCTGGTGATTAGTGCTTTAAATTACATATAGTTGTTATGATAACAAGTCATATACACATGCATCCTAGCTAATATACTGCCCCCTTCAGTTCTGCTCCAGAGTTGGTTGGTTTGCTGTCCGAATTGAATGATGCGCTTGAACAGCTTGAAATAAAAGTTAACCCGTTGTTAAACAAGGTACTATTCTTCTCTGACTATTATGCTTGCACACTTTATTGAGTAAGCCCTGGAATCTAAATGTGAGTCAATTGCTGCACTTTGAATCTATGTACTAAGAGAAACTTATAATTGATCTCCTTTTATTTTTGTTGTCTGTAAATATGATGCATTGGCAGAGATTTTGTGTGATTTGAAAGAATTATAATTATGGTACGTTTTATGCTATGAGATGTTTTCGATGCAGTGATTGTGATATTTGAATTTTATGATTATCGCAATTGTCCCAATAGCATGCTGCACCTGTAATCCATCCCCCACCAATGCATTTACTGACGCTTTCATTTCTTAGTTTCTTCATTGATTAAGGCTGGAGTAGTTTACATTTGATTGATGGCTTTGTATTCAGCATGGTAAGTGTCTGGTGATTTGTGTAGGTGAAAGAGCGGGAGATCACGCTGGAAGGTGGGATGCGCTATTTGGAGGTGAAGCAACTTCTATTGCTGGCCTATTGCCAAGCCATAACCTTTTATCTTCTTCTCAAGTCTGAAGGGGAGCCAGTTCGTGACCATCCTGTCATAGCTCGCCTTGTAGAGATCAAGGGATTGCTGGATAAGGTCTTCTGCTCTCTTTGAAAAGGCTACCCTGTCCTCTATGGTCATTAGATAATTTTTGCTTGCATAGCATTGATAGATTTATATGGATTAAAGAACAATTTTTTTGCTTTCATAGCATGGATGGATTTTATATTAACTAAAGAAAGAGATTCTTTATTACAACGACAATCGTATGAACTATTGGATAATTTATGTTCTTCTAAATCTTGGAATATAGTAGTTACACAATGTAACGATACCATGCTGTAAAATTATATGTGATTGGGAATTAGGGGGTTGTAATATGCAATATGAAGTCCTAAACATTTTTTACATGCTTCATATATAAGGTTAGATTAATATTGTCAAGAAAGTAAAAGTAAATGACTACAGATGATCAGGAAGTGTAGATCAATCTAGAGAGCCAGTAATTAAGAGATGATAACTTTCTACTAATTTCAGTATTTATTTGTTATCTTATTAGCTATTCTTTTACATAAATTATGTTTTATTGTCCACTGATTGTTCTTTTCGTTTGAATTTATCCTTATTACAATCTGCATTCTATTTATGGTTATTTGTATTTTTTTCTTTTTGGTCGTTTTTCTTTGGCTTACATGAATTTGTTTCCTTGTTTGTCATCGAAGGGGAAGGGCTAATTATGTTGTAGCTTGAAACTTTCTTATGTATGATCTACTTAACAGATTAAACAACTTGATGAGAATCTTCCATCTGAGTTAGATGAGATTTTGAAGAATGACCATTCTGCTGAAACTGCGGCAAAGTTGGTTCGAGAGAATGCTAAAATGGCATCCAATTCTGTTGCGGATAATCATCACAATTCATCTTCTGTCTCAGCTGATACAGATCATGCAGCAGCGGTAGTCATAAGTTCTGTCTTTTCTGTGTCTTAAATAAGTTTTCTTTTACAAGTTAATCTTTTGATGTTTTTGTTTTCCTTTTAAATACTACAGGCTTTAGATGTAAATGAATTGAAAATGGAGGACATTTTGAGGGATCATGATGATAAAGGATGGAAACGCAAGCATCAGGTGGATTATGTCATGTTTGATATGTTCTTATTTTCCTTTTCCAAAGTGGCATTATATTTTCATTTTGTTGCCTCTGCTATTTGCAAATCTTTGACTCTTCAAATATTGCAGAATGATCAAGTTGGTGTACAGAGCATGGAAATGTTAAAAGTAAGAGCTGCCCTTGAGGAAAAATTGAAGCGGAAGGGAGTCTTTAGATCTATTGCTCCAATGTCTGGGAAAGGAAAGAAACATCTGAAACCAGTGAACGGGTACTGCTTGGCTTTTAAATTCTTGAAATTATGCTGCATATTGATTATTTGAAGATTCATTTTCTGAATTGGAATGGAGCAGACAGCTTGAAACATTTGATGATTTTGATGACGATGCTACGGGTGTTGAGAGGGGAACTCTAGGAATGAGTAATGGGCATGTAAGCTCATTGCGATCAAGTAAAATTTCCCAACTTGTCCCTGCTCAGCCAAGTAAGCCAAAGGTATGAAACTTGATAATATTATCTCCTCTTTGCATGTCTTTTTAATAGAGTTCTATGATGGGCCAAAAGTTCTTCCTTGACAAAATGTGCTCTGCATAGGGGTTCAATCATCGGCTTAACATGGCTTGCAACTTTGCATATTATGTTCAGTTTCCTTTTCCTTGTTTAAATATGGCTGAAGTTAATACTTCAAACATAATTTAGGAAACTGCATTTATATTTTAATATGCTCTTAATAAATTGATGAAGAATTCAATAGTTGAGCTGTTGCTCTCTTTGCTTTTCAAATGACAGGCCGATTCCATTTATTGTTATGTAGTTTTGTTAGATTTGAATATGATTTCCTAGATAATACTTGTTTTTAACTAATAAGATATGAACTTACCACCACAAGACAACCACCTCTTAACCCATTTGATCCAATGCTGGAGCTTGATGATCTGGTCTGAACGCATTACCTAGGTCTTTTTGTGAGGCTGGAACTGGAATTCTTATCGAAAGCAGCTTGTAGTGATTTTAATCAAACATCATGGTTGTATACCTGATAAGCTCTATTTAGATGATTGTAGTGTGCATGTGACAATTTTTCTCTTCCTTTTGGAAGGTTGTTTCTGGTGATGATGATCTTCCTAAGAGGGACGACATTGGAGAAAGGCGGAGGAAACATGAGCTCAGAGTGCTGGCAGGAGCAGGAATTAAGTCTGAGGATGATGCTTGGAATGAACTTGGCACATTTAAGACTGACGAAGATGATGATATGGAGGTTAGGGATGATGGGGAAACCAGGGAGTCTGAAGATGAATTTTACGAACAAGTAAAACATCACCGAGCTGAAAAACTAGCTGCTAAATCTGAGATTTATACAAGGTGTGTTTGTTTTGCTGTGTTTAATTATTGATTTCCTCCTACATTTTGGTGCTTTAAATGTTTGTTGATATGGTTTTCCATTTTTCTCTCAAGTGAGAGTGCAATTTGACTTGTCCAAGTTACTTTAGATTTTATCTCAAAACATGTTTGTTTTTGCAGGACCCCAGCAACGCCATCTTTGCCTGAAACTGTAGATGGAAAGCGGCATATCACTTATCAGGTGAGTGTATGTAATTTTATCAGCTTATTCAATCTTTCCTTTCATTGCTTCCTATAGTAACTTTTGCTGCCAATTTACATCAGATGGAGAAGAACAGGGGTTTGACACGTGCACGCAAGAAGCTAACTAAGAATCCAAGAAAGAAATACAGAGTATGTGTTGGAAATTCTTTGTACAATTAATTTGCTATGCTTGATTCTGAAATGGTATCTCACTTTCGTCTCTAATTGCAATTTGCAGTCAAAGCATGAGAAGGCAGTTGTGCGTCGTAAAGGGCAGGTTCGGGATATCAGGAAACCCACTGGTCCTTATGGTGGAGAAGCCACTGGCATTAACCCAGGAATCAGTCGAAGCACAAGATTCAAAAATTAGATGCTGTTGTTTTGATTCAATTTTCCTTGTTGATGATCACAAGAGGTAGTATTGAATCAATGAATCTTGTAACGTTGGGGTGGTGTTCGATGCAACCCAAATTTTGTTGTAGCTATGTACGCATATTTGTCAGTTGAAACATAAACAGGTGATTTCATTTTTCCATTTCAAATTTGGCTATTATTATTATATTGTTTTTTTCCTGCCCCCATATTTTTCAGAAAGCAAAATGCTTGTATATTTTGTTTGCATAACCATTGAAAATCTTTATGTTGAGTATATTGAAATTGTAAGTTTGAGTTAAAATTATTTGGGTTTTTGAACTCGGAAACTGAGAAATTTCTTGAATTACGTCAGTTATTTTTAAAATTTTATGATATTATATTATTTTAGAAAATGTTTCTATGGAACTGGAAAAATATTTTTAAGAATTAATCGCCTATAGAACTGAATAAAAGAATCAATCAAATTCATACTTAATTCGCTAATGTTACAGTTTTTTCACACCTCTTAACGGACTTGCTTAATTGTCTTCTTTATTGTTATCTAACAATGGTAAAAGAATTAAAAATTGATTATGAGCTGTATTTCTATGTTGGCAGGTACAAAGAAATGTTCTACCCGCTTGATTATTAAACAAGATGTGAAAATGAAAAATTTTCTTGAGTTTATGAGTTTATAGAACTTATTTTAATGTTGTTAAACTAAATAATAGTAAAATTATTCATACACATTATTATAGACTTATTTTTAATCAAATTATGGGGTTTAATAATTTTTAAGGTTAAAGTTTAAATTTAATGGGATTAGGGGAACTAAGTTTATAGATTTAAGGGGTGTTTCTTTCTTTCTTTTTTAACAGATTTAACAGGCTAATTAGAAACTTAAATAATTTTTCGTTTATTTTTAAGAATTTATTTTATCCAACAAAATGGATTTAACAAAACTAATTAGTAACTCAAATAATTTTTCTTTTTTAAAAAAATATTTTCCGTAAAGAGAGATTAAGCCCCATTAGTGACGACCTGAATCCACCCCTTTACTAATGTTCGTAAGTACATTCTAAAATTTGGATTTAACAAACAATACTCGACTGTCTTGCAGCTGTCTATTCAACATTGTCTGGAAAAATCTCCCCCGCAGGTATGTATGCGTATATATAATCAATAAATTTATTTCATGAACGTGCGGGCCAAGGCAGGCAAAGCTGCTATACAAGCAGCAGCCGCGACCCACAAGTTAAGATTATCATGCAATATTGCAATCTCACGGCCATGGCTGCTAAGTATCCAAAGGCAGTGAATAAACCTATTCCACTAATGGTTCTCACAACTATTCCATGTTTACGGCCAAAGCGAAAAATATTGTACATGAAACAAAGAAATCCTATGATGTTGCTAGCCGTAGAAAAATGGGAGAGGATTCGAGCATTACACGAGAGCGAGTTGCTGTCCTTTGACAGTGTCCGTAAAATTGAAGCTGTTTTAGCAAGCATCATGAGAAATGTCTCGGCGAGTCCAGTTCCATGGCACAGTGATGGAATTACTCTAGAATCGCTCTCAGGGTGGGATAATAATGATTCATAACAGTACGGCACAAGTACACGATTTTCATCATAATGTGTAACATTATGTGATCGGAAAAAGTGAAGAATCAATTGAACCCGCGGAGTGATGATGATAATCAGATATTTGTGTATAGAAATGATCATTGAGAGAACTCTGACGAGAGCTAACCATACTATTAGTACCAGCTCCTCGACCGAACATCAGCTTTCGAAGAACTTGAGGACCCGCTGAATATCGCACAAGGGATGCTTGATTGTCACCAAGTTCCAACTCGATGGCAATGATAATAGGAAAGCTGAAATTTGCATCGTTTCCGCCGAAGAAAAGTGCACAGAAATTAGTAAAAGGCACGAGAGTGTAACCTTTCCTAGCAGTAATCTCACCGGCCGGCAATATGAATCTCTCACCAGTGAATATCCTGCTCTCAATATTTGGCCTGAGGTAGTTTAGCCATCTCAACTAGCAACTCTTCCCACATCCGTTTAGACCTGATCCAAAGTCAACAAATTAGATATTAAAAAAAAAAAAAAGAACAAGGGTTAGATATAAAAAGTACCACGGAATCATCTATGTTTGAGTTGATTTGATTATTAATTGTCATGATAGGTACCAGCTTTCTTAGAAAGAGCGATGCAGTTGCCACCAGTTCCATATTCTAATTTGTACCTCAGAAGCTTTGAGTGTTCTTCTGGTGGCCATAGTCCCTTCCTCGCATTTGCCTTCTCACAACAAGGAGCCCTACCCATCTGATCTGGAGAAGTATGAAATGATGATGATGATGATGATGATGATCAAGCAGTAGAATTAGGAAGGCACTGAATGAAAAGAAAAGAAAGTAACAAATAGTATGGGTAGTAGGTGAGGCAACTTACCATTAATTATTTAACTTCAGGGTCAGAAAGATTTGGTAGTACGAGCGCATAGTCACACCTCATCTTTACACTCATCTAATTAATAAGATCTTGCTACAAATGTACATTCGTTTTAGACTTGATCGATCGACCATGAAAGTAATCATAATAATAAAAGAAAAAAATTGAACATAACTTAATTCTATTGGATGGTCTTATAATTAAAATTGTCTACAAAAGTTCGCTACGGGAAACTTCCTAGCTGGGTTTGTCGGACATTAATAAATTTTAAATAAATTAATTAATTACCAATTGTGTAAGGAGTCAAATGAACAGGTATCAATCAATTTTTCTCATAGACCAAGCCTAGCTAGAAAGGAAACATTTTTTTTTTTTTTTTGTCTTACCACGATGTATTGTGGGTAAAACCTCAATTGTGCGAGGCGATCGTGGGAGACACTTTAGCTGTCTGTCACAATCCAGGATTAAAGTTCCTGCTCAAACCAGGAGGCAAGTTTTCCCAACAAAGATAATTTCCTCTACGATTTAACTGGAAAACAAACCCGTCAAGACACTTAAAGAGACTGTTGCTAGTGGAGTCAACACTTCGTTAGTAACTAGAAAGGAAACATAATGCACGTTAATGGGAAAAATTAAAATAAAATAACAACTATATTTTTGTTTACTGCTCATCTGTTTCTTCACTGTGGAACCAAAATGGATTTGAAGAGGAAGGAGATGAATTCTGAGAAACAAACTACTTTCATGATCGCAACTTTGTGTTTCACAGTTCCTATGGCTCAAGTTTTGCCTCCTCAAAATTACATAAATGGAGAGCCTATTCCTTCTTCCATTTTTAAAGGGCACCCATATATGTTTGATTCCTTCGTGGTCTCCATCATCTTCTCCTTCACTGGTGGATTTACTATTTAGCTTGTTGCTGATTCGAAACAAATCGCAATTTGTGATTCTACGCAGATATTTCTTCATAATTTCCATGGCTTTCTCAACATTGGCTTTATTAATCCTGGCCTGTGCCTTGATGCTGCAGGATTGTCTCCGGATGGTTTTGCTGGGAATCAAACTCTGCCAGTATGAAGATGGAACTCCATATCGATTGAAAAAATATATATTTCTTGTTTCTTTAAGAAATCTTTGAACTTTTTTCTTTTAGAAGGATTTAATTTTAATTGCTTCTTTGTTGCAATTTATGTGTACGTAATTCATGATCATGTGGCTTCTTTTAGCTATCAAGCTCGATAGACAAATGGCTATATATATATATATATATATATATATATATATATATATATATATATATATATATATATATTAATCTTTAATATATAGATAGACTAACCTGAAATTATTTATGATTGTGGAAACGTGTCATGATTGTTTCTTTTTTCCCCCTAAACAGAACCATAATTGATCAACTGAGCTTCTAATTTCCTTTGATTTGTTATATGCTTATAAGGTTTGAATTCCAAATGATGTGATATATGACATGTCATTCATTTATCAGTGTTTTGAAATTATCTCTTAATGAAGATAAAAAAATGCAATTATTACCAAATAGAAAAGTATCATTGATTGGTGTACATCATTTAAAATATAAATTTTGTATTCCATCTATGTAAGTGTGACCATTAAAGAAATAATTCTAAACATCCCTTGGATTTGATATAAAGGAACACATTTTCTTGGCCCAAGTCATAACACCCAAGAAACAATTTTCACAGAGTGCAATGTTCAAGTTGACCCCACTGTATTGTTACGAACTTAGAATTCATAAATGACTTTTTCCAAAGGCAAATGTGTATTTCGAGGCTTTGCCCACTAAAATAACCCTGACTTTTCATTCGAAAAATGGATCAACTATGGTCTCATAGTTGTATAGTACTATAACTAAATCTAATCATTAGATTCAGTTAAGTGACAATTGTGGGTTAGATTTAATGGTGAATACTGGTTTGTAATCTTATCTGTGGTACCATAACTTTACTCTCGAAAAATCCTATATTATAATAAATAATTTTAAAAGAGAAAGAAAAAGTAGTGTCTTATAATATGAAAATTATAAGTTTGAGGGTCTACTAATAAAACGCGCGAATATGATAAAATTATTTGGAAAGTTAGTGTCTTATTCATCCATTTTTTTTTTTGGGTTCCCAATATTCCCCCATATTTCCAGCAATAGCCAATCAAGGTTCAAACCTATCTTCATACTGTTTTATAATTATATATGTCTCTTTCAACAAAGATTATTTTATTTGGTGCTGGCCAAAATCTTCAATAATATATTTCCTTTGAAAATGATCACCAAGAACGCACTTGCAGAGAAAGTATTGAACATTTTGGCCAGTACTTTTACCAACAACGTGATAAAGACGGATATAACGCCAGTGTCAGAGTAGGATTGCCGGCTATACTTGTGGCTGAGCTGACACGCTACTCCAAATGTGTATATAGACGGCCAGTGCTATGTTACGTTTACTGTAACATACACACACTGATGTTACTGTGAGTGTATATATGCTACGTTAAACGTAATACAGGGTGGTCCGTATATAAATATCTCTATTGTGGCATTTTATGTTGTCATGAGTAAATATGGTTATGTCACGTCAGTTTACAACTATAGTATTACCTATACATTTATATATAGTACATAGGAATAAAAATATAAGTTAAAATCGTGTGCATTCTCACTCACTTTGAAGAGGAAAGGAGGTAAACATGCTCACAATTGCAGTCATCTTCTTCATATTTGCCCTAGTTACCAAATGGTATTTTTACGACCCATTAACAAAAACTTGCCACCTTCTCCACCAAAGCTCCCGATCATTGGAAACCTTCACTAAATTGGTCCTTACCCACATGATCCCTCACTCAATGATTTAGCTCAACGCTATGGCCCCATCTTGTTGCTTCACTTTGGCAAAGTTCCAGTTCTTGTTGTCTCCTCAGCTGATGCTGGCCGCGAGATCTTGAAAACACATGATGTCATCTTTGCAAATCGGCCAAAATATACCTCATTTGAAAAAAATTTCTATGGTTGCAAGGACGTGGCCACGGCGCCTTATGGTGAGTATTGGAGACAAATTAAAAGCACATGCGTGCAACATCTTTTAAGTAACAATAGGATTCATTGTTTCCGTAACGTTATAGCACAAGAGGTAGCCCTTATGATCGAAAAAATTAAACCGTTTGTTGTTTCTTCTCCTAATTTGCCAATAGATTTAAGTGATGTCTTGTGTACACTAACAAATGATGTAGTGTGTAGAATAGCTTTGGGAAGAAAGTATAGTGATGAATGGGAAGGTGGTAGCGCTGGTGGGCGTAAGTTTAGGAAGCTTTTGGGGAGACTGTGGAGTTGCTAGGTACTTTCAATGTGGGAGATTACATTCCATGGCTTGGTTGTTGGGTATGCCAAGTCAATGGATTTGAATCAAGCTTGAGAAAACGGCCAAGGAGATGGATGATTTTCTAGAGGGAGTGGTTGAAGAACATGAGAATAAGATGATGAGTGGTGAAATTCAAGATGATCAGAAGGATTTCGTAGATGTCTTACTTTGGATTCAGAAAGAAAATATGATTGACTTTCCCATGGAAAGAGCTACCATAAAGGCTATCATCTTGGTAAGAATTTTTCTTTTAGTATATTTGGATGTTATATAATGATATGAATTCCGTAAACTTTTAAAGATTTACTGTGATATGCTCATTTATAATAGTAAATGGTTAAAGTTTAATTATTTTATATTTTGATTGAATAATTACTAATTAGAATGAAAATTGAGTCCATAAAAATAATATTATTTTGTCTGTCCATGAATTATACTTTATATATATATATATATATATATATATATAGTAGTTTTTAGTATGAGGATCATAAAAAGACGGGAAACGTTCGGAAAAACTTTAAAATTGCTGGGTTTTAAAAGTTTAAAGCTTAAAGCGCTTAAACTGAACTCCATTTTTTAAATTTTGGATTATAACATATAATATATATATATGTGTGTGTGTGTGTGTAATTTTGTCTGGTTAGGAATTATACCTTATCAATTCTATATCTATTGGCTTGCGGGCCCAAATTAGACTCATTTCAATTATAACAAAAACCCAAAATCATATATGCTAATTCATTTGAATTTTCCCCGTAACATTATTATTTTCTTGTAGAATATGTTTGGGGCTGGTACAGACACAACTTACACGGCCCTTGAATGGACAATGAAAGAAATCTTAAGGCACCCAAAGATAATGGAGAAACTACAGAATGAAGTTAGAAGAATTGTTGGTGATAATAAATCAGACATAACAGATGATGATTTGGACAAAATGCATTATTTAAAGGCTGTTTTTAAAGAGACTCATCGCTTTCATCCACCAGTTCCATTACTGCTTCCTCGGCAATCGACTCAGGCTGTCAAAATAAAAGGCTACGACATTCCCGAGGGAACACAGGTGCATATTAATTATGGGATGATTGCAAAAGATCCTGCGTTATGGGATCGAGCGGAAGTGTTTTGGCCGGAGAGGTTCTTAAATTCTTCTGTAAACTTTCTTGGCAATGGTGCTCAGTTCATTCCATTTGGAGGTGGTAGAAGGGGTTGCCCGGGTATGGAGTTTGCGATGAGAGTGTATGAGCTAACATTGGCAAATCTTTTGAACGAGTTTGATTGGTCTTTGCCTTGTGGAGAAAGAGAGGAAAATTTGGACATGTCTGTATCAACTGGCAGTGCCATACACAAGAAATCTCCTTTGATTGCTTTGGCAACTCCTTACGTATTCTCAAAAAATAATAACGGAAACAGGATTTTGATTCGACAAAGACCAGAATGAAGAAATAACAAATTCCTGAGGTCTAAATTACTGAT
Source organism: Atalantia buxifolia (assembly GCA_030444775.1). Lineage (NCBI taxonomy): Eukaryota > Viridiplantae > Streptophyta > Magnoliopsida > Sapindales > Rutaceae > Atalantia > Atalantia buxifolia. The sequence goes on along the minus strand of CM059835.1, from coordinate 15,749,050 downwards.
TTGTAAATTATGAGGGCCAAAACGTATTTATTAAAAAAAATTAAATTGACTAAATTTCAATTAGTACTCTAATATACTTTTGGGGAAAAACAGGACCTGGCACCCTGCCGCTGTGAGCAAGGATGATGATAAAAGATTCAAAGTCCAATCAAGATTCTTATTCATCTGCTTTGGTTTCAGAATTTTCTCCATATGTTTCGGGAAAGATGTCCTGCCGATGGATGATGAAAGCCAAGGGTCTCTTTAATTTTTTTTTTTATTCAGCTTTCTTTTATTTTTTCATTGAAAGTTAATTATAAGTATATTCTTTGAAAAACTTTTCTCGATCTGAAATCAAATTATTAAGCTAGTTCTCTTGAGCAAACTTTAAATCCGTGATTGGTGACAAAAATAATTAAATCATAATCATATGCAATCATAGAAAACGCATGCCAATTTATTCACACATTTATTCCAACACTACTTGTCCAACCGAAGAAAACATCAAGAAAAATTGAAAGCATAAAAAAAAACAGTTACTAAATTAACATATGTAATAATATAGGTGTAATTTCTTTTCTGCGGACATCAATACCTTATAAAATACAAATTTGAGTAATAGAACGCCGTTTTGCAGCGTTATATTGCTGGAAAACCGCGTTGTATTTGTCTAATTTGTATTGTATAAACTGCAGATGTCCGCATTCTAGAATTTTTACATAGTAGGATAACTATGTACTTTCCTTCTCCCCCGCCTGAGAAATCCACATGTTCCGGAACATGGCAGAAATGAATATCGCGAAGGCCGAAGCCATCGAAATCATTGAATAATACCTGCAAAATCGAGCAAATTTTACCTTCGTGTTCATAAGAATTGCGCAATACGAAGCAGCGAAGGCGCAAATGATGAGCATAACGAAGGCATGAAACTCAGAAGGAAGCCCCTTGAAGATGATTGTTGGTACTGGATTTCCATCAATAGACTCGTACGGTATCAGCATCAGAATTGAACCTATTATCAAGGAACTGATACAGACTGTATACGCCAAGATACGGTCTTCATCCTCAAGGATTTTGGAAAGCTTTAAAGAGATTTTACAGGATTTGAACTCAAATTTTCTGAGTTCCATCGGTGTCGTAACACCTCAGAACTCCATGCTTCAATTGTTTCCTTTATATAAAGACAATGACCATACGTCAAAAAAAAGGCAAAGCCGTAGTACAAAAATGTTTTCTAATCAACTAATCAACAGCTAGCCTTAGAAATTTTGGGATAATTGCATGAGATTAATTGTATTATTCATATTTTATACGCAGTTGATTAGAGCAATTATCCCATATAATAATATAACTATAGATTTGACTCTTGGTGCGTCTAGCGGGTTTCTTCAATTTAAAAATGCTAAGGTTGGGGTCATTATATATCTGGCTGATCTTTTTAAAATAAGAATTTACGTGTAATTATATATAATTATATACTGTTATTAATATTTATATAGTATAAAATTTTTAAAAATTAGCACATATCATATTAGCACTGGATTTAAATTTCGCCCGATAGGTTCAATTTGTAAGCAAATTATATTAATTTGCACTTCTTATTGTCGCTAACAGCGCGCCAACAACGTAGACAGTAGATAAGCTTTTGCTTAATATTATTTTAAAAATAAATGACGTTTCTATTTGAATATTTCAACTATATTATTCTTCTTACCAAAAGTCTACAACAATACTTAATTCATACTAAATTTATTAGAAAATACTACAGCACGAAAACTTGAAACAATGACTGTTACAATTTTCTTTCCTTTTTTTTCATCGGTTGGATTATGTATTAGCTACTTGAGAGAAAGAGATAAGTTTGACACGTTTTTGGTCGCAAGCTTATCAGAACCTTTTTTTTTTCTTTTTTGGATGATGTATTAGATCTAGCTTGAAAGCATGGAGTGTAGCCTCAGATTATTCCTTGGTGCCAGGACCATGCCGGATTTTAATTCAACGAAGGCTAGAGTGAAAGTACATCTAATCCAATTTAGGTTCAAATATTCAAACTGTGTCTCCACAAAATTGATTATCATATTGTAAAGTAATTTAAAAAGGGATAAAAACTCATTTAGTCCCTGTATTTTAATATTAGTGTCTGTTTAGTCCCTCTATTTTTTAAAATGCCTGAAATCATCCTTGACGTCATTTCCGTTACTGTTAATTCTAGATTCATGAGGGTAGAAATGTATTTTTCTTGTTAAAATTCAAAATTAAAAAAAAAAAAGCTATTAAAAATGCCTCAAATTCTAGAAGTTTTTATCATTGTTCAACTCAATCCCTTCATTGGACCATGGGACAATGCCAATAAGCTTAAAGCTCTCATCATAATGCTCGTGCCTTCCAAAGACATTATTCAAGACATTGTTGATAAGGGATACAAGACTCAAGCAATCAGGATCATAAGCATCCTCCACATCTTTGCCTAAAAATCGAACTGAAATGCTAATTTGACTCATTTTGAATTTGGCAACACAAAGATGAAGAAAAAAATATCAGAAACGTAAAACTATTACATAAGAATTCATAAAATACAAAATTGACATTATAGAACTTTGTATGATTATGATTTTTTTTTCTAAAAAATACTCAATCAAGTGCAGTTAAAATAATTTCTTTTCAATTACAAATCCATTGCACTACTAATATTAAGTTACGAAACAACCATGAAAGGGTTAAAAAAGGTAAAAAAAATTAATAAAAAAACCGTTAAACTTTTGGTATATGGAATTTTAGTTTTGTGAAGAAATACCAATTCAAGTGAAAACAAATAATGATTTCTTTTCACTAAAATACACATGGAAGATTAAAAAATAAATAAATAAACAAGACCAATATAACAAGTACTAGAGTAAGCCAATTTCCTTCGCTGACGGTTTTGACATCTACTACAAGACTAGACTTCCAGTAGAAAAAATTTATAGCGAGAAAAATTGTTAAGAGCTTTGAAAATGCAAGTCGTTTGAGTTATTAAAGCTAGGGTTTTGAATAATATAAGTGTGAAAATACGATTTTACTATTATGAATCTAGGTTATCGTAATAGCTTTTTTTTAATTTTAAATTTTAACAAGAAAAATACATATTTACCCTCATGAATCTAGAATTAACAGTAATAGAGGTGACGTCGAGGGTGTTTTGAGGTATTTTTAAAAATAGAGGGACTAAATGGGCACTAATTTTAAAATACGGGGACTAAATGAATTTTTACCCGTTAAAAAATAAAAATAAAATAAAAGGGCCAATAACTAAAACTTTTACAATTAGGACCTTTTATCTTTTTTTTATTATTACTTTTTTTTTAAATCTTAAGGTCAAGGCCCCCTAGGTCAGGCATAGGTAACTCATGGTTATATATATCTTCATTAATGATTTTGAGCTAACATCCGTGTCAGAAATTGATGTTTTCAATGATAATACTTATTTTTTTCCCTTTTAAAGTAAATTAAGATATTCTCAGATCATGAAAAAATTCTAATTCAATAGAACGATGCCATTGTATAACAGTTTCACATTAATGTTCAAAATTTTAATGTCGTTGACATCGAGTAGTACAATTTCTTAAGAACCAAGGCAGCACTTTATAAAACATTTTATGGCTATTATTAGTTAGAGTCAAAGGTCTTCAAAATTTTTTAATGCATTATATATATTAGAGAAAATCTTCATCACGGAAACAACGTCTGTGTAATAGACTTTTTAAAGCTTCCAAAATTACCGTTTATCCAAGTTATACACACACACACACACAAGGGATAGAGGTGCAATTTTGATTTTACTTCTATGTTTTAGGCGTTTACTTTGTAAGTAAGTATATATGATCAATCTAATTTCAGGCTGCTTCCGCTTTCAACATTTTTCTATTGGTTCGACATTAAAATATTTAAGTCTGACATTTGAAGATTTGAAATTTATTCTCTCCACACCAATAAGAGAGGAGCTAGTTTATGAATAATATCATATATCGGACTTTTCAAGTGTTATCCGAATTTTATGTCTCCCAATAGAATTTGTAACTAGCCAAGAGCTTAGTAGTAAAGCGGTTCTAGCTGTTACTACAATTACTAATAAATTATAATTTTATAAATAATTTGCGGTTCGCACTCCTAGCCCTTCTAGTAATATAACCTTAATGTCTTAACAAAAAGACAATTATTGAAAATACAAAATAATTGTATATTACACTATCTAATTCAATCGTATATTAAAAGAAAACTTTATATTCTTTCAATTTATGTGAACTTTACATTCTTGAATCTTGACGTACAGTTGGTGGCCTTAACCTTTGTGGCAGAGAATCAAAGAACTTAAAAAGGAAGTTGAATAGTTCATTTAATTATATTATGTAAAATAAGCTTTTTAAAAAAAAAAAAAAAAGAAGATGAAGATGCCAATTTTAAGTCTTTCCCATTTGTCTTTGATGGGAAAGACAAATAGTAGATAATTTACTGTTTGTACCCAAAAAAAAAGTAAAATAAGAAGGGCTATAAAGTAGAATGGTTATTTATGTATTTTCAACTGTTATGAGTTTCCGGTTATTAGTTTTTTCTCAACTTTTTACTTAATATTTTCAATAATTTCATAGTATTAAAAAAAGTTTCCAAAACTTTTGGGGTTAAGCATGATTAGGCCAGGCCACTGCCCAAAACTTGCCAAACCCTTAGCTTTCTATTTAACAGGATAGAATTTCAAAAGGAAACGTAGTTAGCTAACTTTGTTGAAAGGTCAAATAATTATTCAAAAGTAAACATCATTATTCCTTGGTGCCAGGACCATGCCGGATTTTAATTCAACGAAGGCTAGAATGAAAGTACATCTAATCCAATTTAGGTTCAAATATTCAAACTGTGTCTTCACCAAATTGATTATCATATTGTAAAGTAATTTAAAAAATAAAAATAAAATAAAAGGGCCAATAACTAAAACTTTTACAATTAAGACCTTTTATCTTTTTTTTATTAATACTTTTTTTTTAAATCGTAAGGTCAAGGCCCCTTAGGTCACGGCATAGGTAATTCATGGTTATATATATCTTCATTAATGACTTTGAGCTAACATCCATGTCAGAAATTGATGCTTTCAATGATAATACTTATTTTTTTTCCCTTTTAAAGTAGATTAAGATATTCTTAGATCATGAAATAATTCTAATTCAATAGAACCATGCCATTGTATAACAGCTTCACATTAATGTTCAAAATTTTATCGTCGTTGACATCGAGTAGTACAATTTCTTAAGAACCAACGCAGCACTTTATAAAACATTTTATGGCTATTATTAGTTAGAGTCAAAGGTCTTAAAATTTTTTTAATGCATTATATATATTAGAGAAAATCTTCATCACGGAAACAACGTCTGAGTAATAGCTTTTTAAAGCTTCCAAAATTAGCGTTTATCCAAGTTGTATATACACACACGCGCGCGCGCGCGGGATAGAGGTGTCAATTTTGATTTTAGTTCTATGTTTAGGCGTTTACTTTGTAAGTATATATGATCAATCTAATTTCAGGCTGCTTCTGCTTTCAACATTTTTTTTTTCGTTCAACATTAAAATATTTAGGTCTGACATTTGAAGATTTGAAATTTATTCTCTCCAACCAATAAGAGAGGGACTAGTTTATGAATAATATTGTATATTGTATTAGACTTGTCAAGTATTATCCGAATTTTATGTATCTCAATAGAATTTGTAACTAGGCAATAGCTTACTACAATCACTAATAAATTATAATTTTATAAAATAATTTCCGGTTCACACTCGTAGCCCTTCTAGTAATATAACCTTAATGTCTTAACAAAAAGACAATTATGTCCACTTTATATATCATAATTTTACATTAGTACAATTACTAATAATCATATATCAGTACAAAAAAAATTTTCATGATATTTTTGCCTTCAAATGTTTTATTATGGAGTTTTAAACAAGAATCATTGTGATTGAAACTTCATTATTAGATTCAAATTAGATGTTATTATTATTCTTTTCCCTTCGTCCAAACCATGGATATGACAAATTTTTAATCAAATTAATCAATTAGATTTACAGCTCATCACATCAGTTCGATTAGTTGTGTTAAGTATGGAGTTCATTGGATTTTAAATATATAATAATTTTTTCACATTATGTAAATTTACATATTGGAAAAATAAAAGTCTGTAAAAAAAAATGTAAACTTTATTATGTTTTGAACATTATATAATGAAAAAATATTTTAATAATAAAATTTACCATACATAATTTTTTCAAGATTACAGTACTTTCAGCAACATAATTAATCTAACCACACTATTTTTTGGCACAACTAATTATTTCGTTATTACAGGAGAAGAATATAATTTTTTAAATCATGACGATCTCAAAACCAAGGGGTAGAACCAAAATTTTAATTTAGGGGTTATAGAAATGCATATATAAAAAAATCAACAAAAATGAAATAAACGCTACTCAAATATTAAATTAATGAAAATACAAAATAATTGTATATTACACTATCTAATTCAATCATATATTAAAAACAAACTTTATATTCTTTCAATCTATATGAACTTTACAATCTTGAATCTTGACGTATAGTTGGCGGCCTTAGCCCTTGTGGGAGAGAATCAAAGAACTTACGAAGGAAGTTGAATAGTTCATTTAATTATATTATGTAAAATAAGCTTTAAAAAAAATAGCAGATGAAGATGCCAATTTTAAGTCTTTCCCATTTGTCTTTGATGGGAAAAGATAAATGGTAGATAATCTACTGTTTGTATAAAAAAAAAAGTAAAATAGGAAGAAGGACTATAAAGTAGAATGGTTATTTGTGTATTTTCAACTGTTACGAGTTTTCGGTTATTAATTTTTTCTCAACCTTTACTTTTTAGTTTTTACTTAATATTTTCAATAATTTGATAGTATTAAAAAAAGTTTCCAAAACTTTTGGGATTAGGCATGATTAGGCCAGGCCACTGCCCAAAACTTGCCCGTAGTTAGTTAACTTAACCCTTGCTTTCTATTTAACAGGATCAAATTTCGAAAGGAAACGATATTTCAATAATCCCTTCGATTTCCAGTTGTTGTTAATGTATTCTTCTTCTTCTTCTTCATCATCATCTTTACACTTATTGTTATCTTCCTCTTCCTCCTTGTAATGGCTTCCCTTCTTAAAAGCTCCACCGCAGACCCGAATTTTCACCTCAAAATCTTGGAAACCGGATAAGAGAAAAAGTAAGTAGTCTCGCTATCTCTCACAGCTTTGAGTGTAAAAATAAAAATCATTTATGGAAGAGCCTGTGATAGATACTCAAGAAGATACTCAAGAAGCAGGAGTGGTGGCCGACGAGCGCTTTGAATCTGGAGATGAAAATAAAATGGAAGTAGAGATCAATTCACTCGCTAATGAGATTGTTGCGGCAGTTGATCATAGTAGTAGCAGCAGCCCTCTTGAAATCCAAATCCGTGTCTTGTTCAAGACACCCGAGAAGGTTTTTGACATCGAAATGCAGACCCCGAAAAAGAAAGATGAAGAACCAAAAGCTGTTGAACTGGGAAAGACATTTTTACCCTTCACTGTTCAGATATGTCTTTCGGCATTAACAATTCTTTTGGGCACCGGTAGCCTCTCTTCATCCGCAGAAGCTAAACAGATGCTTCACGTAGCCGCGGCTTGCAACATGCTCGGATACATTGGGTGCTTGGCCGATGTTTTATTGGCCCACAAAAAATCTGAGGTTGCCAAGATTGCTGGAAAGATTGGGGCCACCGCTTCAGTTTTTGGATTTTCGTCCACGATGTGCACACTATTGTCACAAAACTTTTGGGTGTCCATTGCAGTTGCTGCCCTGGTTTCGCTCTTATTCTTGATAGCCCTTGTGAAGGTATAAAATATAAACACACGAACCACGTGGAAATACTTCTCCATCTATGCAATTACAAGACAATCCCTCTATATATTTGTAGTGGGGATTTCTAATCAAGATTAATTTTTCTTAAATTCTTGAATTAAATTCTGCATTCGCTGGGTTCATCACCAATGAATTGAATGTTGTCAAATCCATTCAATCAAATGGTAGATGAATACAACGGATCAAAATTTAAGTCATTACTTTAAGTTAAAAATATTTATGTTCCCAGCTCTATGCAAATATGTATAACAAGAATAATCACGACCGTATTTAAATATGAAAAATGAATCTCCTATTATGGTATTTTGATAATTTTCCTTTATTGGAAAGTTTGCTGTATCTTATGTAAATGGAGCGATTTGAAATAAATAAGAGCGAATTATTTATTTCCTCTCATATTATTGTTTACATATTTCATGATGAAAAAATGAATAAATAAACAAAAAAAGTCGTCGCTGCCCTAGCTAGCCTTTGCGAGTTCATTATTATCGTCGTTCCAATCATTTATTTACAGAGATCACCATTACTTTGAGACAACGTCGATCGATCCCGAAAACATATTTTTTGTTCGTTACCTTCATCGTCCGACTCACCATGATATGATGTATTGATATATTTATTTTAAGTTATCTTAAATTGCATGTGATTCTTCGAGTTGTAATTAACCTGTAATTGAACCCAACTAAACGAGTAGTCAGATGGGGATCGTGATGTCTATTTTTTTAGGTTCAATTATATTTGGAACTTTTAAATTATTATCACTGTCAATAATGGGTGGCTTGATCCAATATTATTTTAGCAACTCGATAATTATATTTAGGAGTTGTTGCTTCTTGAAAATACCAACAACATTTATTGGGAGCTGTGGATTTCCCGTCAATTTTACATGTATCTACTATCAAAGGCCACAACATGTCGTGAAGACTGAAGAGCTTTTGTACTTTGTCACATATGCGTCACATGATTACTTTAAATTCCATGAGCAGTGCCTCTTCTACTTGGTCAAATATAACTCATACAGACGTATGAATGAATTACTTGTGGAGTTCTTATGCCTAGATGGATTAGGTTCCTTTTAACTTAAATTTTTTATTTAAAATATTTACTTCATTTTTCAATTACTGGAATTATTCAATTCAATTAATAGTAGATTAATGATAACAGTGGTGTAGGTGAACAAAAATTAACATAAAAAATAGCACATCACTACTACAAGGAAAAAAAAATTATTACAAGACAAACTTTTTTGGTCTCTTACTATTAATCCTTGTTCTCTTTTGTGTTTGAAATGTAGTTGAGACATTAGAGTCTCAAAAGGCTATAGCTTGGAGTGTTCTTTTATCTTATACAATAGTATTTAATTCAAGAGATTTGATGAAGTTATGTATTTGAGGGTTATGTCATTATTGGTGTGTTCATTATTTGATGAAGTTATGTATTTGAGGGATATGTTATATTATTTGTGTATTTGATGAAGAGATTTAATATTATATTGTATTGTATTATTTTAATATTGGTGTGTTGTATTATGTTATTATATACTTATATTGCATTAGTATTGTATTATAATAATATTGTATAATATTTTATACTACACTTTACTGTAATAATTTTTTGTAATTAATTTAAATTAAATATTATATTATATTTTATATTATATTAATATATTTAAATTGTATTAATATTTTATATTATTATTAATTTAAAATTAATATTATTCGTATTTAACTATTTATTATTAGTTATAATAAATTATAAATTTATTAATAAATTATAAATTTATTAATAAATTATAATGTAAAAATAAAAATAAAAAATATATAATATTATATTAAATTAAAAGTTATTATTATTATTATTATTATTATTATTATTATTATTATTATAAAGTAAAAGTCAAAAAGCAAAAGCAAAAATCAACCATCAGTTGCAAAAGCGAAAGGGAGAAAAAAATTGGCAGCAACGAAGCTTGGGTCATTAATGCAGTGTTACTGTAATTTTTTGTTTGCCAAATATGGGCTTTGTATAAATTTAATACAATGAGGAATTTTAATACAACAATCAAATAAGTCCCAAAGAAAAATTACACTGTAATGGATTGAGTATTTTTTTATCTTTTTGTTTTTTTCTTACGTTAACAAAATAAGAAAATTCTTATTAAATAACTACTCTGTGTCTGTGTATGTAGCCCTTCTCTAGTGTATATGTTTGCATCTTTTAAATTACTGATTTGTTGCGTACACCGTGTAACATTAATGCCTTTATCATTTTTAGTTCAATTAATTAATGGACCATATGATCTGTATGGGCCTCCACACATAAGAACAATTACATATACAAATTTTTCGTTCTCCTTGGTAACATGAGGAAAACATATACAGCGCAGTGGTAACATGACTCACCTTCTTCTTCTTGTGAATATGGGTTAGGTTATATACAAACTGAGCCAAATATAGTTATAGTTATGGGCCGAGAAGGGAATTCGATATAGTTTTAGGGTAACTGAAGAGGGAATTAATGGAAAGGCTACAGTTTATAATTAATTAGTGAAAATTTAATTTTTTATAACCTTTGTCTAACTGTGAATTGATCAAATTTCGGACAACAATTAAAATATTTTAAAGTCTTAAACAAATAATAATTCAATTATTTTGAAAATATTCCGAAAAGCAAACATCAATAATAAAAGTCCCAAGTACAAAACCAGGGGCGAGAGCGCGTGAATAAAAGAAGTTGGACAAGAAAACTAGGGGCGAGCATTAACAACTTACTGTCTGATGATGCAATTATTGTGTTCGTGAGAAATAATAGTACGGAGATAATAATATTTCCACCAATTCACACACAAGCGAAGGAGGAGGAAAGAAGGCAAAATTTGTGAGGATGCGAGAACTCTTCTTAATTATTGCCTTTCTGTCTATTCAAGTAGCCTGTGGAGCCCCGTGCCTCCAACTAATGGAAGCGTACCGCGTGTGACGTCGCGCAGCGTTGAAGTAGCCTGTGGAGCCCAGTGCCTCCAATTAATGGAAGCGTACCGCGTGTGAGGTCGCGCAGTGTACTGTGCGTGACGCACGGCGCGCACTAGATCTGCAGTGTACTGTGCTGTGACGTACGGTGCGCACTAGATCTATTGTATGAGTTCAAAGGATGAAATCATGAGATGACTAAAATCAATTAGGGAAAAAAAAAACAAATAACATAAAAAGAAAGAAGGGAAATGATTTAGTAAGCATGGATCAGTTATAATTGGGCAAATCATGTTGCTGATGGCTATGTAGAGGGTAGAGGAGGGCACTACCATCGTTATATCCATCTCTAATATTCTACATACGTTCTCGTTTCTTCTTTATTATTGTCATAATTATGTTATAATTATTTAAGGAGATCTCCGTCCGCTCCCAAATAATAAAAGGGGGTCCTCAAAAGTTTCCGAACCCAAAAATTTTTTAAATAATTGATATATTTTTAGTTTTTAAATTAAATTTGATCTATTAAAATAAAAAATTTAAATAAAAATAAAATTTGACAATATTTTTTAATAAAATTTGGATATTATAGTTTTAGCTTTTGCTTTAATTTTTGTTTTATTAGATAAAAGTTTAAAATAAAAATTTTGAGTGAAAGCCTTTTAAATAAGATATGATCGAATAGCAATTTATTATTACAATTAGTTAACTAGGCCCGAAAATTTCATAATATTTTGTATAAATATTTTGATATTTTTTATTTATACTAATATTTAATATTTTATAATTTAAATTTTATAATTTATTCATTAATATTTTTAAAAATCAAAATTAAAAACTGAGGAATTGGAGAGAGTATAAAGATTCCAGCTCATCGTAATCCATTTTGTAAAAAAGAAATTGGTTAAAAAAAAAATCATGTCCATCTCTTCCCCGAATAAGACCTGAGGTACGAAATCATTCTCATGTAAGATTTCGTAGTAAAATTTGGCCACGCAATCACATAAGCGCAATGGTTTGACGACTTAGCTAATTTGTACCCTTACAGTTTCCTAGTTAGCTAACACATATGATGCTTAATCAACCAATCGTTGCAAATGTTGTGTGGATCTTTGTGAAGATATGATCTTGGACTTGCATGATCATTAATAAATTGGCTGTTTGACTTGTGAGATCAAGTTTAAATCTAGGTGGATGATAGCCACCGAACACTGATAACATAACAAAATCAAACTAGTGTTGACATTTTGGTCGGTCCCAAGGGTTATGGAATTTGCAATTTCGGTATTCATTATTTTTTGGTCGGCAGTCAGCACACAGAATCCGCCGCCGGTTTTCAAAATCATTGGGCTGTTTTAAGACCACATATAAGAAAAAGAAAAACTACGGAACACTAGTTAGCTATCTCCATGGCTCCCAATCTTATTACCACCTCCACCTTGATCAACGCAGTTCCATTCGAAAATAATCCAGAAAACCAATTTATCTCTACTCTTCACGGTCCTGAAATGATCTGTGAATTCTTGGGTCTCTATCATAGGAGAAGATTAATGGGAGAGAGATGCGAGGAGCTTCAGGAATTTATGAAGCTAGTTTCCGAATTTGAGCAGAAGTACGAAATCTCTTTTTCACTCCTTGTGAAAGTAAAACAAGCAGTGCTATGTCGCTCTCATTTGTTGTGTGTACAAAACTCGATTCCTGGAGTAAACCCGTTTGTTTTCATGGATCTTGTCGATATGATAAGACAAGTTGAAATTCTCCGGAACATCCAACCTTGGGAAAATCAAAATCTTACACCATCAACGGTGCTTCAAGTTTCTCAGGAAAATAGAAATGAGAATCAAACCAGAGCACCTAATAAATCTATGAAATTGGGAAAGACATTCTTCCCATTGACGGCACAAGCAGGTCTCTCTGTGTTGACTTCCGTTTTCGATGCCGGCGGCTTCTCCGCCACCGATGAAGCTAAACAGCTGCTGCAGGTAGCTGCTGTGAGCAACGTGGTGGGATATATCGGATGCTTAGCTGATATTTTGTTAAACCAGCATGGCAAGCACAGGGCCGCGGATATTACGGGAAGAATCGGTGCTAGTGCTGCTGTATTTGGATTTTTGACTATGATGGGCACTCTGATTGAGGTCAACCCAGCGGTGGTGATTGGTATCTCTACCCTCGTAGCACTAGTTTTTCTTGTAGCCGTCACCAAATTGTAAACAATGTGAATCAAACAATTATTTGTGATTATTAGGAAAAACGCTAATTATGTGAATCAAGCGCACCATCTCACATTCGATCAATCAGAAGTTACTATAAATCTGGTGAATCTTGTAATAGGGCGAGTCAAAAAACCATGGTCTTTAATGTTATGGGATCCTGTTACAGCCTTGCAATCAAAGGCAATAACAGTTGAGTCACACTCTTCGAGCGAGTGCCAGCTCCCAAAAGTTAAGAAGAAATTGCAAGTATGGAGAGAGAAGTTGAGAATAGAAGAAAAGTCGAGAAGGATAAGAATTGATTCATTTCTGTTGCTTTCTACAAAAATTGGTTATGCTCTACATATACCCCTCTATCTTTACAGCTCAGCAACACTTGTAACAAAAATGACAGCAAAGAAATAACCCAGCGAATATAGAGTTTTAAAACAAAAATCAATTCCACTACACGACATAATCCGTTAACCACCCAGGGGGCTTCCTTATACGTGTGTTTTTCTGTGTTTTATTATGCTCTGCTCCCTCCTCAACATGTGACCTGGTTTCATCATTAGGCTGCTCATAATTGGACTCATAATTTGGCTGCTCTTCCTGCAAATATTCTGGTTGGTTCAACTGAATTTGGGAGATCGTATCATTCCCTCCAGCTTCAAAACTCACCTTGTCCTTAAGGTGAAGATCTGGATAAAGTTTACAAAAACTATCAAACTCTTCCCAAGTAGAATTCTCAGGTGAACTGTCCTGCCATTGTACCAGAATTTGGCGGCATTTGTCCCCTTGTTTAAGCACAGTTCTAATAGCGCAAATTGCAGCAGGCCGATATAATGGCTGATTGTCCACACTAAGTGATGGCAAGATATGAGGAGCGATAGTTTGAGAACCATTGAAACGTTTGAGAAGTGAAACATGAAATACTGGGTGGATCTTAGAACCACTTGGTAAGGCAAGCTTATAAGCTACGGGACCAACTCGAGCTAGCACAGAAAAAGGACCATAGTACCGTTTAGCTAACTTTTGACAAGAACGAGTTGCCACTGTGGATTGGCGATAGGGCTGAAGTTTCACTAGAACTTGGTCCCCAATGGCAAATTGCACTTCACGTCTATGAGCATTAACCTTTTGAACCATGCGATGTTGAGCTTGACGCAAATTCTCTTTCAAAGAGCGGAGTAACGTATCTCGCTCACTTAATGCTTCATCGAGAGCTTGGATTGAAGTAGAGCCCTTGGAACAAGGAGGGATTGATGGAGGGATCCACCCAAAAAGAGCTTGAAAAGGAGACATTTTGATGCTGCTATGATAAGAAGAATTGTAGGAAAATTCAGCCCATCCGAGGAGAGATACCCATGAAATTGGTTTTTCTTGAGTGAAAGCGCGGAGATATTGTTCTAATCCGCGATTGACAACCTCTGATTGCCCATCTGTTTGTGGGTGATAAGCGGTACTGCGGCGAAGAGTAGTGCCACTGAACTCAAATAATTTTTTCCAAAATTCGCTCAAAAATACCGGATCACGATAAGAGATAATAGAGCTAGGAAAACCATGAAGCTTGATAACCATATCCACAAATAATTCAGCTGTCTTCACAGCAGTAAATTGAGTTGGAAGTGGTCCAAAGTGTGCTGATTTAGTAAGGCGGTCAACAACTACCAAGATCACGGTGAAACCATGAGAAACCGGAAGGCCAGTAATGAAGTCCATAGTGAGCTCGTCCCAAACCAAAGTCGGAATCGGAAGAGGCTGTAATGGCCCTGCTGGTGCGTGAGTGGAGTATTTGGTGTGTTGACACACAAGGCACTCAGCCACAAAGCGCTCAACATCACGACGCATTTTAGGCCAAAAGAAGGTAGATGCCAATCTGACTAACGTGCGTTTGATTCCTGCATGTCCAGCAAGTGGAGTAGAGTGGAATTCAGCCAATAAAACAGCTTTCAAGGAAGATGAAGGACTGATATAATAGCGATGGCAATAAAGAAGAAACCCATTTTGGACCGAGTAATTGCTGGAAAGAGAGCCTGCAGCCAATTGGTGATGAAGAGCAATCATATCGGGAAGAGTGGAATTCTCGGATCGGAGGGTTGTGAACAACTCAAACGACGGATGACTAAGAAGAGGCAAGCAAGAGGCAAGCCTTGTTGATGGTTCCACACTAGCCTCCTCATGAACGCGTGATAAGGCATCTGCGGCAAGATTAGTGCAACCCGGTTTATAATCAATGCGGAAGTGATAGCCTAATAATTTTTTGATGTAAACTTGCTGATCCGGGGTCTGGACTACTTGTTGTAGGAGTTCTTTAATGCTTTTATGATCCGTTCGGATGATAAAAAATCTGCCTAACAAGTATTGGCGCCATTTATGCACTGCTTCCACAATAGCAGTCAATTCTTTGAGGTATGTAGAAGAAGCACGAAGTCGAGGCCCTAATTTCTTGCTGAAATAACATATGGGGTGGCCATTTTGCATGAGGACAGCCCCTATCCCCACATTAGATGCATCAGTCTCAAGAATGAACTCCGAGTCAAAATCTGGCAGCCGCAACACCGGGGCTTCCACCATTGCTCTCTTAAGAGCTTCAAATGCGTCAGCTGGTGCTTGTGTCCACTTGAAAGCATCTTTACATAGTAAGTCGGTAAGGGGTGCTGCTAAAGAAGCATAGCCACGAATAAACCGCCGATAATAACCCGTCAAACCTAAAAAACCCCGAAGTTGTTTCGTGGTCTGAGGGGTTGGCCAGCGAACCATAGCTTCAATTTTCTGAGGGTCTGCGCGCACACCAGAGGCTGAAACAATGTGGCCCAAGTAATCAATAGCTTCTTGACAAAACAAGCACTTGGATAACTTGACAAAGAACTGATGGAAGTGAAGGCACAATAAGACTTGCTCAAGATGTCCGAAATGCTCCTCCACTGTCGCACTATAAACCAAAATGTCATCAAAAAAAACAATCACAAATTTACGAAGAAATGAAGCAAAAATCTGGTTCATGGTAGCTTGGAAAGTCGAAGGCGCGTTTGTTAAACCAAACGGCATGACTAGAAACTCGTAGTGGCCCTCATGAGTGCGAAAAGCCGTTTTATAAATGTCGCGGTGGTGCACGCGAATTTGATGGTAACCAGCCCGCAAGTCCAGCTTGGTAAAAATTGTAGCCCCGCCTAATTCATCAAATAATTCGTCTATGGTTGGGATGGGAAACTTGTCTTTAATTGTGACTGCATTCAAGGCCTGTAATCGACACAGAAACGATAAGTCCCATCCTTTTTCTTCACCAACAAGACGGGCGACGAAAATGAGCTTTGACTGGGGCGAATTATACCTTGGTCTAACATTTCACGGATCAGTTTTTCCATCTCATTTTTTTGAAAATGAGGATAGCGATATGGGCGGACATTTACTGGAGTTGTGTTTGGGAAAAGATGAATTTTGTGATCAATTGTACGATGCGGTGGCAGTGTGTTCGGTGGGAGAAATAAGTGGCGGTAAGTGTGTAGGAGGGTAATGAAAGGCTCTGTTAAGTTTGCAGGCAGCTGAAAAGGAGAACCGTCGGGAGTAGGTGCTGATCCTTCCCCAAGCACATGAATCGGCTGCAAAGCAAACAAATGAGAAATACCAGCATTGTGGACTAAAGCTTGCAACTGATTAAAGGTTATTAGGGCTGGAGTAGTGGATAAATCACCGCGAAGAGTAACTGGTGCCCCATTCCAACAAAATTCCATCGAAAGAGCAGAGTAATCATGATAGACACGGCCCAAGAGTTGAAGCCATTGGATTCCAAGCACCACCCTAGGCCCTTCAATTGGAAGAACAAAAAGATCTACAGTAAAAACGGTTCCCTGCATCGTGAGAGCAACCTGGGGGCAAAAATATTGGCACACTAAAAAATCCCCATTGCCAATATAAACACGAAAATTTGCTGTTGGCTGAATTGGCAAGCCCAAACGTTCTGCCAAAGTTGGTTTGATAAAGTTATGGGTACTCCTACTGTCAATCAAGACTTGAAAACTCTGAGAACCAACTTCACCTACCAAACAGAGTGAGCGTGGATTGATTTGACCGGCCAAGGCATTCAAGCTGGAAATATCCCCTGTTACGACCTCTTCGACAGAATCCGATGACAACAAGTCCTCACAAAAATCAGGTTCGACATCATCTGTGCCCATAAGAAGCAAAAATTTACTACGACAGCAATGGTTGGCGGTGTATTTTTTATCGCAATTATAACACAATCCCTTTTCACGTTTGTCACGGAGCTCGGCTGGAGTAAGGCGGCGGATCGGTAAGTTTGGTGTGGGTAGAAGTGGTGGTAACGGAGTGGGCTTAGAGAGGGAAGGAGTAGTTTGTGAAGGAGTACGTGTGTGTGCGGCACTAGTTGAATGGACTGGCGGAGCTGATGTAAGTGGATATGGGTGAGGGGAAAGGGACGAGTTGTGCCATTTTGATACAAAACGATGTCCGTGTTTGGCCTCTTCAGCCCGCGCTTCATAAGCACGAGCTAATGCAAACGCCTCCATCAACGAAGACGGCCGAGCAAAAAGCAGCTCACGACGGATATCAGGTTTCAAGCCCGTGATAAAAAAACTGATCAGGAGTGGTTCGGAGATTCCAGTCACTCGATTCATTAAATCTTCAAAGGCGGTTTGAAATTCCGCCACTGTTGTGGTTTGGGTTAACTTAGACAAATCTCCTTGAGGATCTTCATAAAGGGATGCACCGAAGCGATGTTTGAGATTCTGCAAAAATTCCTTCCAAGTTGTAAGCAGGCTGTTCATCTTCATCCATTGATACCACGCCGCTGCCCGGCCTTCCATATGAAAAGAAACAATCCGTAAACGAAGAGGTTCCGAGGTACCATGAAAATAAAAAAACTCTTCAATTCGGAAAATCCATCCGTTTGGGTCAGATCCATCAAACTTTGGGACCTCCATCTTCATAGAGCGTAACACTGGCGATATCTCTGTACCACTAGAATGTACCTCAGGGGAATGAGATATTGGGTTGGGTTGAGGAAAAACTCTACCCGTGTTGGTTGAAGAGCCATGGATCTGTGAACGCAAATCGTCAAGGCGAGAGTCCACCGTTGCCATATACTGTTGCAATGTTTGATGCAACGACAATGTTTGGCTTTCGAACTGCTCTTGAATCGTCTTTAACACCTCAGAATCTGCCATGGTGATAGCAATGAAAGCACTAATGTTACACCCTTGTAATCAAAGGCAATACAGTTGAGTCACACTCTTCGAGCGAGTGCCAGCTCCCAAAAGTTAAAAAGAAATAGCAAGTATGGAGAGAGAAGTTGAGAATAGAAGAAAAGTCGAGAAGGATAAGAATTGTTTCATTTCTGTTACCCTCTACAAAAATTGGTTATGCTCTACATATACCCCTCTATCTTTACAGCTCAGCAACGCATGTAACAAAAATGACAGCAAAGAAATAACCCAGCGAATATAGAGTTTTAAAACAAAAATCAATTTCACTACACGACATAATCCGTTAACCACCCAGGGGGCTTCCTTATACGTGTGTTTTTCTGTGTTTTATTATGCTCTGCTCCCTCCTCAACATGTGACCTGGTTTCATCATTAGGCTGCTCATAATTGGACTCATAATTGGGCTGCTCTTCCTGCAAATATTCTGGTTGGTTCAACTGAATTTGGGAGATCGTATCAGATCCACTAAATTAAAATAAATAACATTCTAAATTACGTGGAAATTTTTTCAACCTGTGCCCCTCTGTTAATTTCAATATATATATAATACTTATACCTTCCTCTGTTCTGTTAAAAGGAAGCAAGAAGTTCAAATAAAGAGTTTACAAGTTTCAAATCTTTTGATAATTTAAAGAGAATGTTTTGGGTAATTGACAGCTAATTTTCACCAGTTTTTACATAGGATTGCATAAGCGAAAAGTAGGAGGACAATTAAATTCTGTAATTTCTTAATTGGTTTAAACTTTTTAAAACTAGTTATAAAAATTGAATTCTTCCCAGGGACATAATTTTCAGTTAATTAATTCCAGTTGGTTCAGCACGAAGGGGCCTGTCCTGGAACAACTGAAGAAAACATTAAAAATGGGGGGGAGGGGTGGACCAAAACTAAAACTGAAAGCATAATGCAAAACAAATAACGAACAAATATAATAGTATAGTTCTAATTTCTCTTCAAGCAGACAACGGGGCTTTATAAAATGCTTATATGTTTCAGTAATAGCAATTTTCAAAGAGTTGGTGATGTTTTCGTAGTTATGTGATGATACGGTTGAAATATTTGATACAACTGCCAGTTTTGACAGTTGCTCAACTGCGTCTTTTCAATATTATTATTATTTTTGGTTCCTTAAATTTGCTAACCAACTTTCTCTATTTGCTGCAATAGTTGACAGATTCTGATGTTGAAAGAAACTAAAGATACAAATTTAAAAGGGAAAACATGAATATAAACAAAATTGATTCAGCTTTTACAAACAAAAATCAACTAGTTCCTTGCATCAGTTCAATTCAATTTCTGCAGATTTTCTGTTCTTCATTTCCTACAATTCCTTACTTTAGTTTCTTCAACACCCCGCTCCCCCACCAAAAACAAAAAAGGGCAATGATTGGAGAGACCAATCTGTCCGCTTCTATTGAGATGCTTGTCAATAAGTTGGCTTCGGAGGCAATTATGTTGTTTTCACGCCAAGAGCAAATACAGTCCGATCTGAAGAAGTGGAAGAAGATGTTGGTGTAGATTAATGAGGTGATCGATGATGCAGAGGAGAAGCAGAACAGGGAGCAATCAGTTAAGATGTGGCTTGACGAGCTTCAGAACTTGGCTTACAATGTTGATGTCTTGTTGGATGAGTTTGAAATTGAAGTTCTCTGGCGGAAGTTGTTACTTCAAGAACCAGTTGCTGCTGATCAACCCTGTACTAGTAAGCTTCGGAAGCTCGTTCCAACTTGCTGCACAAGTTTTACTCCTCAATCAATTAAGTTCGATTACTCGATGGTGTCCAAAATAAAGGCGAGCGACTCCAGATTTGAAGAGATTCTGACACGGAAAGACCAATTGGAGTTGGAGGAAAATTCCCTGGGGAAGTCCAGAAAAGTCAGACAAAGACTACCTGCAGTCCATTTGGTGAATGAATCTACAATATACGGCAGGGAAAAAGAAAAGAACGAGATCGTAGAATTGTTGGTGAGGGATGATTTAAGAAGCGACGATGGATACTCTGTTATTTCTATTGTAGCAATGGGCGGTATGGGCAAGACTCTCACTTGCTCGGCTTGTCTATAATGATGCCCAACATCATCAGGTTCATTGCTACAGCTGATCAGCCTGTCAACGGAACTGATGAGCTGGGACTGCTTCAAGAGAAGTTAAAGAACCAAATGTCCGGAAAGAATTTTTTGCTCGTTCTTGATGATGTTTGGAATGAAAATTATAGTGATTGGGACAACCTGAGCCTCCCGTTCGAAGCTGGAGCACCAGGAAGCCAGATTATTGTCACAACTCGCAATCAAGATGTTGCAGCAATCATGGGGAGTGTTCGAGATTATCCATTGAAAGAGTTGACAAGAGATGATTGCTTGCTGGTGTTCACTCAACACTGCTTGGGGATGAGAGATTTTAGCATGCAGCAATCCTTGAAGGATACTTCCGAGAAGATAGTGATCAGATGCAACGGCTTGCCCTTGGCAGCAAAAACTCTTGCCGGCCTTCTAAGAGGAAAAAATTATCCGCGTCACTGAGAAAGCGTGCTCAATAGCAAGATATGGGATTTATCAGAAAGATGTGACATAATACCAGCTCTTAGAGTGAGCTATCATTATCTATCTCCAAACTTGAAACGAATTATGAATTTCATGAAGAGGAGGTAACGTTATTGTGGATGGCTGAAGGTTTTCCGTATCAACAGATACTGGGGAACAAATTCAAGATTTGGGCCACAAGTTTTTTCATGAGCTGTATTCAAGGTCCTCCTTTCAACAATCAAGCAGCGATCCATGTCGATTTGTGTTGCATGATCTGATCAATGATCTTACTCAGTGGGCTGTGAGAGGGGGTTATGCTTTAGAATGGAGGACACATCGTTGGATAGCTTTCGGCAAAGATTTTCCAAAAATCTTCGTCATTTATCATACATTCAGGGAAATTCCAAAAGGAATCAGCAAATTGGCTTGTCTTTTGACGCTGTGTAGTTTGGTTGTTGGAAAAGACATTGGTTCTGCGTTACAAGAGTTGAAGTTGTTGTTGCATCTTGAGGGAGCACTTGAAATTTCAAAGTTGGAAGACGTACGAGATGTCAATGAAGCCAGGGAGGCTCAGTTGAATGGCAAGAAAAATCTTAAAACGTAATTGCTTGAATGGACAAGCAATAATGGCTATTCAAGGGAGCCAGAAATTGAAACACATGTGCTTGACATGCTGAAACCTCATCAAAATCTGGAACAATTTTTTTATCATTGGCTATGGTGGTAAAAAATTTCCTATTTGGTTAGAAGATTCTTCACTCAATAATTTAGTTGCCTTGAGGTTTGAATGTTGCAGCATGTGTACTTCTTTCCATCAGTTGGGAAAAAAACATTTATTAAAGCATCTTAAGATAAGTGGAATGTGTAGACTAGGAAGTGTGGGCTCAGAGTTTTATGGCAACGGTTGTTTGATTCCTTCTTCGTTTTGACGACATGCAAAAATTGGAAGATTGGATTCCTCATAATTCCTGTCAAGAAGTTGAAGGCTTTCCCAATCTGCGAGAGCTTTATCTTTTAGAATGTTCTAAACTGCTAGGAACATTGCCAAAACATCTTCCTTCACTGGAGAAGCTTGTCGTTCAAAGATGTGAAAAATTGATAGCTGATTTTCCAGGTCTTCCATCTCCCAGCGAAATAAAACTTGGTGGGTAAAAGAGGTGGTCTCCACAATTTCAACCGATCTCGGGTCTCAGAATCCAGTGACTTGTAAATTGAAGCTACAACTACCGAAATTGGAAGAGTTAGAGATTGATAACGTTGAAGAGCAACAATATCTTTGGCAGACTGGAACTTTGTTACCTCAAGATATTAGCTCTCTCAAACGTTTGAAGATTGAAAGTTGTACCAAACTTCAATCCTTGGTGGCAGAAGAAGAACACCAACAACAACATCTTGGGTTGACATGCAGACTTGAATATTTAGGATTGAGCAGTTGCGAAGGCCTAGTGAAGCTACCACCAGCATGGCTCTACCTTAACTCCCTGAGAGAGTTAAAAATCTTCAAATGCTTTGTTTCCTGAGGCTGTTCTGCCTTCCCAGTTGAAAGTAACTTCAATTTCGTTTTGTGATGCTTTGGAATCCTTAACTGACTCTTGGATGCACGACGCAAATGCATCCCTTGAGAGTTTGTCAATTCAATGCTGCGATTTGTTGACATACATTGCTAGAGTCCAGCTGTCCAGCTACCCTCGAGCCTTAAGGATGTGTGCATGGTGGCTTGCGATATTTTAAGGACTTTGGTGAAGGAAGAGGGCATCCCCAATGGCAGCAGAAAGTGCAACTCTCTTTTTGAGGACTTGTACATTCTCAGTTGTCCATCTCTCAAATCTATATTTTTAAAAAACGAGTTGCCTGCCACATTCCAGCACCTTCAGGTTAACTCTTGCTCGAAGCTTACTTTGTTGTCATTGAGCGGTAATCTACCTAAGGGTCTGAAGTACCTTGGAGTTATAAGATGTTCGAAGTTGGAGTCATTAGCAGAGAGGTTAGAAAACAACACATCTCTTGAAGTGGTTTTGGTTTTGAGATGTAAAAATCTCAAAACTTTACCAGATGGTTTGCATAAGCTCGACATTCTTCTAGCGTTTACAATGTGTAAAAACCTTGCCCTCTTTCCGAAAGGAGGTCTGCCGTCTACCACGCTGAGAGATCTCGACATAACTAGTTGTCAGAAACTAGAGGCCTCATCCAACGGCTTGCACGATCTGACCTCTCTTCAGCATTTAAAACTGGGAAATCTTCCAGGCGTGATATCTTTCCCGGAGGATGGCTTTCCCACCAATCTTGATTCACTTGAGATTGAAGACATGAAGAATTGCAAGGCATTGTTGGAGCGGGGATTGCACAGATTCAGCTCTCTCAAACGACTCAAGATCGATGGATGATGTGACGAAGTGATGACATTTCCACTAGAGGTGATAGGAATGATGCTCCCTGTCCCTCTAACCAAACTGGAGATTGTCAATTTTCAAATTCTGGGAACGTCTATCCTCAGCTTTTGAAAACGTCACTTCACTAGAATGAGTCCGTCTCTATTATTGTCCGAAGCTAAAGTACTTTCCAGAGAAGAATGGCCTGCCCGCCTCACTTTTGCCAACTTTATATCTCAGGATGTCCGTTGATAGAAGAAAGATGCAGAAAGGATCAAGGACGGTATTGGCACTTGCTAACCAATGTACCTTATATCAGCATAAATTTTAGAGTAATTATTGATTGGCAAACAGATGACGATGAGTGACTGTAACCTCAAAATTTCCGTTAGTAATAGCAATATGAGTGTAATGGTAATCAATCTCCCCCGAAACTTTAAAGTTAATTGAGAACGATAAATTTTGATGTGTGTTGGCCAAATTATGTAACCAGATTAGTGTGATATAGAACTAGCTTGAATTTAGTAATCAAATTGTCCAAAGATGTTTGATCAAAGCATAAACTAATACTAATGCATAAAGTGGCATCATTTTTCACTATCATAAGCCGCTGATTTTCATTTTCTTTCGCTTCGATTCTGCCAAATAAAAATAATAAAAGCGAGAAATTTAAAATATAGTAAAATTACCAATTTAACCCAAAAGTCCAAAACAATACTCAGGGATGGCAGTAAAATCCTCCGGATCCGGGTTTTTTGTTTTAAATCCAAATATATTTTAACCTGAACAAAAAAACAAAAAAGTTTAATCCCTAATCGTTTTCGTTTCTATCAGTGTCGGTGTCTCTTCGCTCTTGCTGCTTCTCTTCCTTCATTAAACTTTCCCACACCCTCACCTCACCAGCAGCCGTAAGTCTCGCTTACGACCAGTGGCCGACTCGCCGTGACGCCGTCTTCCTCGCAGCTCGCCGAAGTCGCGCGGCCCGCCCCTGACCTGCCGAAGCTCGGCCTGCCTGATCTGTCATTGAAGCTTCGCTGTCCAAGCCTCGCGGTGGTCGTCGTCGAAGGGTTGCTGTGACGCCGCCGTCCAAGAAATTAATTTGCCGGTAATGATTTTGCTCCTTATTTCAATTACTTTTCTATTTTTTCTATTAAATTCATGGCTTTTTTTTGGTTAATAATTTGGTATTGTGATTGATTATTTAATTGTATTTAATGACTTTAATTTAATGTAAATTGTTTAAACTTGAAAATATTGCTGGCTTAATTTAATTTTATTGTTGATTGAATTTTTTTCTGGTTAATAACCTTGGTATTATGTTTAATTTTTTATTGTATTTAATGAGTTATGAGTGTAATATACTGGAAGTTTGTTTAAATTTGAAAATGTTACTGGCTTAATTTAATTTCTTTGTTGATTGAATTTAATTTAATTTTGATTAATTGTGTTTGCTGATTTGTTTGATTATTTTAATTAAATGCATTAATTTTTAATATAATGCATCAATTTTTAATTTGAAATTATATTTTTAATATATTCCTCTTGCTGTCCATTAACGCAAAGAGAAAAAAAAAAACCAACAGCATCCTTTCCGGTCAGTTTCTCTTTACAAACTTCTCTTCTGTTCGTTACAATCAAATCCACCATCTGGGATTTGTTTCTTTATTTACAATATAAAATTTAACACCAGAAATTTGTTTTTTTTGGCGATATTCTTGAGGGTTTAATTCGCGAATCTGTTAAAACACTTCTTTTGTAATTTGTAATCAATTTTCAATCAAAGCACTAGTTTATCCTTGCTGGGTTTAATTGGAGTTAAAATGGAGGCTTCACGTTTGTTTTGATACTCTGGTCAAGCTTAATATATATATGTTGGCATGTATAATTGATGGTGACTATTGTTTAGTTCATTTATTTCCCATCTGACCCATATGCTTGTCTTGGATAATATCTCTGTTTTTTTGCCAAAATCAATGCAATTTTTATTACTTAGAGTGGTTTAGAGTTTGTTTGTATTTTTATCTTTTTGGTGCTGAGAATACTGGATGAAATTTTGCCCAAACTTTTTTATATGGTATTTAAGACAGCATAAGTGATCCAGTTTTATTTTCTTAATCAAAGGATATCTAGTTGGTTAAAGGAATAATTTGTACTGTTGTATTGCCGAAATTTTCTCATTTTGTGTATTTCTGTAGCAAAGATGGCACTAAGAGGTACATGGCAACTTCAGAAGCTGATTGTGAGCTTTTGTGATTGGGGAGGAAGCAGCAGGGGCATCAGGTATGATCTGAAAGAGTGAAAATATGCTTTTGGAGCTACTGAACATTTGCTGAGATAATTATTATTGAAAGAAAGTGAAATGAAGATTAGCAACTGATGCAGTAGTTTCTGCTTGGTCAGCATGTACCTTATACAACACATGCATTGAACTTGTTATATGCCTTTAGTAATATTGCCCTGCACCATTTTATCTCTGGGTATTGTTTCCATTTCCCTTTTGCTTCTAGAAGAAAGTTACCATTCTCATCATTCTTGTAGAATGAGTAACTGGGTAGTATATTCCTGTTGAATTTTATTCTTAATGTGTTGGCTTCAGTGTTAGTGTAAATTGGTCGAGAATAAAAGATCAAGTTAATTAGCAAATGAAGCGTGTGTTGCATAGCTGGATCATATGTTTCCAATATTTTGAATTCACACAGATCCTTCGTTGTGATTTATATGAAAAAATGACTAGAGAAGAAGGTTTAAAAACTCTGAGATGAATGTGATCTCAATATCCAGGGTGTTCTATTACTTTAGTAGGTCTTGATTAAACATTTTATACCATCTGCTATACAGCCTGCAACATACAAATGATTAGTAATACAAGCTGATTATCAACATTCAATTTCCCATTTCATATGTGTCATCAAAACTTATTGGACTTGTATTGCATGTTAGCAATGAATGTGCTTGTAGTGCATGAGCTTGGCATAGTCAATAGTCATGTATGGCTACTGTATTCTTTTAAATCTTATGGTTTCACTTCTTTAATGGGGCAGGGCATTTATGGAGTCACATTTGCCAGCATTCAAAGCAAGCAACCCTCAGCTGGAAGTGGTTACTGAACTTATCCGTGGTCAGCATCCACATTTGAAGGGCTTGTATAGTAAGTTTGCTATTCCTTCCTCTGTTCCTGCATGTATTTTGCATTTATATGTGCTTTTTTGTTTATGCATGCATACCTGTGTGTTTCATATATTTGAGAATTGTTCTTAGTTTGTTAAGAGAGTCTTTTGCCACATGCGTAGGGAACAAAAATGAGCGCGTTATATGTGTGAAGAATTTGACCCCAGAAGAGATACACCTGCATGCCACAAGGCTAAGAAACGCATTGGGAAGAAAGGTTGTAAAATTGAAGACAAGGCACGTAACCAAGCACCCTAGTGTGCAAGGTATATGGTCTACAGCTTTGAAATTTTGAGGGACAAGAAGTTGACTCCTTAAAAATATCCTTTAGGATTGTTTCATGGTACTTTTATCTTGCAATTATGGCAGTTGTATGGAAGCAACATCCTTAATTTGGGTCATAATTTGGATATTCAAAATACTTTGGATGTATTTCTTGTTTGGATTTGAAGGTTTATTTATTTGTACTTCTGCTGTTTTTAATGTTTCCCTTCATTCCCCTTGAAATGTGGTTTGCAGCAAACGAGATAGTTACATTTAATACTTTTGCAACGCAATCTGAAAAATGATAATCAAGTTGGGACCTCTCACCCTTCACCTCGTTTTTCAATTGATTTAGTAAAATTTTGGGCAGACACATACAAGGCATATACTAAAAGGAGCAAAAGAAAAGGGGGGTAAATTATAAATATCTGAGATTCATTGCACGTAATGTATCACAACAATGCTTCGCAATATTGTATAATGTGAAAATGTTACATCTCAGATTAAATCTTTGCTTCATAAATTCTGACTACAACAAATAAGGCATATGGAAATTTCTCTAAAAAAGAATCATGTGCTTACATAAGTGATAACCTAATAAGAAATTTTTCGTTGAAACCATAAACAATGAGAATTGCATCAACCAATGCTAACTTGCTAAGGGTTAATTTCAGCCTCCTCCCGATAAAAACTACTCGCTTATATGGGTCAATAAAGGTGCCCTTATGCAGGAACCTTGCATTAAGTCATATACCCGCAGTAGCAGCCTCAGCAGCCTTTTTCTCCTTCTGTTTCTCCCTTTTCTTCTTGTTTCTTAGAGCATTTTTGCTCATTTCTCTGAATCAATGTGTAAGATATGATGAGCAATTTAACATTGCCATAACACAAGCTACGTAAATGAAAAGAGAAATACAAAGGTGTACTTACGGTGTGGGGCTCTCTCCTAACAACTGCCATTACAAGATCATAAGAAATCATTAGAATCACAATACAATAACTGGAGAACAAGTCTTACACTGTTTAAATGGTTAAATCAATAACAAATAGATTTTAGCCATGAAGTTGAAGCTGTAGTTTGTGTATACCTCTGCCTGAATGGCGGCAGCCTGCTTGGCATGGGGTGGGCGATAGGCGGCAGGTTTTGTTGCAGTTGGGTTACTAGGAGCAGCCTTTCTAGAAGCTGATCCTGAACCGAAATAAAAAGCAGGCGCTTCAGTAAACCAAAAATAATGTGACATATCCATCTTCAAAGTTCAAGTTCTAAAAGATTAAAGAAGAGATGGAACCTTGTGATTTGGTTTCTGCAACCTTTAATGAACCGACCGACTTGATGAGTTCAGAAATATCACTAAATTTATCAGGAGATACTGGTTTCCACTCAGCCTGGGAAAATAAGATGATATCAGATACCAAGGTGCTGGCTAAGACAAACTGGTAAAATAATATTTCAAGAAAGTATTATTTGTAATAAATCCTAACCTGGAATAACTTGTCAAACATCTTCTTGAAGAACAATGATCCATTGTGGTGGAAAATTTTAATCCTTCAATAACGAACAAAATGAAAATCACAAAATGATCTTTCAACATGTAGCAGCTCACCTCTGATCAAATCAACTCACATACACCCAAAATAACTGCAAATGGAATAATGAGACTAGCATGCCTGGAAACAGTAGTCTACATGCTAAGACGATCCTTAGGTGCTAAACAAAAGCACAGCCTCCTTCTCAGTTGATGATTTTATTCATCATTTATTGATTGGCCGAACACATAAAATGCTGGGCATTTGAAAATGTCCAAAAGATCAGAATTCCATCATCAGAACAACTGTTCTGCAAGTAAGTACAAATGTAGGATACCATACCATAGACTGGGCATCAGAGAAGTCATTTCTGATACACGTTGAATGAGATTCCCTTGTATAGTTATGTACTTACAATTAGATATATTTTCAATTTTCTCTTATTAAATTCAAAAATATTTACGTGTATATATATTACATGAAAATTTCAAATTAGAAGTGTGAATCATATAAATGAAAAGAGTGTCCAGGGCTTGGTTAAGCTATTTTAATCCAACTGATGGAACAGACTTTCCAGTGTAATACATGCTTCAAAGAATTATGGATCCATGAATATACTGCAGATGCAAACTGTGCCTTTAATCTGCAGATCGGACACCAGCAATGAGGTCCTAGCCACAGATTAGGCTACTAGTTATAATTGTTTTTATTCAAGGAAAAACCCTCCAAAATAATTTTTTAAAAATAAACATTGATCC
>CM059835.1:15676385-15719154 GCA_030444775.1 Atalantia buxifolia | reverse complement strand
AATACACAACTTATCAGCATCATATCCAAAATACGATCATAACAGTAGGACCAAGTGTGCAAATAAATCACTAAGCTAGAAATAATATGAGAGTGAGAATAGCATAAAACTTTTCTCTGAAATCAAGTGATAAAATCAAAAGAACTTACTTGAAACTTAGCCATCTCATTCTCAAAATGCTGCTGAGCTCTAACAACAGGAACACTGCAATGTTCAACACAATTGCTTATCTCCTCTTGCTTCCTTGTCCTGTCAAAGCACTCATACGCACATTTGAAGTACGCTTGCTACAGGCAATTACCATTCAAACAAACAATCAATTTCAATACAATCACTAAAAAAAACGTGATTTTTGACAAGAGAAAAATAAAAGACAGCCAGTCATAGAACAGGAATCAGAGCATAATAAATTCGAACCCAGAAATTAAAAAAAATAAACAAATCTTTTTACCAACCCAGCAATCTAGAAGCTTGCATTACTAAAATAAATATGATTATTTGGAATATGCCCATTTGATAAAAACAAGAAAAAACCCTAGATTTGCAAACAAACAAAAAATAGTAAAAATAGTAATAATAATAAAAATAAAAAACAAAGAGGAGACCTGAAGGGTGAAATTGACATGATCTTGAACAGGAGCAAGATGGGCTTGAGCAGCGGCATTAACTTCTTCCAACTTTCTTCTCATTCTCTCCGATACAATTTGCTCCTCCATTGCTGCTACGTGATTCATCTTCTTCTCCCTTCCCTTCTTTCTTTACTCTTTGTTACGTTACGTACAGTGGGGTTTTAGGCCTTAGGGTTTTTGACTGCCACCTCTGTTTTTCGTTTGTTTTTGACACTATTTGGTGGTTGCCATGGAGCAAGCCGACGTGTCAGTCGTAGTATTAGATCACGGTCGACGCGTGTCTTATTATTTTTAAAATAGTATTTTCAAACTTTTTTTAGGAAAATATTTTTAAACTTTGCTTAAATAAAACTACAACATTTTAATTTTTTTTATCTTTCTTATCTTAAAATCAGTAAAAATCGTTTAATAATATATTGTGCGACAACAATAATGGTAGAAAACTGATAATGATAGTGTTGAATTTTTTTACATAATTTAATAAAAATTATAAACAAAATTTAAAAAAAAAATTATTTCTTTCAAAGATTTATTATAAAAAAAATAGAATGTCGAAGTAAGACGACTCGTTGCACGTAAACGCAAATCCAAACGACTTCGTTTACGTCTGGATCCAAAAGAAAAACGACTCGTCATACGGTTAAAGCTTTGCGTAAACCATTACTTAAATGCAGCCAGCCACCACGATTGACAAACTCCGCAGTCCGCACACCGTAATTCAAACTCCAGCTCTCTCTCTCTCTCTCTCTGTGCGTAAGATTCCGGCTCTCAAACAAAAAACGACGACGTAGAGAATGAAGGAGACAGAACACAAAAACCCTTCATGCAAAAACGTGCCTTCCTTACTCTGTTCATTCGTAGACACTTTCGTCGATTTCATAGTCAGCGGCGGCCTTTTCTTACCGAACCCAGATCCCAAAACTTCCCAAAATGCTCGTGAACCCACCACGCGCCTCTCACGCGTCGATCGTCTTATTGCCATCGGTGACCTTCATGGGGACCTGGAGAAATCAAAGCAAGCGCTTAGATTGGCTGGCTTGATCAACGGTTCTGATCAATGGACTGGTGGGACGGCCACTGTTGTACAAGTTGGTGATGTACTTGATCGAGGTGATGATGAGATCAAGATTCTTTATTTCTTGGAGAAATTGAAGAGGGAAGCTGAGAAAAGTGGAGGTAAATTTATTACTATGAATGGCAATCATGAAATTATGAACATTGAAGCTGATTTTAGATATGCTACTGAAATGGGTTTAAAAGAGTTTGAGGATTGGGCTAATTGGTATTGTATTGGCAACAAAATGAAATCTTTATGTGTAGGGTTAGAAAAGCCGAAAGATTTGTTTAGTGGGGTTCCTTTAGCTTTTAAGAGTATGGCTAAAGAGTATCATAATGGCATTAGGGCTAGAATTGCTGCATTGAGACCGGATGGTCCGATTGCAAGGCGGTTTTTGTCTGAGAATACAACCGTGCTAGTAGTTGGGGACTCTGTTTTTGTTCATGGAGGGTTGTTGAAGCAACACGTAGAGTATGGTTTGGAGAGGATTAATCGAGAAGTGAGGGACTGGATCAATGGGTTAATGGGGAAGTCTGCGCCAGGACATTGTAAAGGGAGGCATGCTGTTGTTTGGTTGAGGAAGTTTTCGGATGAGGAGAAAAATGTGATTGTTCAGCTCTTGAACATGCTCTTGCGACTATTCCTGGCGCGAAGAGAATGATTATGGGTCATACGATACAGGAAAAGGGGATAAATGCTGTTTGTGATAATAGAGCAATAAGAATTGATGTGGGCTTGTCAAGGGGATGCTATGATGGGTTGCCTGAGGTCTTGGAGATTAATGGAAATTCTGAGTTGCTTGTTTTGACAGCAAATCCATTGTATCAGAACAAGAACAAAGTTTATTTGGCTCCTGATAGCAAGGAAGGGCTTGGTTTGTTGCTCCCAGATTACGAGCCAACACAAGTGGAAGTGAAAGCTTAATGGTTTGACCATCATCCCTTTGCAAAAGTACTCAAGTTCTCTCTTGAATACATATTCTTTTGCAGGTAGCCTAGTAGGATAAACCATTTGATGAACACTGATTATATGTCTGTAGAATTGTTGAACATTGATGTACGAAATTCAATTACCAGGAGAATTGCTTGAAAAGCTTGCAAGTAATTCTGAAATTGAATTCTTATATAGAACAAAATCTCTCTATGGTCATAATGTTGGGACCAACTATGTTATCATTTAATAGAGGTATGGTTACAAAAATTATTGGTTTGACTTACTTATCCTCGGACAAGTGATATAGAGGTAAAGTATGCACTACGTTAATCTTATAAGATCGAGATATGTAAAGTCATCTTAAAAGTCTGAATGTTTACATTCTCTTTAATGTTTTTCTCTCAATATAATTTTTATAAATATTATAAATCTGAAGGTGACTGCCTCCATGCTTTCTAATTTCTATACATTTATTGAGAGGTTCTTCTGTATAATATGTTGCCTTGGTAATGTCGCAACGGTTTCAATGTGAGTCATAATAGTGTGTAGTAGTTTATGTATAGTTCCTCAAACTCTGGAGATAACAAGAACCTTTTGCTACCTCTTCAACCTAACGGAGAGGAGGGGAAAGAAAATGCCTGGGTTTTGCAGTCAAAAAGCAAGACGTGCTTGGTCTGATTATAATAGAACAGTGTTGGGATATTGGAAAACTTTCGATGAGTCCATGGACAGACTTGAATGTTCATGGCTTTGTTCATAATCATAAAGCAGTATTCATTTGGTTTGGTTTAATTGGTGTTTGAAAGTGAGGGCTCATAAGTTTTGAGCATCTGAGCATCAACTGCCATTTTCTCTCTTGAACTTGCACTCTTTTCCTTGTGGCAACTTGCTGGTTCTATACTTGCGTTCATTCTAATCAGTAATGATATATTTGTTTATATATAATACCTTGCGTTCATTCTAATCAGTAATGATATATTTGTTTATATATAATACCAAAGCTTAGTTATAGTCTTTTATTTATGCCATCGAAACAAATCTTACATTTGAAGCTACTAGTACAATTTTTTTTTTTTTCCCTAAAAGGAGTAATTTTTGAAAGAACATTAAAAATTCGGTAAAAAGAACAATTTTTTTTTAAATGCATTCACACTCCCTAATCCCATCTTCTCAAAATAGATAATTAATTTCTTGAGGGCTTGACCTCTTATTCCTTTAATTCGACACTGACCTTTATGGAAAATAATAAAAACTATACTCCTAATTATTGTTTTCTCCAAGTTCAGGTATCCCGTTATTAATTTCCTCGAAAATGTGAATTTTATAATACCTCGTTGGGCTGGCAGTGAAGAATTGAAACTGGGCCTACTGTGGACATATCGGGCCCATTATCAGGCTAGTGGTGTCATTTCACTCAAGCTAGGGTTTCCTCTCCCTTCTATATAAGGCAGCCTCTTTCTTTACGTTGAAAGGCCTGTTCGATCGTGCTCCTAATTCTTCCTCTTCTAATTCCTCTGAATCTAGGTTTAGGGTTCTATTTGAACTTTTTTTTTTTTAAATTTCAAAATAGTTTTGAGAAACAAAAAATTAAAAAATGCCAATTTGCAGAGCAAGGGCGTCTGAAAAAATCAATGGCGTGATTTGCATTGAAGGTTGGCGATATTAAAATTTCATCAGCGATTCTCCGTGCCTATCAAATTATATTTTCTCGTTTTGATTATGGCCTCGAACAAGTCGCGACATTTTTTATTTTCTTTGAAAAAAATATATTCATATCTTTATATGTGTATAAAAAAAAAAAAAAAAGACCATTCAATTAGAGATAAATCAAGTTCATTTATTATTTTGAATTAGATTTTAATTGAATTGAACTTTTCTCTCATTTTTGAAAAGTAATATTTTTTGTAAAGGTTTTTATTTTTCAGTTTCGTATATGAATTTTAAAGTGAAAATTTTGTTTCTTCACTAGAATTTTTTTTTTTAACAAGAAAATTTATGAGTGCACTTGATGGGGATGCTGGCTTAGACCTTGGACAAATAGAAAAGGAGATTAAAAAATTAAAAATTGAAAAAGAAGAGATTGAGTCTATTAAATATGTGACAAACAACAAGACTAAGGAAAAAATAATATATATAATTTAACCCATATTTAATTATGAAATAAAAAAATTAGACCTGGGCATTGGGCAACAACATCAAGATTCAAGAGTTGTTACCTGTCCGCATGAACTACGAGTTCTAAAATGAGATTTATGTGATAAGACACGGTGTCTAATTTTCATATTATAAATCACTCAAAACAATACGGAAGGGAGGCTGAGTTATGAGTTAGGATAAGCGTTTTGCATATAAAAACTGAGTAAAGGGGTTTCGAATTCGAATCTTGGCTGTTTGAATTTTTGGGATATGAGTAGAGAGAGATTTGAATTATTTTTTGCCCTTTGAAGAATAGGAAACAAAAGAAATGACAAATTTTGAAGCGTCCCATTCAATTCAATCTCCTGAAGCTGAAAATATTGAGGCTCAAATTTGGGCTTCCTTGATGTTCATAATAAGAGGTGATACTAAAAACTAGGATTACATTACTTAAATCAAATGAAAGGACCGACCACGCGAAAAGGCTTAAAATCTTGTAAAACACATTCATAGTTGTGTGAATAAACTGAGTTTCTATTCATGGATTTTTCCTCAAAACACTTTTTGAGAGAATATCTCTCGCTAGATATGAACTATAAATCTATAATCTCATTATTTATTACTTGAACTCTAAGGCATACGCAACATACAATCGTAGCTGCTAAAGCAACGCTTAAAGGTTCATAAAGTTCAAGCCAGAGTAAAATCTCAATCCCTTCTAATTAGGGTTGGCAAAACCCCAAGCCGGGTCGCCATATCGCAATGCCGAATTTAGTCCGGATAAAATTTTAAATGTTCGAGCTAAATTTTAATTTGGGTATTCGAATTATATATTTTTTAATATTATATGTGTATTTTTTTATTTTTTGATAATTTTATAAGTTTTAAATTTATTTCAATAAAATTTACCATGAAAATATAAACTTTAAGTATTTAAAACTTTATATATATATAATAAATAAATTAAATAAATATAAATATTTAAAATAATATATATTTTATAATTAATAAAATTTGAATTCAAACCGCACTCCCAAATTTATCAAGTGATATCGGCCCGACTTCATATTCAAGCCAAGATAACGCCGAGTGCGGTCCAAATCCGAACCGGACAAATATTTTTACCACCCCTACTTTTAATGACACTTCAAATACACTTAATTTCTTAAACATCTTAAAAAGACGATTTGGTAATAAATTTGAATAAGAAACCATTTTTTTAAGGCAACAAAGTTTCGTCGTGTAACCCAAAAAAGAATTTGCGCAAAATAAGATAGTACTTGTCAAACCATTTTACCAAATTTTAGGGTATCATCATCTTTTTCTTTCTCAAAATAAAAGTAAAACTCAAAAGGCAAACCGTAACATTCATTAATTGATTTAAGTTCTACAAGTCCAGAAAGTTTTACGGAAGACCTCAATAACATGATATCCTTCACAACCTATTACTAGACATTATGAATTCAAAACACAGCATTTTTCTTCACCGGCATATATTATCACCATCATCAAAATTGGCATTATAGATTATTTATTTGCTTACACTCAAAGACAAACTGCTGGGGAACAAAATTAAACAAACTCATACACAAGAGGATAGTCAAAAAGGGGAAAAATTAAAAAAAAAGAAAAAAGCATAACAATAAAGAACAAACTACAGCTGCCCCTATCTGCATAAGCTAATGGCACAAGAAGAGAAACAACTGTATCTACAACCAACCAAAGTCACTGCCCATCAAATTTCTCCTCACACAGAACAATAGACAACGATCCGAAAGAACGAAGTTACTGCAAAATTTCTAGCATTATTTACCATTCTGCACGAGGATACTACAATGAGAGACGCTGAATGTTGCATTTCATTTCTGCAATTAGAGTTGCACTTGTCTGTCGTAAATCCAACTGAAAGGGATGGTGGGTCCTTGCTTTGCCCTTCCTTGAGCTCTCTCCTCCAGCCTTCTGATTCTTGCAGGTAACCCACAAACATAGTCTTGAGCTTTCTGTCCCTCGGCAGACAGCCCAGTTAGCTTCTCAACCTTCCATCTGCCCACCAAGAATTCCAAAATGTCGGCGTAGTCTTTGGCAGTGTAGACACCGAGCCGCTGAGCAACAGCTGAAAAGTGCTCGAAGAGGTTATCGTCGCTGCCATCGTACATCAAGTGAGCAGGCATAGAGATTTTCTTCCTCATCATGTCAGCAAAAGACATGATGGTTCCATCAGGATCGATCTCAAAAAGCTTTTCCACTATCTTGGTGTAGGCAGTCTCATGGCGCTTCTCATCTGAAGCAATTGTACCACATATTTGAGCCAACTTCATGTCACCATGCTCCTTGGCAAAGGCGAGCTGTGTTTCCGTGAGAAATAAAAGTTGCCCTTTCTTGGAATGAAGTGTAGATGAAACCAAGGTAGGGACTGTTTTCTGTCTGCGGATCCTACAAAATGAGGGAAAAAAAAAAAGGACAGAACATATCAACTCACCACAATGGATATAAATAAAAGGGTAAGAAGTCAATCCACATAAACTAGCACAATTAGACAGCGAACTCTAAATTGACCAACCGTAGTCTTGCATTGTTAATTATAGCCATTGTTAATACCCATCTCTTATAATGACTTCCTATCAGAGGTTCAGAACAGGGCTGCTAATTTAGTAGGCAAAGAACTTACCATTCCGGATCCAATCAAATACTGAATTGTCTTCTCAATTTGTCTCATGTCTACCCGTCCACTCAGGTAGAGATACTTATTCAGAAGGTCTCCATGCCTATTCTCTTCAGCAGTCCATGCTCTTGTCCAAATAGCCCAAGAAGTGAGGCTAGCACCTGTCTCATCGCGAACCCCATCCAAGGTATTAAGCATTGTTTGATATGTTGGAAGAGCTTCTTCCGTAATCATATCTCCAACCAAAACAACAAAGTAATCATCTGGAAGCTCTTTTGCCCTCTCCTTAGTTCCTTAACTTGTTCATCGAATCCATCAGAGGCAGGATCCGGCAGAAAATCCTGTGGTTGCCAACACTTCTCAACTGGCTTCAGGTGAACCAAAATGTTGCTATCAGCCCAATCCTCCATGGATTTGAAGATCTCAATCTTTTGAGGTGGCATGGAGTGGGTGACTTGAACATGCACCTCCCGAGGGGGCATAAAAGGCTTCTTGAGGTTCTCAACCTCCCTTCAATGAAACAAAAGAATTGAGGATCAGACACTGACAGCTGAGTTTGGATTTCCAGCAAGGACAACAAAATAGTTAAAGCTCATAGTTATCAAAAGGTACAGAAAATCAGCATATGACGATAGTACAGACATCTCTATGGCCCGTCATATCTGACATGTGAATACTATGGAATTGGAACTAAAGGGAAAGCAGTACAAAAATGAGTAATGTCCACATGGCAACAACAAATAGACAACTTGCTTTTTCCAGAAATTTACATTAAAAAAGGTCTGTGGTTAAAAACTAAGGCAGCAATAACCATTTGTCCAACCAAGCTTAGAAAAAAAGTCATACCAAATGCAACAAAGGAGAGGGAAAAAAAAAATATGAATTAACACAGAACCATAAGTAGTAGTTTGCCAATAACTACCAAAACCAAGATGGGAACAGAAATTTTAAAGGAGACAACACAGATTATCTCAGATCCTATAAACAGGATTAGCAGCTAAAATTTTCTGTATAACCATAGATTAACACACTTGTATAATACTAGCCACAAAAATTAACATTTAGAAAGTTCAAAACTTTGGAACCTTGAAAACTTTCAAATTGATAAAGCACAGAAGGTTCTAAAAATTCCAAAAGATAGAAGTTTTAAACATTTAGAACCGCAACCAATGATATCCAGCTCCTTGAAAAGAAGACCTACCGTTGCAATTTAGATATACGTAAAAGATCCACCATCTATTAAACAACAGTCAAATAAGTAATAGATCCCACCATCTCTTAAAGAATGGTGAAATAAGTCAAAGATCCACCACCAACTAAGCACAGACAGGAAGGGATTATAAAACAAAGAATCTATGCAAAGGTATTCAACCTACTCTCACCAAATTGAATATTCTTTATCAAGATGAAGACTCAATCACATTCAGAAACAAATAAAAGAAGATAAAAAAGATGAAAAGCAGTAAATACTACATCAAATAAAACAAAATAAACATAATTATGCTATATAAATCAAGCTAAAAGAATTGCAACAAGGATCATTGATCATATTTTTAAAATCACTAATGTGAATACAAAAGAAGAATAGGCAGCAACAGAAAACATGGTGAACACAGGATATAGCGGTAGAACTAGAAAAAAAAAGGCATTCATTCCACCTGCACACGGCCTGACATAACGCAGGAACAAGAACTAGAAAAAAAAAGGCATTCATTCCACCTGCACACGGCCTGACATAATGCAGGAACAAGAACGCATCATTCAAGAAGCTTACACATATAGACAAAAATACTATTTACATGCCACATCATAAGAAAACGACAGCTGGGCAAGCATGCATGCACTTGTCAAAACCTAAAATATAAGCATAATACATGAACTGATAGGGAGCAGCCAAAATTAAAAGCTACTGAACCTAGCCAAAACCAAATAGCCAACACAAAATAAGAAAAAGGGAGGAAGAAATAGAAAACCCATAAATCTCAACAAATTAACCAAACAATTCATAAAGCAGACATTCTAGATGATACTAATAATAAAATATAAATTAAATGTTGTAACCATCCCCAACCCCACCTAACCGAAGACAACAAACAGAAAACCATGCATGCAATTGAAACCACAGATTGCATTTAAAACCAGCCAATCCAGCAGAACCATTTCAACCACCACATTTCAGATATATAGTTCTTTTTTAAAAAAAAAAATTTCATACTAAAAATAAAAGAGCTTTTATTTCAGTCCTGAGGGGCAAGAAAAAATCTTCCATAATGCAGAGTAAGCAAAAATGGTTTTGAAAGCCTTCTGCTTTATAAGAAAAACCGGTTCTAATCTTCTTTCCTAAACTTAAAAACAAGAAAAGGACATTTAACTGCAAAACCAAGAATTTGACTATTCTCCTCAAATGGTATCCTAAGAGCGCTAATGAAAGCAGAGCAGAGCGTCAAAGGAATAATCCTCATTTCAATATTCTTAATTCTTCCATTTAACTAAAAGACCAAGCTAAAAACAAAATAAATAAAACAAGGAAAACGGCCATCTACATCACAATTAAATTCATAGAGTCAGTTCTGTAAACAAAGTTCCAAACACAACATCAAGAGGCATATGCTAGAGATTAAAACAGATACCACAGAACCACTACTTCCAAAACAATACATAATATAAAAATAAAGAAAATCACTTTCCAACAAATTATATGAGACCGCATATAAATCAAAGATTATACATGAACTTGAATCCAGTAATGAAATTTAAATTGCTATAACAAGTCACTAAATGTTACCAGAAAAACCAAGCCCCACCTTGAAAAAATCAAAATTTGATAAACAAAGAGGTAGGAGAGAAAAAAGAAATTTCATAACAAATATTAAAGTAATTATACCCATTCCATCAAACTAAAATAGATACAAGAACAGAACATTAACAAGAACACAATTTGAAGTACATAGCAATCGATAAAAGATAAATGTAACGCCGTCTCAATAAATTCAAAAAAAAAGAAGAAAAAAAGAAAAAGAAAACAAATAAGCATGCGAAATCAATGCATTTAAAGCATAGATAACAAGATCAATAAGCAACCCATTTGAAGTAATGCAGCCATAAGCCAAACGAAAGCATAAAAACAAAACCCAGATCCAAAGTCAGCTCAAAGGAAAGAAAAAATTCCAAAGAATTTTACTTTAATACAAGAATCTATATGCCAACACACAAAATATTAGGGAGAAATGAAATGAACAAGAACACAAACTTGGCGTTAGAGCGAAGAGTTGAAGCCATGGAGAACTTTGGAGATCTGAAGCTGGGCATTTGAGGAAGAGCAAAGGAAGGAAATTTCTGGGCTTGAGTGGTGAAAGGGCTGAGCTTGAGAGCCATTTTTCTGTTCCTTCGAGTTTTTTTTTTTTTTTTCTTTTCTCTCCCTCTTTCTCTCTTTCTCTCTTTCTTTCAGCTTCAGTTTTCCTCCACAGAAGAGAAAATGAGTGACAATGGTCAAAATTACACCAGCCCACTTGACGAGGCACTTTTATATTGTTGTAATTAAGTGCTAGTCCCTGAACTTTTATGATTCTTATATAAAGGCATTTTTTTCATTTGTATCAAATAGGTCCATCACTTGGTAGCCTCTACTATAATGACTAAAATACCCTTTGATTTGAAAGTCATTAGAGATTTTTTTTTTTTAAGGCTGCCATGTGGGAGATTACCTATAATATGGATCAATTGGTCAGAAAATCACCCTATCAAGGCAGAAATTGTGGGTTTGAGTTTCGTCAGTCCCGACAAATCTAGACAAATATAAATGGAGAGAACATAAATTAAAACTTTTAAATTTAAAAAAATATAAATGAGCATAATAAAAAATCAAGAAATACAAACGAACATAATAAAAAATCAAAGAACAAGAATTAACAACAAACTAACAAAGAGTAAACGAAATGAAAATTTATCTTTTAACGTGAGAAACTTTTTACGCAATTAAATAAATGATATTAGACAAGCCAACAGGCAAATCTCGAAGACTCAAGAAATGCCGACGAAAACTATAATAGTATTTGAGTAAACATGAAATCTCAGGGACGCGGATGTTATAACCATTTTCAAACAATTGACAAAGGGTCTAAAATTTTGGAGATATTTACGAATTTACCAATACATAGTATTTATAATTTCTGATGCAACACATAATAAATACGAGTACAAAAAGAGTACAAAAATACTGCAAAGACCACGAGTTCATTAAAACGTTCCCCCCACGCCCACTGTGAGTGTTCTGTCTGTTCAGAATCTACGGCAGTCCACGTATCTTCTTAGCTATTATTGCTGAGCATTGTCTCGTATATTAATCATTTCTCTTTCTGGAAAAAAAGAAAAAGAAAAAGAGAAACTCAAATTTAGTTCTACATATTTTTTTTCCTTAACGGTTGCAAGTATATTGCATAACAATTTAGAAATTATGTGATGATAAAAGTAGGTTATTTTAGAATCAGATTTTTAAATAATTTATTTTAACGAAGTATTTATTATTTGAAAATTTAATATAAACCTAAAAATGCTCTTATTCAATTAGAAAAAAAAGTAATGTACCATTGAATTATTTGTTTACAAGTGTTGCATCTAATTATGTCAACCGAGAATTATTTGGCATTAATTTTTTTTTTTTTTAATTTCTTCTTTAGAGAATCGCAATGAAAATGACGTGTCTCTATATACTTCTCTAGGAATGCAATAAAACAAATAAAAAGTGGTGTCTTATCAATTTATTCATTTTCTTTTTAAAATTTTTTTATTTCGATATCTCTATTTATCAAGTACTAAATCTTGATGTGGTTAGAGTAGGGATTATTGATGGGATGGGTACTGACTAACAACCGATCATCGTCATTGGCCTCCACGTCGACCCTACCTCATTTCTTATCTCATTCTCGCTTCATATGTATATATGTATATATATATATTTTTTCCTTTTTTTTTAATTTGATAGAGGACGAGTCACGAAACTTTCTGAAAAAAGAAAAATAGGCTTTCCCGTTTTATTTAGTTTTATTTTAGCTTAATTACAAATTTATTAAAGAGAGTATCTTTCTAAAAATTGATTTGCTAACGTTAACATCTTTCATAACTTGATCAATTAATGACAACAGTTTATGGTTAAAAAAATAAAAAAGTAAAAACATAGAGAAAAACGTGAAAAAAGAGACAGCCGATAGGGAGTCCTTGTGATGTAATTTGGCCGTAGATAAAGACGTGAAAGGTCAAAACATTGCAAATTGAATGATTCTGATTTGAGTTCTTTTCTAATAATTGAATTAATATTAAAAAAACTTAAAATATAATTTATCATATTATGAATGTAAGAATATTCATTAATTAATTGGGCGGGGCAAAGCAGAAAGCAATTCGAATTTATTAGTACAAAACTATACATATATAAAGAAGATTCTAATAATATAAAAAAGAAATTTTGAAGAAATTTAATTTTTAAAAAATTTATTCTAATTTTATATGAAACAGTGTGTTACGAGTTAAAGGGTATTTTGTCACCTTTTAATGACTCTGTCTCTTGAACTGTGTTTTTTTTTTTTTTAACTTTAGTAATTATACATGTATAAAATTAAGGATCAATATGGGGGCTAAAGTATTAAAAGGTAAAAAAGGAAGAAAAAAAAAGTAACTCATTTACTTTAATTAATTTGTATAAGCATATGTTCGAATATTAGAAAGGATAAAAATTTAAACGTGCTACATAATAGTCTAATTTATAAATATTAATTGTAATCTCATATAATATGAATTATACTATTAAATAATAATCTCATGTAATAAAAAAAATTGTATAAACACGTGTTTTGTCCAGTGGAGTCGTGTCCCGTGTTCATCATTTTGTACTTGTATGATTTTCTTTCTATTTCCTATTCTAATTTAAAATTAAAATGATATGAAATAAATTGTCAGAAAACAAATATATATGACAAAGTATGACTGAAGTACATTACATGACATCAACTGTTTTTGGTGCCATCACTGACTTGAAGAAAGAAAGAAAATATGAATGAAATAAGGAGCGACAGCCAGACAAAGAGACCGGAGGCATGTTGTCGTGAGAATTTTGGCCTTCAATTGTTTCACAGCATGTCCCGTCCCACTTGTCATTTCATCATGCTCTTCGTCCATGCCGTTGCTTCTCCGTTTCTTTGCTTGTTTTCAGGATTTTGGCATCCGTACACGTGTGAGTATTCATATGATTAAGTGCTGGACAGTTTTTCAAATATTGAAATCTACGCTCTTGCCTCGTCTAGGTTTCGACATTTAGATTGTGTCTTACAAAGTTGATGTGGCAGGAGGTCGTGGTAGTATTGTTTTTTTTTTTTTTTTTTACCATAATTATCCACGGATTTACTATTGGGCTTGGGCATGTAGCTCAATATACATACCGATAGAGACGTTTAGCTAGAAATTTTGTTGGCATGCTAAAAGTATTTATAATTTTAAAAATTAATGTAACCAAAAAAAAAAAAAAAACTCCACGATTATATTATTTATTGCTAATATTTATACTCGTCGACAAGTTTTCGTGTTCTGAAAACACTACACGATAGTTTTATTATTTGTGTATGCTTATTTGGATAGCACGCACTTGATGGCGGCAATAATAGAATGCTGTCCGGTTTGTTAAAGCAACGAATTTATGGCTTGTTCTTGTGACTTCTTGATTTTTTTTAAGATGGAATTAAAAGATCTAAATATAAATATTTAGATATTTTTCTTGTACTTTTTAATATTTTATTATTAATTTTTTATTCACATCAAAACATATATTTTTTTAATTTGTAATACTTTATTTTAATTTGCATTCATATGATTTATTTTATTTATAATAAATACGAATAAAAGTATATTTAAAAATAAAGGTAACTATAAAGTTATACTGCTCGGGTTATTAGCTATTATAAAAACAGTAGAGAGTAAATGGTATATTGATTTTAATATGCGAGAAATTAGTAATCTCTTTTTATAAACTCTCTCTCTCTCTCAAGCTTTGAACAGATTTACACTATTAGGCTTGGTCATAGTGTCCAATATATATGGATAGGGACGTAGTTAGAAATTCGAATGGCATGCTAAAAATATTTATAATTTTAAAAATTAATGTAACAACAAATAACACCATGATTCGCGATTGTATTATTTAGGGAGAAATTCGAATGGCATGCTAAAAATATTTATAATTTTAAAAGTTAGTGTAACAACAAATAACACCATGATTCACAATTGTATTATTTAGGGGTAGGTTCCAATGACACAATTTTAGACGCAAATGCAGACACAAATTTATGACCTTTAGATAAGAAAAGAAAGATAGGTGAAAATTAGAGGACATAAATTATTAATTACTATATATTTTTCTCTCCTCTCCTTATTATTTAATTTCCATTTCTTCTTTTATTCTTAT
This sequence comes from Atalantia buxifolia, assembly GCA_030444775.1. Taxonomy (NCBI): domain Eukaryota; kingdom Viridiplantae; phylum Streptophyta; class Magnoliopsida; order Sapindales; family Rutaceae; genus Atalantia; species Atalantia buxifolia. The sequence continues at coordinate 15,704,287 of CM059835.1, read as the reverse complement.
TTCCTCGTTTCTCTCTCCAATATTGCACAATGAAATAAATGGAAAAATTAGAACTATCAAAATCAATTTCTTTATATCAGTATCAGATATCTATTTAAAATTTAATTCTAAGAAAATCTATAAGCTCTTTTAAGTTTTATGCAATTGGAGGAATTGAAATGGTGGTAATCAAGTTTAGAGGTGGCTTTCAATAAAATATTTTGTTTATAAAATCTAGTTTTTCTCCCATTTGCAATTCTTGAAGAATTTCCTTGAAAGAGATTTTGATGGATAAAATAAAAAAATTCAATTAATGGGCTTATCCGTTGCTAAAAAGTAAAGAACTTGGTATATACATGGGTTTAAAATTTTCAATTAAAATACTTATTCTGCCATTTTTAGTTTTTTTTATCAACTTCTCTCAGTTCTCTGTATTAACCCATGCAAATGAATTTGACATGAAAGTCTTTATATGCTTTTGTTCGTCTTTTACGATTTTGTTTGCTTGAAGTATATAAAAAGATATTTAGATTTGATAGGAAAAAGAAACAGAAGGTAAGTAGAGATGGGTATGGATTGGGTTGGATATGATTTTGAAAATTTAACCCAACCTATTATTAAATGGGTTGTAATAAAATCAACCCATCCTAATTAAATAAAGAGTAGATCTATTGGCACCCCTTTAATGTCCTAATAAAACCCCTTTTCTAAAAGAACCCCATTACTAATGGAAAAAATTTATTATTTGTCCAAAATTACTCCTAAATCAATTCCAATAGATCGCTTCTTTCACTTTGTGAACAAATTCATTTTTTTGAATTAATACTTCATAAAAAAAAGAATATTGTATGAAAACTAAAATTTTCAACGGATTCTCCAGCCAATTAGAGAGTCATCCTTTCAACGTATACTCAATTTTATCAAGACTTTAGAGGACATTTCAGATGTTTGTGACAACCTCTTGGTAAATGTCGGTGACTCAACTTCAAGAGACATGCTTAATCTCATTGCTTTTGTAAGGAAAAGGTTGATAAGAAATTTGGATATTTAAACTGATGTCTAGTTATATATTTGGCTGGGGGATGAGCTTCTACAAATTACAATTCTCTCTTGTAAAGTTTTGTTTTAATGCAGCATTAATTTTTTCCTTTTTTCAAGAGACATGTTTCCTAAAGACAGAAGCTGAAAAAAAAAATTGAATCAAGGATAACTTTGGAAGAACATAGATATCCTTATAAATAATAAATTCTTCTAATTAATTAATGGGGTATTTTTAGAAGAGGAGTTTCATTAGAGCTTTAAAGGGGTGCCAATAGTCCCACTCTTAAATAAAATATGTTTAACCCAATCCAACCAAACCCTTAAATCTTGGGTTGGATTGGATTGGGTTGATTGGGTTGAAAACTTGAAATTAAATAAAAATTTATGAAAGTTAAAATAAAATTTATTAAAATTAAATATAAATTTTATATTATGAAAATTCTATTCACTGTCTAGTATTTGATAAAATAAAATAAAAGAATATAAAATGAATAAATCATAAAAGTACCTTAGTTGACTAAGAATTGAAATTTAAGAATTTATTTTTAAGTTAGAATTTAGAGTAGTAGATACAAGAACAAAATAGTCTCTTTTATAAAAGAATAAAAAAGGATAAAAATATATTAGTTGTTTAGATTTTTAGGATTTTGTAATTGAGAATTACTATTATTTTTTTTTTATGTGAGTTGGGTTGAGTTAGATGACTTCATCATAATTAACCTAATCCAATCCAATTGTTAATTGTGTTTGAAAAAATTGACCTAATTAACCCATAATAACCCATTCAACCTATTAAAATTAAATTGAGTTTGATTGGGTTTGGTTGGGCCCGTTGGATTGGATTGGGTTTGTCACCCCGAGAGGTAAGAGAGAGAATAATTAAGAAAATAATTAATTATCACATGATGGGACTCATGTTATTTGCTAGATTTTAAATTTAAAAATAACTTTAATTTTGACTTTTGTAATTGGGTAAAAATTTGTTTATCCTTATATTATAAGGTTAGTACTCGTTTAGTCCTTATATTTTTTAAAATATCTTAAAACATACCTACAATTAAACTATTGACATCCTTGCAGTTAATTTTTGTTCTTTTTGGCTTGATCTTACAATAATGTTTCCATTTTTTAGGTGATTAAAAAAATTAAATTATTAACTTAACCCTAAAAAATAAAATAAAAAAGAATATAGATTAATTTTTGTGGAAGCTCACATTTGTCTAAAAATTTGATATTGTAAAAAAAACTAAATTACCAATTTTTTGGACATTAATAAAAAATAAAAAATTAATATATATTTTTATTTTATTTTTTGAGATTAAATTGGTAACTAGTTTTTCTTTTTATTAATATCAAAAAAACATTATTGTAAGAGGATAATATTGTAAAAGTGAGTTAAAAGGAACAAAAACTAATGATAGGGGTGTTAGTAATTTAACTGCAGAGATACTTTGAGGTACTTTTAAAAATATAAGGACTAAACAGACATTAATATCAAAATATAGGGACTAAATGAAATTTTATTCTTACTAATTAATAATTCATCTCCACTAATCTTCACCTTTCATTTTTTTCTAATCTAGAAGTCAGAAGTTTATGTCTATAATTATATGTCTCTTGAACTCGTCCCTATTAATTATTGCTCTCATCGAAAAGTTCTCATGTTCTGAAAATGGTGTATGATAATTTTAGTGTTTATGCATGCTTATTTAGATAGCACACACTTGATGGTGGCAATGTAACGATAACAATAACAAAATGATGTCTGGTGAGTTAAGCGATGGATTTATGGTTTGCTTTTGTGACTTGTTGGTTTTTTTTAAGATGATAAAATCAAAACACATCTAAATCTAGAGTATGCCTATGTTTATTTTTTGTTTTTAAATACTAAGAAAAGAATGAAAAAAGAAGAAAATATTGTCTCTTTTAGTTTATTTATGATAATGAGTCCTTAGTTATTAGGGGTTGGTAATACAATTTTACAAATTCAAAATAATTGGGCTTGTTTGTATTGTTTCTGAATTGATATTTTCTTAAAGAATCAGACTATTGGCACCCCTCCAAAATCCTATTGAAATCCTTTTTTCAATTATATTCCATTTAATACCAGAAATACCATTTTTTAATTTAACACTCTTTTCATTTATGAATTTTTTAATTTCCTCTCTTCAAACTTTCTTTATTATTTAATTTCTAAAACAAAAAATTTAAAAGAAAATAATGAATATCTTACGAGTTTAATACAATTATCTTACCTATAAATTTTGGGTTCATTGGGTTCAAAAATTAGTTTGAGAATCCTTAAGAAATTAGTTAAATTAGGGTAAAATTTTATTTAATTTATTTTTCCACTATGTTGATCTTAATTATGTTGTTTTTTTTTTGGTTACAAGAACTCTATTTTGGCTTAGAGGATTACTTCTTAAATTCAAATTAGTTTAATGATAATAAAAAAATTTATATTGTACAAGAAAAAAATTGAGGAGAAAAAGAAAATATAAATGATTTTAATTCTATTTATATTTGTCCTTAAATGTAATTGTAATGTAACAGAGGTTTATGAGATTAATGAAGAGGTGCCAATAGTCCAACTCTTTTTTAAAATAAAAGTGAGAATGAAAATGATGATTTGCAATTACTATGAAAATTATGATTTGCAATTACTGTATTGTAAATTTAAGCAAGCATTTGGTATTATTTTTTGTATTTTATATTTAAAAACTGAAAACAGTACAATGTGTTCAGTTGACACAATTAAAAAAAATAAAAATGGCAAATATACGTTCGGTAGTACTATTTTCAAAAATAGTTTTTACAAAATATTTAAGTCATACTTATAATAAAAAAATTCTTACATTTATTATTATATACAATAACTTCAATAATTAAAAAGTCTTGCATTTTTTATTGTTTTTAGATTAAAATTAATTCAAATATTAAAGAATTAAAACCCTCAAGCATTGTCTCAATTGGTAATTTGGTATCAAATAATTAATTAACATCCGAACAAACATTGCTATATCAATGGAAGCAGTTACTCTAAGGTTACGTTTGGGAGTTAAGATTAAATATGAGATTAGATTAACTTTAGGATTAAATATTTTATCCCATATTTGGCTACTTTGCTTGGATTGGATTAAGGAAGACTAAATTTAAATTTAGTCCTTAAATCATGGGATTAATAATCCCAATTTATAATTGGGTTGGATAGGATTGGAATAGGAGAAAAAAAGGTATTCATATTTCTTTCATATATAACACTCTTTTTTATTTGTAACCTCAAATTTAATTAATTAATTAATTTATTTATTCATGATTTACTTGAATTTATTATTTATTTTGTTTTTATAGTCTAATTAAATTGGTACTTCTACTCCAATAAAATTAACTATTTAATAATTTGTTACAATAATTGATTGTATTAAATTTAATAATCACCAATGTAATATTAAAAATAATCATGGAAATTAATAATAGAAGTAAATAATTGTTTTTATATATACATTATTTGCTAACGTTTTGATTAAAAAATATATATATCTAAAATATCTGATAAAAATTAATTAAATAAATAAATAGTTTTATTAATTTATATTTTTTTATTATAATTATGACTATCCAATGATTAATTTACTACATATTTAATACTCTTGCTAATTACCTTTAAATTAATTTTAATTTTTATTCTTAAATATTCATAAGTTTTTTTGTATTTAAATATAATTTAACATTGTCTAATCCGATATTGTACCAAACATGATATAATATATAACATAATCTAACTTAATCTAATCTAATTTAATCTATTTTAATTTTAATAATTAGTCAAATTTAATCCTGCATGCCAAACATAAAATAAGAAGACAAACTTTCATAAGAAAATCTAATGCCCATTCAAGGCGGCCATTTGCATCCGTGGCAAGCATTTTTTTTTTTTTTTTTAAAAAGGTAATGAACGGCCCCGTATATATATATCCACCACCAACATCACATTGCTACTAAAACTACTCTCGATCATCTCAAAGCTCAAAATTTAACAGGCATGAATCATGACTTGATGACAATTTTGCAGCTGCTTAGCACATTTTCTTACAATCTGTAATTTAAAATAATCAATAAAAGATGACAAAGATGAGGAATAAATAAATAACAAATAAGGCCAGATATTTAAAATTACAAAAGCACAAGCCAGAGACCATAAAACAAAATAAATCCTGATGAATAAGACATAACAAAATGACTCAATAATGTCTTAGAGATTTGGCTCTCTATATACGGAGACAAGGAAGGCAGATGAACCAAAAGGTAAAAGAAAAAAATTATGCAAAAGAAATGAAAAGATTAAGGTAAATTAAAAAATTACATATAAAAGATGAAGAAGATGGGAGTTAAAGAAAAGATTTTCTGGTGAGAGGGAGAAAAGAAGATGATGAGAGTTGGAGATAACATGTGGTGGAAGGGAGGGAAGAAGAAGAAGAAGAGAGAAAAATATATTTTATTTGCTATATATGCTTGGAGAATACATAGTATATTATTTTATAATTGATTTTGTAATTCGCTTTGTAATTTAGAGAAAACGTGTCTAATTTGTGTGAGCTTTTATTACTGTCAAATAGATTTTGTTTTCTGTATTTTACAATTTAAGTTTAGGTTCAGGCTGACCGAGCATATATTATACTTCTACTATTAAAATGAAAATGTAAACTTAGTGAACAAAATGACACGGAGCCGGCCCTAATCGAATTATAATTTTCCAAAGTCAGTTGGAATATTTTTTTTATAATTTTCAAAATTCAAATGAGGCATTTTTGTGAAATTCAAAGAAAACAAGATCTTTTACTAAACTCATGCATTCAAGATCTTCAAACTTCATAGAAAACAAGATCTTTGTTAAAATTATGCATCGGAATTTTTCAAAAGCTGGACTGTATCGCACCTGATCATATATTTGGGCAGTCAAGTTTCGACTTTTGGGCCTTATTTATTATTTATTTGCAAATGGTAGTATATGATCCTTTCAATCTATTTCTCCGGCCTTCATTTTTAAATTAATTCTACATAATTATAAGATTGGTCTTATTAGAAAACAAAATAATCATGATGATTTTTTTTTCTTTTTCTCTTATTTACAAATTCTTTCACTCTCTCTCACAATCATTTACAAATTCTTTCACTCCCTCTCACAATCTTTGAACTTTTTTTTTATTGAAGCCTTAATAAACAGACACATTAACTTGAGAAATACAATTAAACTAATAAATGGTATAAAATAAAAAATAATAAAAAAGACATAGTTCTCCAATAGATCTCTAAAACCCTAATAAACCATTTCTTTATCCTCCTTTTTTTTTTTCCTTTTCTGGAAAGGAACCCCAATCTGCAATTAAATCAAGAATGGACACGAGTGGCTAAATAGAACAAAATAAATTCCTAAAGTAAAACAGAAAAACTAGCTTCAGATAATCAGCACGGCTGAACTTGGTAAATATCCATTTCCTGTTGCTAATAATCTTTAGATGTCTAGGTTGTATATGATGATGGATTGATTGTAATGAAAATAGGCAGTGTGTCAACGATGATGGTGATAATGGACTTGGGGGTGGCGATGACGATGATGATTAAGATGAAGAAGAAAATAAAAGAAAAATAATAATTATTCTTTTTAATCAATGAGTTAAAATATGATGTGGGGATGAATAGATAAATTGAGAGAGTTAAATATTATTATTTTTCTTTACTTCGGTCCTAGATGACCCTTACTAAGGAAACATCAAGCTGTATAAGAAAAGAAATTTCACTCTTATTGACGCAGAATTGTCGAAGCTTTAAGTCTCAGTTAGTCAATTTACATCGAAGCTAAATTTAAGAAAATGAAAGAATCATGTCATTATTACTGTTAACCATATTTGTTATGCAAATTTTCCGTCTACTTCTTCAGTCATTTTTTTAAAAGCTTGATTATTTTTTTTTTCGTTGCATTAAAAAAAAATGAAAACATGATTGCATTTGGAAATATTAAGAAATAGAAGAAATAGGGAAAATAAGTAAAACACAAAAAGCAAATTCACAGGCGGATATGGGCTACTCGACCGTGGCCTTAATGGCAAAATTCCAGTGTGGGTTTCTGGGCCGAGGAGAAAAGCATTTATAACTTGGAGGCGGGAGCTTGTTTTCTTTTCTGCAACAAAAATTGTGATCCGATGCATCTTTGTGGTTGTTTCTTCTATTTTTGATTGCCCCGAATTTATTTTTAATTGCTATGTTACTGAGATAATTAAGAACGGCACTTTGTTTGATGAATTTATTACAATTTTATTGAATTTAGATTCCTTTTTTTTTTTTTGGTTATTGATTGTTTATGGTTCTTAAACATCATTGTGAAACCTTTGATTCTTTATCTCCTATCTTCATTTGAATTTAATATATATAATGCTTACGTACAGAGTTAAGTAAATAGAAAAAGAATTGACATGACATAGATTAATTTTAAATTATCACTCTGATTCTAAAAATCAATTGACAATTAGATAATTGGCAAGACAAACATTAGTAGAATTAGAGAATTGCCAAGACAGACAGTAGTAGATTATAAAGCCTTAGCAATTTTACTCTCTGGAGTTTAGTTCTAAATTTCTTTTCATATTTTTTTTAAAGCAATCATCTCGATGTAAAGAGTGGTTAAGAACAAAAATAAAAGAAATTAAGAAATACAACAATAACTCAAAGAAAAAAATAATAATAAGACTAATGCAAAATGCAGTATTCCCTCAATGTCATTGAGAGTAACTTACAATCTAACACTAATATGGAGTAGCTAGGGTTCTAAGAGCATGAAAACTATCAATAAAATAGGGCTATTCACACTTTAAATAATTCTTTTTTCACTTTAACAGTAAGGTTATTTGGACACAACAAATTAAACTTATTTCTGAAAAAATTAATTTACTGCACAAATATCCTTAACTTAAATTACTATATAACCATTGTAACTAAACATGATGACTTTATCATCTTTAACTTCTCTCTCTAAAGTTTATCTTTGCATTTGTTTCTCAATACGTATGAAAGACTACTATTGCTCTTTAACACTAACTAAACTATAGTTGATAAATAAAGACTTACTTATTTTGACATACGTTAAACTTCCTTGGAAACTGGGGTGCAAACAATTATGTTTTAATTGAGATTAGGGATCTTTATACTCTATCCCATATTTCTAGTGTTTCATAATAGAACTTTGAGAGTTTCAATCAAGGAAAAAACAAAGAAAGAAAAAGAGCCATAACAACCAGCCAAAAAAATGGATTTTTTGGTTATAAAATAAAAGCAGAGTACTAGAAGAAGTAGAGAGATAGAAGTCACAAAAAAGAAATAAAAAATTGAATTAAAGAGATTTAAATATGGGTATATTGGGTATAAGTTTGATTTATCAATTAAAAGATAAATTTTCAAATTTAGATGATGTATTTGTTTAATGAATGAGTTTACTGAGTAGTATGAAGCGTTTAAATAACTTTATCTCCACTTTCTAATAAAACTTAATATTATTACAATATTCTTATAGATATAGTAATTTACTACAAATGGCTACTTAGTTTAATTAAACCAAATGAAATCATTCTTAACCGTTAACACTCATTTTACAGAAATGGTGGCTTATCTTGATAAAATAGAGATACTACCAAAAGCAATCAATTCAAGAATTCAATAATAAATCTAAAAGATTTCAAATTAGTTTTATGTATGAAAAATTAAAAATAAAAAACTTAAATTTTAACCGTATACATGTAAATGTAACAAAATATTATAAAACATGAAGTACATATTAACTTAGCACTGGATCCAGATCCCAGCAAAATGAGAAACACGATTATTGTTAAGAGAGAGGAAGAGTTATTTACATGATGAAGCTTTTATCTAAAGTCATCTGCATCATTCCTAAAACCTTCCTTTAACAACTTTCCAAACTCTAAAATATTTGAAATTAGAGTCCTTTTGGGATTACTTTTAAGAGACTCAAAAGTAATTATGAAAAGTTAAAAGTTAATTTTATATTTAGTAAACTTTTTAAAAATCACTTTCAACAAATGAACAAAATCACTCCATTTTAAAATTTGATTTTGAGAATCAGTTTTATAATTATTACGATTCTATACATACCTCACATATCTTATAAAAATCCTAAATTATCTTTTATTTAAGTATGAAATAAAATCATTAAATTTAAAGTATTTATTGTTATTACCAATTATATTGAGATAACAAAATGCGATTATGAATGCATAATTAAATTTTATTCAATATTATGTCAACTTCAGTTTCAAACACATAAGACTCTTTTAAAAATAAATTTTATTAAATATTTAATTAATTCTCTTAACATTAATTATTTTAAAATGTATAGCATTACCAATTTGGCCCTAACTGAACTATTGTTGTATACCATTTGTCTATTCCTTGCATTTACATATTTCTAATGAAGTATTCGAGCACGGATCATTTCTAAAAAAATCACACACGCCAAATAATTGGCCAAAGAAACATATCTACAAAATTAATAAGATAATAATATATAAATTTACAAATTACAATATTTTTCATTAATTTAATATAAAAAATTTTAAATTCTTAAAAATATAAGTTAAACAGTTGCACTGGGAAGCCCAAAGAATATAGTCCTGGTCAGTATAGATGCAACACCCATTTTTTTTTGTTTTATTATTATTACACATCTATTTTATAGAATATAATATTTTGGGTTAATTTATTTAAGAGTATTTTATTTTATTCTTTTAAATCTCAAATCATTTAACCTTTTTTCTATTTATTAGATACCTCATTTAAAAAGGATAAAAATTCCTTAATGGGTAAGGGTTTTTAAAAAGGCTTGGCTATAAATGATGCTACGATATTAAATTTTAACCATATACATGTTAATGTAACAGAATATTATAAAACATGAAGTACTTATTAACATAGCACTGGACCCAGATCCCAGTAAAATGAGAAACATGTTTATTGTTAAGAGAGAGGAAGAGTTATTTGCATGATGAAGCTTTTAGCTAAAGTCATAAGAGATTTGATGCCTTGTTGTGGAGAAATTCTACAGTACATCACATATACAATGTCATTCATATAACAAATAAATGATGATACGATATGCTATGAAATTCTCCTTATTATACTGCTGGAATGTAAGTCGTGTGGCTTATGATCATCAATAATGTCAAAAATTTCCAACTTTTAAGCATGACAAATAGATTCTATAAAAAATAACCTTTATATCCAATTTCTAAAATTTCTAACATGTGAGTTGATGTAAAATATAAGGTCAAAACCATTGGAAGGTAATGTTTTAATAAATTTTTTCATAAAATTATATATATTGAGGACGAGCTTGGGAAACTATGTAAGTTTTTTTTATATTATTATTTAATGTAACACATGTTTAATCAAGGGTCCCTAATGTTTAGTTATTAAAAAAAAAACATACGTGTAGGTTGTGCAAAGTGTTTGCACTACAAGCCCTTACCTAATAATTTTTATATATCTCTATAAGACAGTTATATCCCTATAAGACAATTATATCCTTAGTTTAATAAAAAGAAATATTCAATTTATTGAAATATGTATTTTTTTTCTTATATATAGATCTTTGTGGAATCTCACTTTGTTATATATATATATATATATGTATGTATGTAATCATTCTTTAGTGCATATGCATGCATATTTTAAATATGGATTTGCTGTTTACACCATAAGGTATATTATTAATTTTATCATTTTTTGTTCAATTAACTAATATACTATAGGGTGCATACATTGAATTCATATTTTAAAAGGTGCGGGCATTCGTACTTGAAAATGTTTACACACACACACACGCACTCTCACTCTATCCAATCCACAATCCTAAACTTTGTTAAATTCTGGGAAATCTATTACATAGTATCCTGCATTATAATGAAGTACAAGAACACTCATTTAATTTTTTTTTTTAAAATATATATATAATCCTTCTCAAGTGCGGGCACACTCATTTCTTTTCATGCGAATATGCTTTTAAGCCGTATTGTTTAATTGAATTAGATTTTAGTACTACTAAATTGCTAATATTTATAGCACATTAAAAAATAACTCCATTAAACTGCACAATTTAACAGCGTATCCGTATTAAAAAAATGAGGTGCCCACATCTGAGAATGATTACGTGCGCGTAGGTGCGCATGTGCGAGTAGGGTTAATTTATTATTGTTGTTCTACTCTTGGATTTAATACTGATGATGATATGTGAAGCCACTGAAAGAGCGGCAGTGGCAACATTATGGGCGGAGGAAGCACTACGCAATATTGATGCTCTGGATCAACTTAAGAACTCTTCAATCACTTATCAACTTCTTGTTTCTACTCAAGTAAGGTCGGATGTCCATGTAGACAAGTTTCAAGATATGAATTGAGGCTAGACAACATTGTATATATATTCATAATTATGTATTAAAAATTTTGGTGCTATGTAGTTCATTTGGTAATCACTTATCAACTTCTTGTTTCTTTTATATATATATATTTTTAAAGATTAATGGTGCCTTACTTTAACATCTTTTCAAATGGTATCCATTTGCGTAGACTAAATGCTTCTAATTATGGTAAGTGATGAAATTTGAGAATTCTTTTAACTTTCTTAACATAAAATCTCTCAGGTTTATCAAGCAAAAATAACAGTGTCTAACGTTTACACATGCGGTCGATATGGACATAATAAGATCACCTACCACCCATTGTTCAAAAAATAAAAACAACAAGAAAAATTGGAATAAAGTGCAACGACGTTAAAGTTATGAGGGCCAATTCAAAAACAATCTATTTTATTGGCACAATAGTTTGTAGAATAAACTTTTTGGGCGCCCTAACTCCACCCTTTGACTAGCAATAAAATTTCTGTTATTACCTTAAAGTTTCATCGTCCATATCTTGCTCAGTTGATGAGAACTCGTTGCCTTTAGACAACGTTGAGTTTGGTAGCTGTTAATGCTAAAATCTGGTCGAAACGAGACGACCGCCTCAGTAGTTGAATTTGTTTGATGGGAAACAGATCTTGCTCGCACCTCCTTATTTCGAGCAGATTCTTTTGACGACAAGCACTTTCTGACAAATCCACTTGTGTTCACAAAAATGGATAGATGGGGCGTCAGATATTTTTTGCTGGCGTGACTTCTTCGATGCTCAAGTCAGTTTCTGGATCTTATGAGAAAAACTTTTGCACAACTCTCGTGGCTTAATTTTATTTGTCTTTTTCTTTTTAATAAGAATGCTTTTTCCAATTGATCTAAGAGAAAATTAAAGGATTTTGATTCAATAGAGAGAGAGAGAGTGAGAGTACCGCCAAAAAAGAGAGGAAGAAGAAGAAAAACTTACTTACCTAGTTGGGGCTTTTTACACGTAGCCAAAACCATTGCCCCAATTTTGAAGCACGATCGTTGGTGGATGCACTACATGATCGTTAGTGGATGCATTACATGGCCGTTAGTGGACTGGTTTCGAGCCCGGATATCTTGGTAGAAATCGTGGATTGACCTTTGACCAAGCCTCATAGTTGACTTGGGCAGGTTTTCTCCTCGCTTCCCCCCACTCGGCCACTTATGCTTGATCCTCTTTTTGCAAGGATAAGGAGAATTATCCACGAAGCAGCCTCTGGTTGTGCTCCCTTTTATATCCCCTAAATAGTGGCCAAAATTTCAATGGTAGTTTTATGGTAAACAAAAGCTGAAAAGTGACAGTTATGCCGTTTAGCAAAAAGTAGTAATGAGAATTTCAACAACACCGAGTTTAACACCAACAACCATTGAGTTTGGTTGTGATGGTGACTGATCGCATAATGCGGTCCTTGCGGTGGTTAATGGTTACCTTCGGTTAACATTAATATTTCACTGTGTAATAATAAAAAAATATAGAAGAACCAACTCATTATAATAAATTTATTAATAAACCAGCAAAGACTCAAGTGTAAAAATTTGGCTATTGTTGTGTTGGCTTTGTGCGCAGGTTAGGATCCTCTCTTGATTTAGGCTCTTCTAAGATTTAAAAAATTTTATACTATTTATTTTTTTAGTGCTAGTGTATGATTATGATTTAATTATTTTTATTCTTTAATTTATTAACCACCAATCGCGTGATTAACATTTGCTCAAGAGAATATCAAATCATTAGAGGATTGGATTGGTGCTAAAAATGATAAATTAAGTTGCCAACTAAAGGGTGTTGCCATAAACTTACTTATGAGATATTGTTAATATAAGGGTTTTACTAAATTGGATTAAATTTAGAAGGATTAAGAAAATATTTCGATGTGTCTCTGATGATGATATTGTTAATTGGATTAAATTTGCAAAAGAAAGGAGTGTTCAAAACCTAGAGTTGGATTTTATTAAAGTTCTATATATTAGTTTACCAATTCCACAATACGATTTTGCATCCCATGTTGCTAGTTATTCCAGCTTTACTTCTCTCACTTCCCTATGCTTGAGATGCTTAGATATAATGGGAGAGGCCGTTGAAAATTTACGATCTAAATGTCCCTTTCTACACGCGTTGAGTGTTTAGAAATTTGAATTCACTTAAGGCCATATTTGGTTTGAAGAAAGGGGAGGACAGGAAAAGAGTGGAATGGAGGAAAAGGGAGAAAAAAGGAGTAGAGAAGAGAAGTGAAATTATATTTCATTGTTTAGTTTGATATAAAATTTGATAGGGAAGTGAATTATAACTTTTTTTCTTGGACAAATTTATCTTTTGCCTTAAATATTAAACTATTTATATTAGTAATAAAATGTAATTCAATATCAATACCAAACCTTTTTAACGTAAAAAAGGGCGGTCTGGCGAAGTTTCGATTGTGGTTAACGGCGGTCTAGTTGAGTTTCAGCGACTTTCCTATAGAGTTCTGGCAATTTTTTGGTGACTGCTGCGGGCGATGGTCCAACAGAGTTCGGCATTGGTCCGGTGGAGTTCGGTGGCGGTCCGGCGGAGTTCCGACGATGGTTCGACTACCATCTGCCGACCGTCGGGTGGAGTTCCAGCAACGATTAATTTGTATTTATATATTTTCATATTAAATAAATAGGTTTATTTATTTTGTTAAGTTTTGTAAATCATTCATTAAATTTAATTAATACAAAATTATTTATAATATTAAATTGATAAAATAAATTTATAAATAATAATTGTTAATAGCATTAAACAAGTTAAAAAATTGAAGGGTAGTTTTGAAAACTTTGGTTTCCAATATAAGAGGAATTTAAATTCCTCACTCCTTGGTGTGGAATTCAAATTCTACATTATAATATATATTTAACTCTATAGAAATTAAATACTTATATATTTTTTCCAATCAAACAATGGAAATAAAAATAGAATTTAAATTATTTCCTCTCCTCCATTCTCTTCTCCCAACTAAACAACACCTAACATGATCGAAAGTGAATTGGAGGCATCAGAGATCTAACCGTTAAGTAGGTGACATTGATTTGGTTCGTGGGGCTTACAACTAATGTTTGTTGCGGAAATGCGTGGGTGAGCAATTACGAATACTGCGACTTCTGGAGAAATATAAATGTGGTAATAAACAAATACAAAGAAAATAGGACACAATAATTTACGTGGTTCGGCGTAATGCCTACGTCCACGGGCAAAGACTGGAAGATGATTTTACTAATAGTGAGACTTTACAAAAGTGGGAAAACTCTCAAAAACCCAATACCCAATACACCCAAATTCCTTTATTACCTAAGGAATTTTTCTACCAAAACTCACTTAGAAATCTCACAAGTTTGGATGATTTAACAAATGAGGAATTGCCTTCTATTTATAGGGAAAAATGGGATGCACTATTGCACCAACCCCAACAAAATTGTCAACAAAAATTAGGCACCTACCTTAGGAATTTATCTTCAAATTTGCCTCTCCAAAGTTGAATGCATGCATGTGTATGCAAGTTGGTCAAATGATGTATTAGCCAAATTTGAATGCATGTATTGGAATTCCAATTTTGAATTTTTCAACAATTCTCCACCTCGACGAAGATTTTATCAAAATGAGTCGACTATCAACGAATCGTCCTTCAGCCTCTGCCTTCTCCGACTGCTTTCAAACTTGTGTGATATTGATCAAGTTTAGACAATGCTCAAACTTGATCGTCGTCACCACCTTAGTCAACATATCTGCGGGATTCTCTGCAGTCTTGATTTTCTCAAGAAAAATCTTCCCTCATCAACAATTTCCGCACAAAATGAAATAAATGACGTCGATGTGCTTCAGACGTGCATGATAAACTTGGTTTTTGTTAAATGAATAGCACTTTTTGGTATCGCAATGCACATTAATGTGCTCTGTACCAATCCCAAGTTTTCAAGCAAGCCTTGTAACCAAATAGCCTCTTTAACAGCCTCTGTAATCGCCATGTACTCGGCCTCTGTGGTCGACAGTGCAGTAACCAGTAGGTCAGTAGTGTAGACTTCCAACTAATTGGCCCTCCAAAGAAAAGTAAATACATATCAGGTGGTTGACCGTCGTTTGTCCAAATCACCGGCATAATCAGAATCGACATATCCGATCACACTTTGACCAAGTGTATCATCTCGCTCAAACAGTAAACCAACATCCACGGTTTTCTGAATGTACCGTAAAATCCATTTCACAGCTTGCCAATGTCCTTTACCAGGATTATGCATATACCTGCTCACTATACCAACTGCATGTGAAATGTCAGGCCTTGTACACACCATTGCATACATCAAGCTACCCACTGCATTTGAATACGGAACTTGTAACATGTATTCTCGTTCCGCATCTGTCGAAGGAGATAATTGTGCAGAAAGCTTGAAATGAGAAGCCAACGGGGTACTTACAGGTTTTGTCTGCTCAGTCATGCCAAATTGCTGTAATACCTTCTTCAAATATTGCTTCTGAGACAAGCTTACTTTGCCACGAGCTCTATCTCTGCATATCTCCATGCCAAGAATCTTTTTAGCTTCACCCAAATCTTTCATCTCAAACTCTTGATTGAGTTGAGTCTTCAACTTCTCAATCTCATCTTTGCTCTTGGATGCTATTAGCATATCATCGACATACAAGAGCAAATATATGAAAGATCCCTCTTGTAACTTGCGGAAATACACACAATGATCAAATTTGTTTCTTGTGTACCTTTGCCCTTTCATAAATCGATCAAATCGCTTATACCATTGCCTCGGAGATTGTTTCAATCCATAAAGCGACTTTGTCAATTTGCAAACCCAATTTTCTTTTCCAAAGAACTTTGAATCCATCTCGGGCCGAGTCATGTAAATTTCCTCTTCCAAATCACCATGTAAAATGCAGTTTTTACATCAAGTTGAACTAGTTCAAGATCAAATTGCGCAACCATAGCTAGCAAAATTCGAATAGACGAGTGTTTCACAACTGGAGAAAATACCTCATTGTAGTCTATTCCTTCCTTCTGAGCGTAACCCTTCGCTACCAATCTAGCCTTGTATCGAATTTCATTTTTACGAGGAAATCCTTCCTTTTTTGCATATACCCATTTGCACCCAATTGCCTTCTTTTCCTTGGGCAGTGTAACTAACTCCCAAGTTTCATTTTTGTGAAGAGACTGCATTTCTTCGTTCATTGCTTTCTTCCATCAGTATACTTTTCGGGTTACTTATCGCTTAGTAAGTGGAAGGAACATCATCATCTATAATTGGAAGTGCATAGGCCACCATATCAACAAAGCGAGCAGGTCTGCGAATCTCTCTGTGTGGCCTTCTATATGCAATTGAATCTTGTTGCTGTGAAGGTTCCTGGGTCAGAACCTCTTCATCATCTTCGGTTTCATCGACACCGGTGGATCAACTTTAACCTTTTCAAACTCCACTGCTGCAAAGTGCTTTCGGGTCTCGTCATCCTCTTGAGAATCTTTTTGTTTCAACATGGCTGATTCATCAAAAGTTACATCTCTACTGAAAATAACTTTCTTTGTAATGAGGACACTGTGAGACGATATCCTTTTACTCCACCAGTTATACCCATGAACAATGCTTTCTTTGCTCTTGGGTCTAACTTAGATTCTTTTACATGATAATAAGCAGTGGAACCAAAAACATGTAAAGAATCATAATCAGTAGCAGGATTACCAGTCCATATCTCCATGGGTGTTTTGCCCTCAATTGCAGTTGATGGCAAACGGTTGATCAGATGGCACGCATATACTACTGCCTCAGCCCAAAACTTTTTGCCCAATCCAAAGATTGGACAACATACATCGAACTTTCTCCAGTATAGTCCGGTTCATGCGTTCTGCCACCCCATTCTGCTGTGGTGTATTTCGAACAGTGAAGTGTCGCACAATGCCCTCATCTTGGCATATTTGAAGAAATGGATCATTCTTGTACTCACCACCATTATCTGAGCGAAGTCTTTTGACCTTTCGACCAGTCTGAGTCTCGACCATTTTCTTCCATTTCAAAAATATGCCCAAAACTTCATTCTTATTTTTCATCAAATACACCCACACTTTTCTTGAATAATCATCAACAAAAGTGACAAAATAGTGCATACCTCCCAAAGAAGCTGTTTTGGTAGGTCCCCATACATCACTGTGAACATAGTCCAGAATTCCTTTTGTATCGTGAATTGCTGAACCAAACTTTACCCTGGTTTGCTTGCCCAGAACACAGTGTTCACAAAATTCCAATTTGCAAGAATTTGCACCTTTCAATAATCCTTGCTTCACTAAAGTCTGCAAAGCTTTTTCACCAAAGATGTCCCAACGCATATGCCACAACTTGGTTGCTTCGAATCGCATCTTTTCCAAATCGTTGATGCTTTGATCCAATAATGCATTTCCTTGGAAATAGTACAAGTTATTTCTTCTTGTGCCTTTCATCATCATCGGCCAAAGCCTACTACCTTCAACAATCCATCTCTCAAAGTGATTGTGAGCCCTTTAGATTCTAGGACTCCTAATGAGATGAGATTTTTCTTCAAGCTTGGTACATAGCGAACATCCGTCAAGACTTGGATTGAGCCATCATGATTCTTTAATTGGATTGTACCTATTCCCATGGTTTTACAGGCATTGTCATTGCCCATAAAAACAACTCCACCATCCAGCTCCTTAAAGCTAGAAAACCAGCCCTTGTTAGGACACATATGATAAGTACAACCCGAATCCAAAATCCATTCATCTGAGTGACATGTCAACGTCATGCCAACCAGACTAAAGTCTGACTCCTCATCATGCTTTGCTACACATGCATCCGAAGTAGCCTTGCCCTTTTGTAACTTAGGACAATTCTTTTTCCAATGCCCTTTTTCGCGGCAAAAAGCACATTCATCTTTGGCAGGCCTCCCTTTAGACTTGCTTCTTTTCCGGGTTTGCGGCTTTGTGAACGACCTCTGTTTGTCAATGCTTCGCAATCGTATCTGTGATCCTTTCTATCTTTCTTTCTCGTCTCAGAGTTGTACAACGCACTGCATACAGCATCGAATGTGACACTGTCCTTCCCATGAAGCAAAGTGGTGGTAAGATGATCATATTCATCAGGAAGGGAATTCAACAACAACAGTGCCTTATCTTCATCTTCAAATCTCTCATCCAGATTTAGCAAATCTGCTAATATTTTGTTGAACGAATTCACATGGTCATTCATTGACATGCCAGGTGTATATGTGAATCGATAGAGTTTCTTTTTCATATAAAGCCTATTTTCAAGGCTTTTCTTCATATACTTTTCTTCCAGTGTCTCCCACAATTTCTTTGCCGACGTCTCCCTCATGACAGAGTATTTCTGATCTTTAGCCAAACATAAGCGAATAGTACCACATGCTTGTCTATTGATCTTTATCCACTCCTTGTCATCCATCGTGTCAGGCTTTTCTTCAAGAGCAACATCCAACTCTTGCTGACATAAGACATCCAACACCTCACATTGCCACATACCAAAGTTATTGGTACCATCGAATTTCTCCACTTCAAACTTTGCATTAGTCACAGTAGTCCTCGCTGATGAAGACGACGACGATGCCTCTGCCATCCTTTTATCAAATGACCAGTGTCTTCAACAACTATTTATATTTGAAAAACAGCCTCTATGATGTTTATTTCGCGTGAATAAATGCACCAGGAAAGTTCCCAGGAGACTGGACGGGAACTCGGTCCCAATTAAAAACCAGAATCCTTAGACTCTTATCGCCTTGTTGTGAGAACTTTCTAGACATGCAAAAATACACACTACTTACAATAGATCTGTCTCCCAAATATAAATGGTCGTCTCCACCGTATTAATGAACAGCGACTGTATACGTGAACAAGATCAGATATCGTGGAATGATTCAGATACGTGAATAGTACGTATACGTGAACAGTGTCGTATGCCCCAAACACGAACCTTCGGCTCTGATACCAATTGTTGCGGAAATGCGTGGGTGAGCAATTACGAATACTGCGACTTCTGGAGAAATATAAATGTGGTAATAAACAAATACAAAGAAAATAGGACACAATAATTTACGTGGTTCGGCGTAATGCCTACGTCCACGGGCAAAGACTGGAAGATGATTTTACTAATAGTGAGACTTTACAAAAGTGGGAAAACTCTCAAAAACCCAATACCCAATACACCCAAATTCCTTTATTACCTAAGGAATTTTTCTACCAAAACTCACTTAGAAATCTCACAAGTTTGGATGATTTAACAAATGAGGAATTGCCTTCTATTTATAGGGAAAAATGGGATGCACTATTGCACCAACCCCAACAAAATTGTCAACAAAAATTAGGCACCTACCTTAGGAATTTATCTTCAAATTTGCCTCTCCAAAGTTGAATGCATGCATGTGTATGCAAGTTGGTCAAATGATGTATTAGCCAAATTTGAATGCATGTATTGGAATTCCAATTTTGAATTTTTCAACAATGTTGACTTTTTGATTTGTTTGATTGAGGATGCTGAGTTGCTCGAAAAATAGAACTCTTAATGCTTGTCCACCCATGATTTGGAAAACCGATGGAATTGCCGTACAGGGACATTAAGGAGTATCAATCTTCTGGAAAGAGTGCTATTGTGAGTTGACAGAAAAATTTCCTCAACGTAAATTTGTGAGACCATAAATTATAATCAACGATTGTGTTTGTGTTGAGCTAAGCTAAACTGAAGTTTGCTGAAACTTTTTACATTGTTTCTTGATATAGTTTGAAAAGAGACCTAATTTTTTCTTTCAGTGGAATAATGTGTTGAGATTAGAGGTTGAATTGATCATTAGAACAGTAATTGGGCCGAAAATCACAAGACAAACGCCAGAGATATTTCATTTTACATTATCAACTTCCTCTTCCCCTTTTCAAAATTTTCTTGCCTTATCCTCTTTTCATCTTGCTGCACCTTATTGTCTTTCCCTTTGACTTCTGTCGTTCCACATTCCACAACAAGCACTTCACCTATTCTTTTGGAATATCTGACAGGATTTTTCCCACTAATTAATTTATTAATAGTACTACACATCTCAAATTTTTTATCCCAAAAAATTATTCTAAATGATGTGTCATTAATTGAGTAGTTGATAATTCTTTACAAAATCCAAGTGAATTAATTGTATTATCTTACCAACCAATTGACTAATGACACATCATTTGGGATAACTTTTTGAGATAAAAAATTTAGAATGTGTAGTATTACTGTTAATTTATTTACTGCAAGATCTTTTATTTCATAGCAGCTATCATTTAAAACCACAGTAAAGTCATCAGTATGTTAAAATCTCCCAAGTTAAAAAGCTGGCAAAATACCTGTAAAATGAAGAATCCAACGCCCCATAGATTTAAATTTCAAATTAATTATGTAGTAATCCAAGTTCGTTTCCAAATAGAGATAGAAAATATCCAATTATGGATGAATAAATTTCATTCAAATACAAATTCATAATTATCCATAATAGATATATCTATATTTACATTCAATATTTAATACTGGACATAGATATGAATTTTATCCATATAGAAATGGATATCCATGGATATTTATTTTTATTATATAAAAAATAATAAAATAAAAATATAAAATAATTAAAATCAGTATTAGATTTCAATATCAAATAAAAAATAAAAAACATAACAAATATCAAAACTATGAATTAAAAAAAATTATAATTTTTCGATTTTGCCTAATCACAAAATTAACCAACTCAATAAATAAAAATACAATAACTATACAAAAATGAAAATTCTCATTCATTTTGATAACATTAAGCTAAAAGTAAAGTACCCACATTATTATTATTAGTAGTTAATCTCATTATTATAAATATAAAATTTGTATGCTCCAAAATCAACAAATGACAACTTCTTCAGCAAGTTGCCATCAAAATAATAATTATTATTAATTTTTCCTCATTTGTTTTTTTATATTATTTTATCTCTCTTTTGTTTTTTTCTTCTTTTATCTTCTTCTTCTTCTCTTTTTTTCTTTCTCTCTCTTCTGCAATTTCTTCGTTACTTCTCTCCATCGTCAATTTCATCTTCTTCATCAGCAAAATCATCATCACAATTAGATGATCAACATCATCGTCAACAACATCATCATCACAATTAGATGGTCAACATCATCATCAACAGAAAGTGACGAATCCGTCCGGTGAGGAATAATGAGAACGAGAGCAGGAAGAAGAAATTTAGAGAGAGCCTTGTGGGAGACATGAGCGTGGATTGGATCGACTGTGAGAGACGAGAGATTTGAGATTTTCCGGGAAAATGTTGAACAGATACCTGGGGTTTATTCAACAAAAACTCCAATGCTGCAAAGAGGGCTGGGATTTCTTCAATAAGAACTGCAGCTCAGCAGCTTCAGGGAAGAGATGAGCAGCAAGTGATGAGCGCCGGTGAGCGACGACCGGCCGGCGAGCGATGAGCGGCTGGTGATAATCTTAGGGTTTATTAAATTAATATTTAATAATTTTGGACATTTGTTTTTGTTTTTTTCATTTTAGTTTTACAATATTAATTTTTTTAGCTTCAAATAAGATATTAATTGAATTTTAGATATCTATAAAATATTTATATCCATTTAATTTTTAATTGGATACTTTTAAAAATATTTATATTTATATCCAAAAAGATTTTGTATGGATATTATTCAATTCAATTAAATTAGATATATAAATATTCAATTTAGATAGATCAATTTATCATTCTTATTTCTAAATTCCTTTCAGGAACGAAATATAAATTTAAGGCTGTGACACCCACTTCTAACACCCTCCATCTAATAACCCTTGAATTGATAATTGTCATACATGTCTCGATTTAGTTATAAGCGAGAAACAACCTCTAGTTTAGCCGTGTAACATACGTTACTGGTTAAGTGTAATATTTTTGTCAACAAAAAGGACTGCAGTACAACTAATCCATCATTTGAAAGCCCATGTCTTACTGAAAACCTAAATTAATTGAGATATCAGATGTCAAGAAATTGTACAATTTGCCCCAAATTGTTTTCATCAGAAAATCAATTGACTTGTTGGAGTTAACAGAGTGTAAGCCGAATTCACCAAGAAGTAATGTGAAGTACTCTTCTTTGACAACATTGAGTCTAACACGAGCTTATGCAAAAGATCAAGTAATTGAGAGTATGGTTGATAAATGTCCATTGATTGAGTACTAATGATAGATATACGGAGTTCCATTACGGAAAGTTGTGGATGACTTGCTCTGGAATTTCACCTCCTCTCTAGGCGTTGTCAATGGAATGTAAGTGTGGTTCCTTCTACAAGTTTTCTTTTTAAGTGCCATATATTTTTCACTTCTGAGAACTCAAAGCCTTTACCAATATTGCAAATCTGCAACAAATTGGAAGACATTCAAACCAAACCCTAAAATCCTCTCTTCTCTCTCTTCAATAATTGTGGTTTTGCTTTGTCGCTGGACTTATTGGTGTTGGGGGAGCTGCTGTGGTTGTTTATTTCTTCTGTTTTATGTTTATGTCCTTTATTTTTGTTTTTTAATATTGTATTGTATTGTATTATGTTGTATTATTGTTTGTAACTAGATACTTGAATTTTTTTTTTTTGATTGTTTGGGGATTTCACTTACAATATTGAGGTGAATATGACTAGTTTCATAAATTTTCTCAAGATTTTAGAGATTTAATGGGTAAAATCTTTCCTCTCCTATAACGAATTAGAAGTTCTTAGGTGGCATTTGTTTTTTATCTGAAATTTAAATAGATCTAAATTAATCTAAATTTTGAATACAATTGAATGTCTGACTTTGAATGAGATTTTTTTTTTTGTCTGAATTGCTACAAGAATTGAGTTGTTTGTTTTTTATCTTAAAAATTTTGAAAACTAGTATTTTTACATTTATTCCCTTATAAATTATAAATGTTAAACAAATAATAAACATCTCAAACAACTTAAATAAGATAATATATTATCTTAATATAAATTATTTTCAATTGAATACAACCCTTTATATCCTATATTAATATATGTTAATCAATTTTATTGTAGTTTATAATATTTTTACATAAAAAATATTCCTAAAAATTATGAAGATAAATAATGCAAATTTGAAGAAAATAAAAAAGATAAAAATAGTAATAGTCTACCACCATATTATCATAAGTTATAGAAATAATACTAACTATTAAATTTTATTTAGGAATGGATAAAAATTAATTAATTAGATAGGCATATTTTAAAGAATATATTTTTATGATATCATTCAAACTTGTTATATTAAGCAAAAAGCTAAAAAAATGGCTTAATAACTTAATGACTGAAAATTTTCATTAATTTGATAAAACAAACAGACTTAATCACTTAACTGATTGAAATTAAGTCAATTAAGCCATTAATAAAAATAAATAAATAGCCCCTTAGTGTTTGGAGATTTTAATATCTTTGTTTTATTATTTGAGGCTATATAAAGTTAAGGCTAATGCTAAATTACATGCATGCACCATACAACCCTCTCACATGAATACTAATAATTTATTATTTATGTGAGAGGGTTATATGATACATGCATGTAACTTAGGGGGATCCTAAAGTTAAACTGGAATCATAGTTTCTTATCCTATTCATAGTATTTAAGTCGAATGTAGTCTTGTATTTGCACCTTATGGCATTTGTATTGTTGGCCTTCCTGATTTTATGCCCCAATCATAGTTGTTGGCCTTTTGGTTCTTTGAATAAAAGTCATCCTTCAAAAAAAAAAAAAAAAAAAAAAACAACAACAACAACAACAAATTGTATTATTTAATGATCGTTCTTTTGAATCATGTTTATATGCCTTCTCAAATTTACCTTACTCCTCCTTAGATTTGAGTAAGTTAACGTCTTGTTTTCTGAATAGTAGATCATGTAATATATTATAAATTCGTAAAGGCAGGTTTAGTAATGAAAACAAACCCATCATAAGTAGGGTAGAGTTTAGCATTTTATTTTTGGAGAATGTGTGGGTATTTGATGAAAGTAAGAAAGTGTTTGATCAAATGTCTTTGTAACAGAATAGGATAACAAAATTAATTTATGCTTTATTCACCAAATCTATTAAAAGAATAAAAAATATATATATCCTGTTGAAGTTTTCAGCCCCTTCAAAAGAAAAAGATAGATTTCAGATTTCATAAATCTTAATTATTATTTTTAATTTTTTTTTTCGAATGGAATTATTATTTTTACTTTGAAACGTGTTTTATATGGCTTTGATTCACGGATCTGAGTACCCCACTTCTGATTTGATTATGACCCGGCCACCGTCATCCTGATATCACATTTCGACCGACAAACTCATTACTCATCAACAACTCAAAAAGATTTTCAATTTTTTTTTCTTTTTCACCTCAAATCTCTATATATATATATATATTTTTAATGCTGTCCAAAAGGCCACACCACTTCCTTTTTCCCAATCTTTCGTTCATCTATTTGCCATGGCCTCGTGCCCAAAGGGAACTCCAAGCACATTATTGCATTTGGATGCACGAGTAATGGGAGGCCAGAGAGTCACGACGGTGGTAACAAAAGACGAGCTAACTGAATTCATGCAGTCAACGATCTTGAAGAGACAAGAGTTCGATGAAGTACCCTTTTACCTACTGAATTTAGGCGTTGTGGTTTCTCTCTACAATCAGATGATCTCAAACCTTCCGATGATTCATCCTCACTATGCCGTCAAGTGCAATCCCGAGCCAGCCCTTCTCGAGGCACTTGCAGCTCTGGGCTCAAACTTTGACTGTGCGAGCCGATCCGAGATTGAAGCTGTTTTGTTACTAGGTGTTTCACCGGATCGTATCATTTACGCGAACCCGTGTAAGCCTGTATCTCACATCAAGTATGCTGCGAGTGTTGGCGTCAACTTGACAACTTTTGACTCAGTAGAGGAGCTCGACAAGATTCGGAAGTGGCATCCGAAATCCGATTTATTGATCAGGATCAAACCCCCGGATGATAGCGGAGCGAAGTATCCGTTGGATTCCAAATACGGTGCTGGTCATCATCCTCAGGAAATTATGCCTCTTCTCAAAGCCGCTGAAGCTTCAGGGCTCTCTGTAGTTGGTGTATCATTCCACGTTGGAAGCGAAGCTACAAACTTTGCTGCATTTCGCGGAGCCATAGCAGCGGCTAAAGCAGTCTTTGACACAGCAGCTCGCATGAGTAACAACAAAATGCGTGTACTAGATATTGGCGGCGGCTTCAGCTTCACTAATTCAAGCCCAAAATTATTCCAAGAAGCGGCTTCAATCATAAAAGAAGCTCTTCAAACATATTTTCCGAACGAATTATTACCTGGATCGAGTCTGAAAGTGATTTCAGAGCCTGGCCGGTTCTTCGCCGCCTCGGCTTTCACGCTCTACGCTCAAATTATAGGGAAGCGTGTTCGTGGTGAGCAGAGAGAGTACTGGATTAACGACGGGAAGTACGGGTCACTTGCTTGGGTAACCTGCGATGAAGCAATTGCGAAGTGCACGCCGCTACCTCTTGCTTCCAGCTTTACTACGAGCATGGAGCTGACGAGGACTTACAATTCAACGGTATTCGGACCAACATGTGATGCACTCGATGAGGTGTTTACAGGTCACAAGTTGCCGGAACTTGAGGTGAACGACTGGCTTGTGTTTTCCGAAATGGGTGCCTATACGACGGCTTGTGGAACCAATTTCAATGGATATAGCACTGCTGCCATTCCAACTTACGTTGTCCGCTCAAATCAAACCTTGCTAGCTATACAAAATGCATGTGATCATGGATGATATCCGTTTGCTGGTTAATTTTATTTATATGAAAACTGTAACGTCCAGGAAATAATCCAGCTTTTCCAATCAATAAAAATCAAAATTTTCCTTCTTTGCCTTCGATTTTAATATTCTTGCATAAGACTGGTCCGACCTGGCCTATAGCACGTCCCACACGGGCTTTGGGCCGTGCCTAGCAGTGTGTCGTGCTTCGGCAAAGCCCATTTAAAATTTCAATGGAAAATTAATGGCAGCTTGGTCTCATCCCTGGAATTTTAATTTTGCTTCTCCCAATATTGTTGGCAAAAACTCCAACAAGTTTTTATATTAAGAGGCTAGTACTCGATCCTAATCCTACTTAAAGAATACACATAAACTCAAATGAAAACTTCAGTTAATCCTAGTCATATTTTTTCAACTGAACCACAGCGAATTGTTCTATCAAACAACCAATACAGAAAATAATTCATGGTATTACAGAGTCCAACTGAGGATAGTTTGCCGCAAACTCAATAGCACGCTTTCTAATTAATTGATACTCCTCGGTGTCTCCGTGGCACAATTCTATTGGCTTTCCAAGGAAGAAAGGTGGACGACGAAAAAGAGTTACTTTGTCCAACTGCTTGGCATTTTCAGTCAAACAAATCAAAAACTTGGTATCAGTCGAAATCCCCATGAATACAATCAATTCGACTTCCCTAATGCTTAAATCCCGAAGGCTTGCGTATGGATGATCCTTGACAGTTCGTACAAATCCAGATGACTGTTCTACCTTGAATAACTGCAAGCCACAAGATAAAAGAACAAAAAAAATTATAAATAATTGTATGCATAGAGAAAATGATTTTCTGAAAATACAACTACAGCTCCCAAAGTATCTACCTTGAGTATAAGTCCATGTAATGAAGGAGATGCTTTCGAGAAAGCAGCACAAGGAAGAAAGCAATCATCATCCTTGACTTTAATTGTCAACTCCAAATGCTTAAGCTTAAATAATATGGGAATATTTTGGGGGACCGCCTCAGGCACCTGAAACAATTTGATAAAGATACCATTATTAGGACTAATTGCCTGCATTTAAGCTCAGTCACCACAGCACCGGTAACTGCTTCATAGCTGGCCTTCTAATGCTTCTTACAAACTAAATCGGAAGTACTCCAAAACTAAGATTAGATGACAATCAATATTGATTGCAGTTCAAGATTGTTACATGTCTTGTGAAATTGTAATCATCGAATATTGACGAGTTTTGTAGTTGATCTTATTATGTCCACATCGACCCATTCGTAAATGAAGACTGAAAAGGTTTGAGAGGAAGAAGTTGTTCTTATTAAGCATCCGTCAAGGATATATATATACAACACAAATATCGAAAATAGCTACTGATCTTCCTAAATTTGAATACAAATACAGTTAAGGATAAAGCCTAACTAACGAATATTCAGCTAGATATATATTTACCAATTCAAACTGATAACTAACTCAGTTACAAAGATATACATTATCTCTAATACCCTCCCTCAAGTTGGAGCGTGATGATCACGAACGCCCAATTTGCGAAGAAGAAACTCAAACTGATCTCGACCTAAAGCTTTGGTTAGAATGTCTGCCAAC
>CM059835.1:15578116-15675385 GCA_030444775.1 Atalantia buxifolia | reverse complement strand
AAATAAAAATAATGTACAGTATCAATATTTAACAGTAGGGACGTTTTGAGATATTCTTAAAAATATAGGGACTAAACGAGCACTAACCTCATAATATAGGGACTAAACAAATGCTTCTGCAATATATTATCATTAATTGAATTAAAATTAAGGTAAGACCCACATAATTAATTTTTACTTTTATATTTTTTATTAAAAAATACAAAGCCACGTTCTGAAGTATTATTTCCAACCAACTAGAGATTATCTCATCTAAGATTAGCATGCCGTTTATTATAAACGAGGGCTAACATATATTTGTCAAGTAACTTTGTTTAATAATTAATTTTCTACGCTATGTTTAGACCACATCATTCAATCAAATTGTTGAAGAGGGCTTCCATTCCAATTTTTAAGAAAATTCTTTGTCACCTCATTCTCGAAAGGTGTTAAGTACTGAATTAACTTTCATTGCAAATTAATCAGTGTCTATAGTCACAGCATAAACAACTAATAATATTTGATCGTCCTTATTTTTGGCGCATAGTTTAATTTAATGATCATAATTTCATTGGTACATGTGCTATTTAAATGAAGAAAAATCAATCAACAAACGATCTATAACGTTAAAGCCTTGCATTGAGACCCTTAACTGTTGTGTCCAGCTTGGCTGCACATGTACGTATGGCAACATGTTATATGATTATAAAAAATTATTTCTTTAATTATGTTTTTAAATCAACATCTATAAGGGAACGGGACAAGACAGATTTATTAAAAGAGAAACAAAAAACAACATCCCATCATATGGTTAATATTTCTTCAGCATATTATTCACAAGGCATTATGTAGTATTGACGGATTTTTCCAAACAAATTATTTATGTGGAAAATAAATTAGTTTAATTAATTTTTTTGTTATGAAGACCAATAAAAAAATGGATACAAATCGACCAAGAAGCTCACCTTTTCGCATATTGGTGAAAGTCTTAGCTAGGTTTCTAGCTGCCACCTCCGAAGAAGAAACAAGTACAATAGACGCTACAAGAGCGAAAAGCAGGGAAATCTTAGAGCCCATTTTCTTATGCAAAAGGAAATTATTTGAATAAAGGAATATTTGATGAAAAAGGTTGATGATAAAATTAATATTTTGTTATTCCTATTTATAATAGGTTTGGGGAGGTAGATAGCTGTCGGAGTAGAATTTTTCCAAATGTTTTTATGCTGCGTCACCAATAATAGGTAAACGTTCTTTACATCCTTATAATTTGGTTTAATAGTCTATTAGGCCATCTCCAATGCTTAACACCATTTTGGTATAACACCAACATAAAAAATGTATCTTTTTCACAACAAATTATTATTTCATCTCCAACCTATTTATACTAAATTTTACACCAAAAAGAATATTCTTCTTTTATTCTTTTAATTCTCAAGAATTAATTCAATTAACACAATAAATATTACTATTAATATAGATAATTAAGTAATAAGAATTTTATATCGATTAACAAAAAAATATAGAAAATTATTAAATTTGCATTTAATTAACTAAATTAGTACATTATGAAAATTAAACATTACATTAATATAGAAAAATACAATAACAATAATAAGTACATTATGAAAATTAAAAATTACAATAATATAGAAAACACAATAACAATAATAGGTGCATTAAGAAAATTAAACATTACATTAATATAGAAAAATAAAAAAACAATAAATAACAACAATAATATAGAAAAATACAATACAATAACAATAATACTCTAGTTATTCAAATTACTAAATTCATCCCATAAATGATCAATTAGTGCATTTCGGAGTGCTAGTAGTAGTAGTTTTTTTATTTGTGTTAATTTAATTTTGTAATTTTAATTTTGTAGTATGTAATCTAGTAATTAATATTATTGGCATTTTATTTTTATTATTAATTTTTGTGTTGAATACTTTTTATTTAAAATATTAGTATAATATTCAAAATTAAAAAATGAAATTAAAAAAAATAATAATAACTTAAAATATTATATAAACAGGATATTTAAAATAAAGTAATAAAGACTTTTTTCCCTAGCACCAAATATGGTGAAATGAATAGTGTTGCACCATATTTGGTGCAATACTATTCATTACACCATTTTGGTGTTATATTAGAGAAGTATTTTACACTATTTTTGGTGTAAAAGGTGATTTGGTGATGGATTTGGTGCTACATTGGAGATGCCCTATCCCCATAATTTACAAAATGTCTTAATATATCTCCAATCACATTTTTTTAAATAATTTGATAGCTTTACCTTAATAAATTTGAATAATTGAAATAAATGAAATTTTTTCTGCTTCAAACCAAAAAAAATTGAATTATACCATTTTGTACAATTTATCAAACACCAGTCCATACGTATATAGTAAAAATTGTACTTATAACGAAATAATATAATCGCCAGTTGCAAGCACTTTCAATATTTGACTCAATTAAATTAACTTAACTGGAAAAAGCAAGTCATTCATAAGGACATCTTATGACAACATAGTGTACAAATTCTCAGTATATATATGTTAAAATACCAACCAAATCAATTAAGGGCCAATAATTTTATTTTATATATCAATGGAAAAAGCAAGTCAGCTTTAATCAAATTTATCCATTTTTTTTTTATCGATTGTTGAATTCTGAAGGGTCATCAAAATGAGTAGTCCTTCACATCTCAAATATTTTATTCCAATAAATTATTGTGACATTTATCCGTTGATTAATAAGATAATACAATTAATTCATTTAAATCTTGTAAAAAATTATCAATCACTTAATGAAAAATACGTCATTTAGAATGAAATTTAAGACAAAAAATTTAGAATGATTATCATTACTTCATGAAATAGCATTATAATAGAGGATCAAGGAAAATTTTTATAATACTTATTAGAAAAATTTAAATTGGCTCAACAAGAACTGCATTTCATATTACTTTAAATTTAAGTAGGCTTAAGGAAAATGTTTTTCCCTAAGGCCCAAAACACGTTGAGCCGCCACTACTACAGAGACTAAGCTCAATGCCGCACTTAATATAGCTTTCAAACCCACTAACAAAGTAACAGTAAGTCAAAAGTTATATGATATCGATTGAAAAAAGCAACGAATTTTAATTTATTGATGTTATATGAACGTGAAATGGGGGTACGTAAGAGTATGCAATGTTAGCATATTCTCAAAAAGAACCAACCTAAATGCTCGATCAAGCAATAACATACTGTGTTAAAAGTCCCATCAAACCAATTAAGGACCAACGATTTACTTTTTATATTTAAAGCAAGAACGCCTTTCCCCTCTCACAAATGACTCTGTGCTATCTTGACGACTCTGGCCAAAATCCAGAAAAGACCAATATTAATAGTGTATCAAACTTGTACACTTATTTCATCACTTTTTCTCAATCATATGTGGGATTATCTCCTCTGCAGTAGGTTTTCTTTCTTTTTTTCTTTTTCTTTTTTTTGATATGATCTCCTTAATAGTAGTTAGTAATACAACTAAAAGTTAATTGTGGGGCCGATGGACTGAATTATAAGATGAGCATGAAACACACCAGTGAGGATTAAATTACCTTTTTCCCCATTATTCTCAAGCAGAAAACTCTGAAGTCTGGAGGTCTTGTATATATAAATGCCAAGTTCCAGTTTATGATCTGCATTAAAAAATCCAACACATAAACATAAAACAATGGCATCATCAACCCTGATTATACTGATCCTATTTCTTCTGCTACAATTTTCGGAAAAAGCTGCTTCTGGTTATACTAAAGAAGCATATGCCCTTCTCAAATGGAAAATAAGCCTTCAAAATCAGAACCACTCTTTGTTGTCCTCATGGACACTTTATCCTGTTGATGCAACCAATGTTTCTTCGTACTCAGAAATCAAAAAAAGCCCGTGTGCTTGGTTTGGAATTGATTGCAATCCTGCAAAAAGAGTCATCAGTATTAACCTGAGCACTCTTGGTTTAAAAGGTACGCTCCATGAATTCTCATTCTCATCGTTTCCCCGACTTAAGTATCTTAATCTAAATCGTAATGCATTTTTTGGTATCATCCCACCTGAAATCGGTAGCCTCTACAAGCTGGAGTATCTTGATTTATTAAATAATACATTCTCTGGTATCATCCCATCTCAAATCGGTAACCTCACTAAGCTTGAGTATCTTAATTTATGTAATAATACATTCTCCAGCATCGTCCCACCCCAAATCGGTAACCTCTCTAAGCTTGAGATTCTTGATTTAGGAGGTAATCAATTGTCTGGGGTAATACCACCAGAAATCGGCCTCGTAACTCAGCTTAAGATCTTTTACGTTGATACGAATCGGCTACATGGCTCAGTTCCCCAAGAAGTAGGACAGTTAAGCAATCTTAGAGAACTTGCTTTGTGCCAAAACAATTTGTCTGGTTGGATCCCTTCTTCTTTGGGTAACTTAAGCAACTTGGTTCTCTTGATTCTTAATGATAATTCACTTTGTGGCTCTATTCCATCAACTATAGGAAACTTAAAATCTATCTCAGAAATAAAGTTGGGTAACAATAAATTTAGTGGTTCAATCCCCGTTTCTTTAGGTAACTTAAGCAACTTGGCTCTGTTATATCTTTTTGGCAACTCACTCTCTGGTTCTATTCCTCCAGCTTTAGGAAACTTGAAGTCTCTTCTCTATCTGCATTTCTTCAACAATCAATTTAGTGGTTCAATCCCTCATTCTTTGTGTAACTTGAGCAATTTAGCTGAATTGCACCTTTCTAAAAATTCACTTTCTGGCTCTATCCCTCCATTTCAAGGAAATGTCAAATCTCTCTTGAATTTAGCATTTTGCATGAATCATCTTAGCGGTGCTATCCCTCCTTCGGTTGGCAATCTCAGCAATTTAAAAGGTTTATACCTGTACTCCAACAGTCTTTCTGGGTCTGTTCCAGCAGAAATAGGAAATCTCATGCAATTAACTAAACTAGAGATAGATAACAATAAGCTTTTTGGTCAAATTTCTAAAAGCCTGAGAAATTTAACAAGCTTAAACAGAGTACATCTTGAACAAAACCATCTCACTGGAAACATATCCGAAGTTTTTGGCATATATCCGAACCTCACCTTTTTAGATATGAGCCATAACAATTTTTATGGCGAGATCTGGTCTAGCTGGGGCAAATGTCAAAAACTAGGGACTTTAAACTTTTCAATGAATAACATCACTGGGAGAATACCTCCTGAGATTGGGAAGTTATACCAACTGCATAAACTTGATTTTTCTTTGAATCAAATAGTTGGAGAGATTCCAATTGAACTTAGCAATTTAAGGTCCCTAAACTATCTTGTTTTAAATGGAAATAAACTTTCTGGAAACTTACCTCGAGTGCTTGGCTCACTCACCGAACTGGAGTATCTTGACTTGTCTACAAATAAGTTGAGCGGCTCTATCCCAGAAACTCTTGGAAACTTGTTGAAAGTGCACTATTTGAACTTGAGCAACAATCAGTTTCGAAAAGAATTTCCAGTTGTGTTGGAGAAGTTGGTTCAACTTTCAGAGCTAGATTTGAGTCATAACTTTCTTGGAGGAGAGATGCCGCCCCAAATCTGCAATCTGGAAAGCTTGGAGAAGCTTAATGTCTCTTACAATAACCTTTCAGGTTTAATTCCAAGCTGCTTTGAAGGAATGCATGGCTTGTCATGCATTGACATCTCATACAATGAGTTACGAGGTCTAATTCCTAACAGTACAGGATTCCAATATGATCCCATACAGGCATTACGAGGGAATCGAGGATTGTGCGGCGATGTTGAAGGCTTTCAGTCCTGCAAAGCCTTTGTATCTCAAAAACATGTCTTCGAAAACAAATGGTTTAATCATATTTCCTATTTTGGGAGTATTTGCGCTTTTGTTCTTTGTAATTGGAATAATTTTTGGAAGAACGAAGAGGACTTCGAAAGAAAACAAAGGAAGTTGTGTGAACCATCAAGGACTGCTTTCAATATTAACTTTTGAAGGCAAAATTGTGTATGAAGAAATCATCAGAGCGACGAAAAATTTTGATGCTGAGCAATGCATTGGAATAGGTGGACAAGCAAGTGTTTACAGAGTTGAGCTACCATCTGGGGAGGTTGTAGCAGTCAAGAAATTTCACTCAGTACTTCCAAGTGAAATTTCAGTCCAACGAGAATTCTTGAACGAAATCAAGGCATTAACAGAGATACGGCATCGAAATATTGTGAAATTTTATGGCTTCTGTTCACATCCCCGACACTCATTTTTAGTTTACGAATGTCTTGAAAGGGGCAGTTTGGCGGAGATTCTGAGCAATGATGGAACAATAAAAGAATTCAGCTGGATTGTAAGAATGAATGTGATAAAAAGTGTAGCTAATGCTCTATCTTACATGCATCATGATTGCTTCCCACCAATTGTCCATCGAGACATATCAAGCAAGAATGTGTTGCTGAGTTCAGAATATGAAGCTCGTGTTTCAGATTTCGGAATCGCAAAATTTCTAAAGCCAGGCTCGTCCAATTGGACTGAATTTGCAGGCACATTTGGATATGTTGCTCCAGGTTTGCATTCTTGAAGTAATAAATTGATCCTTTGTTATATTAATTAATAAATCAGCCTTATATCTACATGATTATTTTCATCGTTCACCTTGCAGAGCTTGCTTACACGATGAAAGTTTCTGAAAAATGCGATGTGTACAGCTTTGGAGTATTAGCATTGGAAGTGATCAAAGGGAAATATCCGAGCGATTTTATTTCCTCATTTTCATCTTCATCTTCCAACATGAACATATCATTTAATGAAATTTTGGACCCTCGGCTTCCATTACCATCACGAAACATTCAAGATAAGCTGATATCATTCTTGGAGATTGCCCTTTTATGCTTGGAAGAGAGTCCAGAATCAAGACCGACAATGCAGAAAGTGTGTCAACTATTATGCAAATAAATCCGCCGGGAAACTTTGTTTTCAATCTATTTTTCTCTACGTCAGTGAGGTTTAAGTGGCTTGCCTGATTATGAACTGCAATGTTTTGTACGTAAATTGATCCTAATATGTATTATGGTTGCCCGATTTGTTATCGTTTTAGCCAGGCTTCTGATTGGTGTATTTTTCTATGTAATTGATTGAATCCATTTAAATTGTTTCCTACATTTTAGAAGATCGTGAGGGGGTAAGGCTTGCAATTCGCCTTGACCAGATGCAACCCTTTTACTTTTATGAATAAAAGAGCAAGAACAGAAAGCAAACATGGAGCATTTGCCACAAAAAAAAAAAAAAAAAGATTTTGAACTTATCTTCATAGTTAGGAGCCTAGGATCCTTTTTACGGTTTCAAATGAATTCTGGGATGTATTTTCGCGAGAATGGATGAGAATTGATGTAGGTGAATTCCAGTAGAATTCCGATTGTATATATATAAGTAGAATTGTACCATATTGAAAAAACAAACAAATTAAATTGTACAAATAAATAATTTTTCTTCATAATTAACTTAGGTATGTCAATCCTAATCAAAATAAAATTAATCATTAACCAATATGTCAATCCTAATCAAAATCGCTAACAAATGAATCGAAAGAACAGAAAGCAAACATAGAGCATCAATTAATAAACATGAAAACTCAGAATTTATTAGTTATCTTGAAAACAAAACTTTAATTAGCGCCAAAATCAGAATTTCAATCTCTCTTTAACTATATATTTTCTCCTTCTTTGGAATATTAACGCATTAGTATTTTTTTTTTTTTCGTTTCTTTTTTTAATCATCTTTTTTTTCTTAGAAGTAGAAATATGCTTGTTTGCATCGTACGTGAGCCATGCCTAGCTGCCTAATCTCACAGGGTCCTATTAAACATGTGAGTACGTCTTATACTCCCAAAAAATATTTTCTGCCCCGTTGTAATCCAACCTCGCAACATCATCAAAATGATCAAGAAACTCTAATTGTAAGTATCTACAAGCTGTCCTATCTAATTAAAAATGGACATAAATCTTGTACAATAGTTGGTTCTCTTTAAACAAAAGGGAAAATGATCGAAACCCACCATTGTTTACGGAAATTTATTTCCATTTCCTCCCTCATTTCTCATAGCCCATCAAAATACTCATGCTGTAAAAAAAGTTATACACTTTTAACTCTTTTTTTTATGTGTTTTATTATTTTATCCCTAATATGATATAGATAAAACCCAACATTGATCAATGCAAATTTCTAGGTGTAAATTAAATAGTAGTAGACCAGAGGCAGTGCTCCCTTGAGACTAGCAAGTGCCATGTCTTAAAAGGTAAATTACATGAGTACATATAAAATATTTATTATAAGACCCCCCTTAAGTTTAATATTTTAATAGTTTAACTCAATAATTAAATAGTCCCTCGAAAATTTTAATCCTATCATAGCTCCGCCCTTCCAGTACACATGACCCCAAAAAAAAAAAAAAACTCTGACATTGAATTAGCAGCAAGATGATGATGGGTTATGAGGAAAAAATGATTAATTTTGAAAAACAGTAGGGGGAATTATCATTCTGTCATTTTCAGAACATGGATCTTCTAATAACTTATGAATAATTAACTACTAAATATTATTTTTCATATTTTGGGTAGATACTTATAGGAAGCAGCTGAAAATAAGAAGATAAAAAGGATCAGATTATCTAGCACTCTTATTAGCAATTAATGTCTCCAGCTTATGGATTATGGAATTATTGTAGAATCATTGCGTTGCTTATTTCACTGTGGTACCCGGTCAGGAATTTTAAATTTTAAATTGGTGCAGAACTAGTGACAACTAGTATTTTTTATTGCATCTGTGGTGATATTATTATCAATTAGCAAGTGATATAAGACTGCCTATTTCCTATGAAAAAATACACTAGTTAGGCTCCCAAGAAAGATTGGAGGGGTCATAATGATCCTACTTAGAACTCAAACTCCTTAGGCATTGTATATAGCCTTAGTAACATAAGCTTTCTAATGCACTTGAGCTCTAATAAGACTCTTACTCACTTATCATAATTTTATTATAATAATAATAAAAATAAAATAAATTGATAATAATAATAAAATAAATTGAAATAGGAAAGATATAATAATTAGATCAATAATATGTAAATAAAAAAAATCACTGACCCCGAGGCCTGTAAAATTACAATATCCTTAAGATAGATTCGCCATCTTCACAATAGTGCTTGAATAATATGTATTGGCATTTGTATGGATTCGAATGCGAATAGTGCAGGTAGTACAATCTCACTATTTGAACCAACTGTAAACAAATATTCGAATTCTATCACATTGAAGATGGAATATTTGCTTAAGAGACAAGAGAGGAAAATCACAAGGATTTTCATGTGTTTTGTAATTGAACAAGAAGGCCAATATATAGAGGCTTCGGGGGTGGGAATTAGTTGACTAAAAATTCCATATGGGATTTTGCCTCATTTTCTCACATCAATGGATGCTCTTTGAGATCCAATTTCTCATTTACCCACGTACTAATTTGAGCGTATTATAATTAGTTGTGAAAAGCTCATAGAGAAGATTCCGAATCATCCATGAACATATATTTTCCAATATTTTTTTACTCAAAATTGGCCTCAAAATAGCCATTTTATGCTATTTTTCTAACAGCATCTGAGGTAGAAGGAAAAAAATCTAATAATTAAATTCAAGAAATAGACTATACCGAAGAATTGATTATTATAATTACTCTTAATTTTCTGATTTTAATTAAATTTTGGTTGACTATCAAAAGTAAACAAATTAATAGTATGAAATTAACGGTTTCACCCACAAGGCTGAAATATAATTTTAATATATTATAAGTAACTAAGCAAAATTAAAGTACAGGACCTTATATGTATCACCCAAATTAATTAATTAATCATTTGAACAGAAGTATGAATACAATACAACGAAATTCCACCGGACAATAAATATCATGATTATCGTGAGAGTAACATTTAATTAACTTACAAAGGACTTCAAACATATTTAATTTAATAACATGCATGTCGGTCCAAACCAGTGCTATAAATTTTCTCCAATTCCCTGATCATAATTCATCAATTAATAAATTAACTACTCTCTTGATAAAAACCAATATGGCCAAGCTAGCAGTTTCATGCATACCCTTCATCTTCTTCATTAATACCCTCTTCCAATCAGCAAGTGCAGCCTATAATGTGATCAATTTTGGTGCAAAACCAGACGGAAAAACTGACGCCACACAGGCGTTCCTTCGGGCGTGGTCATCAGCATGCTACTCCAATAGTCCGGCCATGCTCCATGTTCCTCGGGGACTTTTCTTGGTAAAATCGATATCCTTTAATGGACCATGTAGGCACAGGATTGTGTTTCAGATTGATGGAACAATTATCGCTCCATCAAGTTATTGGTCTCTAGGCAATTCGGGGTTTTGGATTTTGTTTTACAAGGTCAATAGATTGAGTATACATGGAGGAACCATTGATGCAACAGGAGCTGGCTATTGGGCTTGCAGGAAATCTGGAAAAAGTTGCCCTCCTCCAACAAGGGTATGTTATGAAATGTTCCACAAACTAAATTATATAAATACCGTACTAATTTTTAGTATAGATGTTCACACTGTATAAAATACAGATTTCAGTTGGACCGCGGAAGCTAAATTTATTTAATACTATTTCGTAGTAACTTGTGATTTATTAAATTGTAGCTACTTGCTACAAGCTAGATCGACACCATAATTTACAAAGTGCATACATCCGCACCTGTAGATGTCCATACGTATTTAAATTATGAAACATTTAGATTTTCAAAAGAGAATCATAATCCACTTTTAGACCGAGTTTATGATTTTATATCCTTCATATAGCATCACAAAATTTTATTTTGATTGCAGTCAATATCATTTGTGGGGGCTACTAATATTGTTGTCAGCGGATTAACATCCATCAACAGCAGATTCTTTCATATAGCTATTGACGAATGCGTTAATATTATGCTTCGAAAATTGAAAATTAATGCCCCAAGCTGGAGTCCAAACACTGATGGCATCCACATCCAATCATCCTCAGGAATTACAATTAGCAACAGTACCATTATGACTGGAGATGATTGCATCTCAGTTGGTCTTGGCACTAAAAACTTGTGGATTGAACGCATTGCCTGTGGCCCTGGCCACGGAATCAGGTGAAAATTGCAACTACTTATCTAAAATATCATATTTACCCTTCACCGATATATTTTTTCTACCATTGTTATAACACCAAGGATGAAAAAAGGTATTAGAAATTATCAAGAATATAACTGGAAAAATAAATTCTCAAATGGATGAAAGTCTCATTTTCCCATCTAATATGTATAATTTTGGTAGCCTAATTTACATTGATCATATTTGTTTCTCTTGCAGCATTGGCAGCCTTGGGGCCTATGCTGCTGAAGATGGTGTAAAAAATGTGACAGTAACAGATTCAATTTTCAATGGAACTCAAAATGGTGTACGGATCAAAACATGGGCGAGACCCAGCAATGGATTTGCAAGAAACATTAGATTTCGAAATATTATTATGACAAAGGTCTTTAATCCTATCATCATCGATCAAAATTATTGCCCTGACAATCATTGTCCTCATCAGGTAAAAAAGAAAAAGGAATAACAACAGATTACGTTAACCTGTGGTGTTCTAAAATTCAAAATAACGAAGTTTAAATCTTAATTTCTTGCAGAGCTCTGGCGTAACAATCAGTGGAGTGACATACAGAAATATAAAAGGAACATCAGCAACACCAGTGGCGGTAAATTTTGGTTGCAGTTCAAGCAAGCCGTGCACAGGAATCAAATTACAGGACATAAGGCTTACATACTTCAATAAAGCAGCAACTGCATATTGTAAGAATGCAAGGGGTAGCAGCAGTGGAATTGTGGTACCGGGGAGTTGTTTGGGATAGCTAAATATTACTTAATTTGTTCCACTGTTTGTTAATTGTGATTAATTTGATTCGTAATTATCAATTAGTGGTAAAAATGTTATGTAAACTATCTTTTATTTATGAGTTTAACTTTGCTAATATCACTATTGTGTGGCTCTGAAAGGTAGCAAAAAGAATAATAGTTAAGGACTTTGTACTCATTATGTAGCCGCTCCAATTCATAAATACAGTTAACAAAATGACCAAAAAAAAAACCGAATAAAAAAACGAGAAAAGAGAGACAAAGCTCTAGTGAAACTGTGAAAGAAGCAAAGATACGAATAGGCATATTCTTTCCAATTCCCTTACTGAGATCATGTTATATATAAGGAGAACCAAATTTTTTTACTTATAATTGAAACCGAAATTTTCAAACATAAGCCTAAATCTTATCTTAATCATATAAATGAAACGATTAAATCTGTTAGACAAAACAAAAACCTGCCTATTGTGAAATAACATTATTTTTTAGAACATGGTATGAATAGCTAATTACTGCGTTGGCTGGAAATTCATTCAAACCGAACTTGTATGTTTTATTCCCGTTCTTGTTAACTTTCAGAATATACACAAGATTTTCCGACTTATTGTGGAATACCATCCATATTTAATAAAAGCATGCTTAATATGAGAATCAATTAGATATTCACAATTTCTTTTTAAGTTCTTGCATGTTTAAGTGTGTTTTCAGCTGTGAAGAGAAGAAATTTAGGTTAATTTGATTATGAAAAGTACAGTGAGTTCTGCACCATCTAAGCATTAAAGATTAATATTGAAAGGACAGAAGAATATATTATTCTTTCTTATATTTACAATTACAAGAATATGACTCGTCAACTTTGACAAGCCATTACAGAGATAAATTTGTGGCTTATTAAAAGAATGCTTTCCTAATACATATAATAACAATTGGCTAGAGATATTCTAGCCGTTAGTAAATAATACTCAATTAATCATGATGACTCAATCTTGATAGTGGATTCCTCTAGTCACGGCCGAGTATGTTACTAAATTTGTTTCAATGGTTTTAATGTTGGATTCTGGTGATTCTTTGTTGCCATGCATGGAGCCTGTAATTATCTTGCTTGCCAACTTTGTCTCATTATGATGAGGAATCTTATCAAGCATCAACTGTATATCAGTTGTGAAAAGAACAAATTAAGGTTTTGGTAAATTTATTATCAAAAGTACTATTAGTTATGCAACAACTAAAGAACAAAATTAATTATGTATTTGGTAATTTTGATTATAGAAAGCTCTATTACCTGTGCATCAATTGTGCATTAGCTATAATGAAAAGTAATTAAGTAGGCTCCGTTTAGTACAACTTTTCAAGTAGAGTTTATTTAAGTAGAGCTTTTGATTGTAGACCTTTTACAAATAGAGTTTTTACCTAAACAATTTTAGTTGTTTGGTTGTCAATAAGAACTTTTATTAAAAATCTATGAAATTACTTTAATAGACAAGTTTTTTTAAGTTATGTTATGAAAAGAATAAAATAAAATAATTAAATAAGTAGAGGATATTTTAGATATTTTAACATTTAAAAAAAACTTTTCAACCTCTACTCCCAAAAGCTCAAAATTTGAGCTTTTCCTAGTAGAGGTAAAATAACTTATTTAAACTCTAAAAGCTCTACTAAACAAACAACTAAACAACAATAAAAATTAAATAAGCACTTATGTCCAAAATATTGTTTTAAAACTCACAATAATTTTCAAAAAAAAAAACTAAACTCTTACATGGCTATTGGCTAAAATGGACAAATTTAAAATAAATATTAGTTTAAAATATATGTACGCTTGTGGATATGCACCCTTTATGTTTCTATAGTTATAATTCAATAAATTACTGCCCCTAAGTGCGAGGTTGATTAGTTTTTAAATAACCTTATTTGGCTGACCACCCTTGTTTCAATCTTAAAAGAGTTAAAGAGATAAGGGACTAAAAATAAATTTACGTTTGCCCACCCTTCACAAAAAACACAATAAATTACTCATCTTACCGAGGTCGTGCTTCAAAGAATAGAAATTTTTAATGAGAATTTGAAGAAAAGTATTTAAATATTAATTCACTAGGCAAACTCTGAACATGCCAGCAAGTCCTCGGCAGCTAAACATCAAGGGAGCCACAGATCTCAATCAGAAAGAAACGAAAATGGTTTATTTTGGATCATGAGAGGGAAATAACGAACTTTATCTTTCGTTAAATTCTAATACAAAGTCATTATGAGTTTTTATTTTGAGCAAGTTTACAAAAAACATGTCAATTAATTGTTACATCTTCAATAATCCGGACACTTGTACCGTACCATGTTGGCACCATCTTCTTCTCCGCAAATTCTCCATGTTTCATGTGATTCAAAACAACGCTGTGAGTGTTATACACTCAAGAATATTCTTACCAATTGTTCAAGAGACTCAAATGTTGCAATTAACTAGCATTCAGCTTAATCAATAATTGCATGATTATGCTCTACTTGGGAACGATTCAAAATCAATATATTTTGTTAAAATTAAATATGATTCGACGTACAAAAGAAGCAAAAGTAAGGATGGAACACTGGAACTGGACACCAGGGCCACCCACAGGCTGAAAATTTTTCTTAAAAAAAAATAAAGGTTCGAATTGAAATTTTACCTCGTTTATGTGAATTTTACGATTGGCCCCCCGAGTTTTGGGCGATAGTGTTGCTATAGCCTAAGACATTTCGCATTTTTTCCACTATAGCCTCCGCTATTCTATTGGCCCTTCTCAAATTTAACAGCATAACGTTTAAGCCTGATTTAGTTTAGGTTTTTTCCATTATGGCCCTTGTCGAACCAAAATCCATAGTCCTATCATTGAGCACAACCTAATTCAGTCCTTATCACTGCGAACGTCTGCATTTTATAACACGAACTTAAGCTAGACTTTGATACCCAGCTGCAACACAAATAAATATTGAATCACATATATATTAATTTAACTTCCAGTAAAATAGTTTATTAATCTTGGGGAAAAAAAAGTCAATCCGTAATTCAAAAAACGGAAACTTTCATAGTTTCATTTACTCTCCCAAAATATTGGGTCTGTTTTCACTTTTGCCCAATTTTTTCTAAATTATCTCAAGATCTCTCCACCGGCGTAAATATTATTTTTGATAGGATAAAATTGTGGTGCAACTGTGGTACTGTGCCACAATTGCACCCAATCATTGGATGGGTGGGAATTCAAGTAGACCATACTCATTTAAGTGGATCCAACGGCTGGTGCAATCAGAAGCACGGTTCACGGATTGCACCATGAAGCGATCCTTTTTGATAAGTAAAAGTAATTCTTATATCAGGCATATTATTTAAATAAAAAAAACTGACACACGCTAACCATTTGAAGCAGGAAAGTATACTTTCACAGGCGTATGTCTAACAAAAGGATGATACTTTACGTATATTTTGGATAAATTAAGGGAGAAAATGGGTAAACGAGGTTTCCATTCAAACAATCTAAGCTCCGAAATTAAGGATATGTCGTATTCTATTAAACTTTGTACATACCACCGTATATATTGTTGGGATTATGTGATTTAATAGAATTAAAAATAAATAAATAAATAAATATGGAGCCTAGGGTTTCTACTAAAGAGAAATGTAAAAAGGATTATTTTCTTCCAAAAAGAAAGAGAGAGCCACATTATACATATCAAGAGAAAAAGATTTTTTCTCTCTAATTTTGAGAAAAAAATTTTCTCATGCTAGTTGCTTATAGTAAAAATTTTCTCATGCTAGTTGCTTATAGTGGTGATAAAGGTGCCCACACATCAAGTGCAAATCAAACCTGAATCATAACCTGGAAGATTGTTTGGTGGCGGATCATGATCTAACCAGCGCGGTAGTGACGGATCGTGATCTAACAATCGTGGTGGTGACAGATCGTGATCTGAGAGCCTAGAATAATTTTCATAGTTCATCTTCTCAGATTACTAAGGTACGATTTCTAGATTATGAATTCTTATATGTTGTATGAGATCGGTCCTAAAAGTTTTTTAAAAAAACTGATTA
The DNA here is from genome assembly GCA_030444775.1 of Atalantia buxifolia. NCBI lineage: Eukaryota > Viridiplantae > Streptophyta > Magnoliopsida > Sapindales > Rutaceae > Atalantia > Atalantia buxifolia. The sequence continues at coordinate 15,659,385 of CM059835.1, read as the reverse complement.
TTCCCCAACAATTGGTATAAGAGTCATCTCATATTAATATATAAGAATTTCGTATGAAATTAATCTTGAGATTTATTTATTAGAGTGGCACAATTTATTAAAATATATATTATTTGTTTAATATATGAATAAAGTATGTTTTGGTTTGTCTTAATTCATGGTTAGATTCTTTGTTGTATTTTCCCTTTGAATCTGTAACAAGAGGGGTGGTTTATTATCACCATATTTTCCTCTTGATTTATTTTACTGTTATAAAAATTTTGTAAGCCAAAATTGGCCAGAAAATTTGTAAACCAATCACAGATGTCAGATCAGAGGAAACGAAGGCTGAATATTTTTACAGCGGCAGCGAACCAGGGCACGCTGCAGCAATGCGTGTGGCCAGCAATGGCCAGCAGAACGCGCTGCGCTTTACGCAGCAAAGCAGTGCGCGCGGCCAGCAATGACCAGCAACACGCGCTGCAGCTGGAAGCAACGCTTCGAGCGGCTAGTGTTGTGCAAATTTTGTTGAACTCGCAAGCGCACGAATCTATTGTAGAATAGATTAATGGTGTTGAGTGTCGATCCCACGAGGAGGTGGATTTTAATTATATGTAGAATTAATTATGTAAATGGGTGGTTGGATTTGTGTGAAAGTGATATAGATTATGCTGGAATTTAAATTGGATTGGCAGAAATAATTAAACTGGGAACTATTGAAATAGAGCGCTTGGGTATCTGGATCCGTATCAACATGCACCATGGGCTAAATATTCCTTATTAATACCAATTAAGTCATAAGGGGGGAATCCACACCTCATGAACCACGCTCTAATCAATATGGTGCTAAGGGCTTATCGTGCCAAATAATAATAACCTTATACTAGGGTGCCTTGTGAAAACCAGGTAGCGTAACTAGACAAGATTATTATTTATTTGTCGACGAAAAGTCAAAACCTCCACAGAAATTAGAGGGGAAGAGAAAATAAATTTATCAAATAAAGCCCATGACACATGTTGAGACTTCACCTTCAACACAAGCTTGAAAGAAAATTAGCCACTCATAATTGAACTAAGGGTAAAATGGGAATTTTATTAAAATACGTAGAAAATACAAGATGGAGAAAGAATTACAGAAAACTAAGCTCAAAAAATGGATTCAGGGGTCTCCAATTAGGGGGGGGAGGCCCCCTTTTTATAGATACATTGAGTGAATCATGGCCATCGGATTAAAAATAGTTTGGATGCACAGGATTGCGCCACGTCATCGATGAACGAAGAACACGGTTTGACCACCGGTTTGACCACGCGGTTTGAACAAAGAACACGGTTTGCACACGGTTTGAACGATGGCAGAACGAACGATCCAATCGTGAATGAACAGTATCGTGAACAGTACCGTACATGTGAATAGTGTCGTACGTGTGAACAGTGCCATTTTTCCTTTTATGCTCCTCTTAAGGTTTTCGACATCACCCGAGTTCAAAAGTGACGTCCGTTTTGTAATCCGAAATCTCGTTCATTGTGAAATGACCATGATACCCCTAAAATACACAAAATACTTAATTAAAATAAAACATATATAATTAAATAACAAGGGACTTAAATAAATAAAATTAGAGATGTTAGTGAGATTTGAAGTGTAAAATGATGAATTTCTCCTTTATAAATATACACTTTCTAACACTCAACACACCCCCCAACCAGCTTATTGCTAGTCCCTAGCAAATAAAGCGAAAATAAAATTCAAAACCAAATTTTTTTTTTTTTAAACAAACTTGTTTATTCAATCAGACTAATGATAGCAATCAAATAAAAGTATAAGCATTATCTCCAGTCTAAAGAAACATCACACCCACATTAACCATCCACATGAATCAACCAAGTAAATACAGCTACTTTCAAAAATGACATGTCAAACCCCAAAATCTCACCGGTAATAGTGACACTCTCACAAGGAAATTAAATCCAATAAAAATTGTCACTTCAATGAATGATAAATTGAGTGAAGATAATAAAGAAATAATATCACACTCTCACCAAGATGAAAAGAATATGCCCACAACTTAGAAATAATACGATCTCAAGTCAAACAAAATGCTAGTCAACCCAATTTATTTACTAATTTTTTTTTTTCTTTTTTTTTTTATTATGCATCACAACATCTTTTAGCCCATATAACTAACTTCTACTTCAGACTATAGTTCCCTAAAATCAAGAAGGACTTTTATTAGGATGTAACGTAGGCTAGGGACATGACTAACAAAGAAAGGAAAATAGAGAAAACAAAATGTATGTTTGAGAAAAATAATATATTTTTTTTTAAACTAAAAAGTGCATTTCACTTATTTATTATTGTATTATATCTCTCTTTCTTGCCTTTTTTTTCTTTTTTTTTCTTTGCTTTCTCTTTTTTTTTCTTTTTTTTTTTTGGGTATTGCACAACTTTACTAAACAAAACAATTATTTATATTTTTCTCAAACATGAATAGGTGATGGAACTTGTAAGATATCGGGTAATACTCCAAATTGGAGTGGGTGAAGACGATAAGTTGACAAAGAAAAGTTTTTTTTTTTTTTAATAAAAGGCTCAAAAAGGGCTAACTATGGATATTTGATATAAGGGATGGCTAGAAAGGCTCAAACGGGTCAAAGACGACCTTTCCATCATCTTTTAGGGTTCTAGATACTCCTCCATATCTACTAGTTAAATGGACCTTTAGATGTAGCAACGCATTTTTTTTTAACTTTTTTTTTTAAAGGGTTGACTCCAAGGAAATCTAAAGATCATGTATAAAATAATAATACTGCTAAGCTGTATGAAGAATGGGCAAAAAGGGTTACTCTCCAAGAAAAATAATAGGCTCAAAAGCTCACTTGGTATTCATTATGACATGTCAATTCTTTCAAGCAACTCATATTTATCTCCGACATCAACATGTAGAGTAGCAAACATAGTGTAACATCACTCAAGACCAAAGATAATACAAATACTAAAATTCGAAAATCATCATGTCATCCAAAAATAAAAACAAAATCACACTTTTTTTTTTTTTTAAACAACATTCTACCCCCCAACCTATTCTAAACATGAAAGGGAAGTATGCATGCAGAAATGTGAAAATGATGCAGAAAAACTAATTGAAAATGTTACACTTAAAATGATAGAAAAATGATTTTTTTTTTTAATTAAGAAGATGCGTTTCTAGAGGCACTACTCTCTATATTCAGCCATCTTTGACTCAACAATTTGAAAATGCATATTTATAAAGGAGAAGTCAAAAAGAAAAAGTTAGAAAAATCACACGAAAAATAAGAAAATTTTTTTTCATTATTTTTTTCTTTTTTTTTTAACTGAGAAGATGCGTTTCTAGAGTAACTACACTCCATATTCAGCCATCTTCAACACAAACAGTTAGCAACAGTTAGTTTCTACAACAAAAAATTAGTAAAAACTTAACCAACATTCCACAATTGTCAACTATCCCCTCCCCCCAACCAGAACGAAACATTGTCCTCAATGTTTTAAAGGAAAGAAGTAGAGTTTAGAAGACATCACCTGGGTGGTGTAACACAGAATAAAATATTTACAAAGGAGATTTAAATCTAATTTGTACTTCTTACTGCTGCTATTGTTACCATCGTTATTTGTACACTCCAACACCAAGGTCTTCAGATCTAGCTCTGGTCGATAAGCTTGTAACAGATCAAGTAGCTCATTAGCAGTGTGAGCACAAATAAAAAGTTTTTTTACTGTGGAAGGAATGAAGTAGTTCTTTATTGCATGGTTAAGAAATGCGATAAAGCCATCATAAAAGTTATTGACATTTAACAAACCGATGGGTTTCTGATGAATGTGCAGATGGGCCCAAGATGCTAAAGTGATAAGTGCCTCTAGAGTTGCAAGATCTCCTGGTAAGAAAATAAAAGTGTTAACACTAATATTTCTTTAATATTGTTTTGATGATAACAAACTTGATGAAGATTAATTAATCTTTAAAAGTCTAAAATTTTTATACTCTTTCAAATCATAATTCTCACACCATGAAGATTTTTACATTCTATGAAAAATGCTTAATAAGCAATAGCTTCATATTAAAAAAAAAAAAAAACCTTGAGTATTTTGAAAATGGTAGATAACGGCTCGCCGACATGTTCTGATAACGGTTCGCCGATATCGATCAGAACTGAGAAATCAGTTTCTGGAAGATAACGGCTCGCCGACATTTTTTGATAACGGCTCGCCGACTTTAAACAGAACTGAATCTTAGTCTCAGGAAAACCGACATGTTGATAACGGCTCGCCGACCTGGAGCAGAGAAATTAGCTTCTGGAAGATAACGGCTCGCCGACATCCTTTATAACGGCTCGCCGACATCAAACAGATTGGAAATCCGACATGAAGATAACGGTTCGCCGACACGAATGGAATTGTGAAATTAGCTTCTGGAAAATAACGGCTCGCCGACATCTTTGATAACGGCTCGCCGACTTCAAACAGAAAAGCAATTTAAGCTTCGGGACACTAACGGCGATCCGACATCTCTATAACGGCGATCCGACATTTTGAAAATCCAGCCCAACGGTCATATTGACCAGACAAACGGCGATCCGACATCCCACTAACGGCGATCCGACAGTGAGCAAAAAGTGAATAACGGCTAGTTTTCAGCTCCAACTATAAATAAGCTCATTCATATTCAAACAACTCTTGATTACAACACTACCATTGAGCTTATATTCGTGAACAACCTTTATAGAGCTTTAAAAACACATTCTTACTTCATCTATCTCATACATTGGGCTTTGACTTGTAATCTTAAATATTGTGTGAGAGAAAACAATTTGTAATCTTTTGTTTTTGAGTGATTGTAAGTGTTGGGATACACTTGGGTTAAGAGATTGGGGATTATCTCTTATTGTAAAGGTTTATTGACACCTAGGAAGTCAATTGTAAGCATTTGAAGCCTTGGTGGCTTGCTTAGTGGAATCCTCTCAGCCCTAAAGCTTGGAGGCGTGGACGTAGGCGAGGTTGGCCAACCACGTAAAAATCTCGTGTTTGAATCTCTCTTTCCTTATCCTTTTATTATTGCTTTTTATTGAATTTATTGCTTTCACTTCCATTAAGGCATTAGATTGAATTGTGTTGTGATTTGCTTAGCTTAAGTTTCAAAAATCCAATTCACCCCCCCTCTTGGGTTGCACACTTACATTTCAATTGGTATCAGAGCTTGGTTCTCTTGTTAGGACTTAACAGTCTAGAGTAAAAGATCCATGGCAACCCAAAATGATTCAACCTTTAGGGAAGGACAATCCACAACAAGACCACCGTTCTTTGACGGGAATGACTACCCATATTGGAAAACTAGGATGAGAATTTATTTACAAGCACTAGACTATGAAATTTGGGAAGTTGTATGTGATGGTCCATTCATGCCCTTGACTAAAAACGAAGTAGGGGAAGATATTCCAAAACCTTCACGGAATGGAATGATTTGGAGAAGAGAAAAGCTTCTCTAAATTCCAAAGCTATGAATGCCTTATTTTGTGCTCTTGATAAGAAGGAGTTTCATAGAGTGTCCAGCTGTGAAAGTGCTAATGAAATTTGGCACAAACTTGAGGTCGTGTATGAAGGCACGAATCAAGTAAAAGAGTCAAAAATTAGTAGGTACACTGACAATATGAATTATTCCAAATGGAACAAAATGAGAGTGTATATTCTATGTATACTAGATTCACGGACATAGTGAACACTTTAGGAGCCCTAGGAAAACCTTTTCTAATAGCGAAAGTTAAGAAAATCATTAGGTCGCTACCTAAGGAATGGAGACCAAAAAGGACTGCCATTGAGGAAGCCAAAGATTTAAATGTTTTACCTATTGATGATTTAATTGGCTCTCTCATTTCATATGAAGAGGATTTGGCAGCAGAAAAAGGGCATGAGGAAAAGAAGAAAAACATTGCTCTCAAAGCCTCAAAACGTGAGAGTGATGAGGAAAGCGAGATGGATGATGAGGAGTTGGCAATGTTGGCTAGAAGATTCAGAAAATTTTACAAGAAGAATAATGAGCAGAGAAAGTTCAGAGGTTACAAGAATAAAAAGGAGAAGAAAGAACCAATCACTTGCTATGAATGCAAGAAGCCCGGACACATACGACCGGAATGTCCTCTCCTCAACAAACTCAAGAAGAAAGCTATGGTGGCCACATGGGATGATAGCGATGAGGAATCAAGTGATGAGGAAGAGCAACAAGAAATGACAAACTTAGCTCTCATGGCTTTTGGAGAAGAATCATGTGATGAACTTGATGAGGTAAGTGATCTTCCTACATATGATGAATTGCATGATGCCTTTAAAGAATTGCATGATGAATTGATGAAGATGGGTAAAAAGAATGTTTGCCTTAAAAGGAAAATGGTAGAGCTTAAAAATGAAAATGAATCATTTAGTGCAAAGATTGCTTGCCTAGAATTGGAGAATAAAACTTTGCATGATAAAGTTTCATTATTTGAGATCTCTAGCACATCACATGAGCATTTAGAATCACATGTGGATGACTTGAAAAATGAAAATGAAATGCTTAGAAAGAAGAGCAATGATCTAAATGAGATTGTGCTAAAATTTACAAATGGGCAAAAGATGTTGGATAACTTGCTTAATTCACAAAAGTGTGTGTTTGACAAAGGAGGAATTGGTTACAAACCAAATTTGAAACAAAAATATTACAAGAACTACTTTGTAAAGAATACATCTATTAACAATCAAATTGCATGTCATTATTGTAATCAAGATGGTCATATGAAAGATAGATGTCCAGTAAAGAGAAATGCATTTTATGGTGTGAAATGTGTTTGGGTTCCAAAAGGAACCATTGCTAACTCACAAGGACCCAAAAAGGTTTGGGTACCTAAAACTTGAGACTTTTTCTGCAGGGCTTGAAGAAGAAGAAGAATAAGTGGTACTTGGACAGCGGTTGTTCAAGACACATGACAGGGAATTATTCTTGGTTTTCAAGTTTTACCAAAATCGAAAATGGTGGAGAGGTATCATTTGGAGATAATTCAAAAGGAAAAATCATTGGCATTGGCAATGTCGGTAATGTATCCTCTACTCTTATTGAAAATGTATGTTTGGTTGAAAACTTGAAACACAATCTTCTTAGCATTAGTCAATTATGTGATAAAGGATATAGAGTTATCTTTGATGAATCAAAATGTCTTATTGAGAATGCATGTGATGGCAAGGTTTTGTTTGTAGGAAATAGATGTGTTAATGTTTATACTATCAATATAGATTGTGCATTCTCAAATGATAAATGTTTCTCCGCATTGCATGATGATGGTTGGTTGTGGCATAGAAGATTAGGTCATGCTAGTATGGATTTGATTTCAAAAATTGTGAAAAATGATTTGGTTAAAGGTCTTCCGAAAATCAATTTTCAAAAAGATAGAATTTGTGAAGCTTGCCAATTTGGAAAACAAATCAAAACTTCTTTCAAAAGCAAGAAAAATATCTCTACTTCAAAACCTCTTCAATTACTTCACATAGATTTATTTGGTCCTTCTAGATATGCTAGTTTAAGTGGCAAATATTATGCTTGTGTAATTGTGGATGATTTCTCTAGATTCACATGGGTATTGTTCTTAACTAATAAGGATGATGCTTTTGATGCATTTAGAATTTTCTGTAAAAAGGTTCAAAATGAAAAAGGATATTCAATTACTTGTATTAGAAGTGACCATGGTGGAGAATTTGAAAATCATGCATTTGAGAAGTTTTGTAATGAGTTTGGCATTGAGCATCAATTTTCATCACCTAGGACTCCTCAACAAAATGGAGTTGTAGAGAGAAAGAATAGGTCTATTCAAGAAATGGCTAGGACCATGCTAAATGAAAACTCTTTACCAAAATATTTTTGGGTCGAAGCCGTCAACACCGCATGTTATGTTTTGAATCGTGTGTTGATTAGACCTAATCTTAATAAAACTCCATATGAGCTTTGGAAAGATAGAAAACCCAACATTGGCTATTTCAAAGTTTTCGGATGCAAATGTTTTATTTTGAACACAAAAGATAATCTTGAAATACAAGTGTGCAACCCAAGAGGGGGGGTGAATTGGAATTTTAAAACTTATCCTAACAAAACCACACAACAATCCAATCTAAAGCCTTAATAAATTTAAAAGCAATAAGTTCAATCAAAGCACAATAGTAAATAAGTAAGAGAGAAGAGAAACAAACACACGAAATTTTACGTGGTTCGGCAATCCCCGCCTACGTCCACGCCTCCAAGCGATCCAAGCTTGAGGTTTTCACTATCCAAGCCTTCCAAGGCTTAAAATGCTTACAATTGACTTCAAGGTGTCAATGAACCTTTACAACAATGAGATTATATCTCAATCTCTTCACTCAAGTGTTTCCCACACTTATACACTCACAAATTTGATGAGAAAAATAAAGATTACAACAAAACTCTCTTTAAGAGTGGATGAACAAATTTAAGAACAAGGATGATTCAAAATAATAATGATTTGCGAATTGAGAGCTCAAGATATGTTGTATGCCTTTTGTTTGTGCTTGCTAGAGAGCTTGAAAATGAATTGGCTTTGAGTTTTTATAGTTGGAGCTAAAAACTAGCCGTTATTCACTTTTTACTCATAACCGGATTACCGTTTATGATATCCTAATTCCGCTTGCATGTTACCGTTAAGGCAAAAATTTGAATTTTTGAGTATCCTAATGCCGCTTGTGATATCCTGGATTGCCGTTTATGCTCCGTGGCTTTTCTGCCTCGTGAATCTAATGCCGTTTAGCACAACCGGATTGCCGCTTTTCGTCCGGAGCGGTTCTGCCCCATAACCGGATTGCCGTTTAGCATAACCGGATTGCCGCTTACTTTACAGATAACGGTACAGTGCACTGTTTGCGAAAATTACAGTTTGACCCCAAAACTTTCCATAACTGCACTATGGCCCAAAAAGTTATAAAAAGTTGCAATTAAGTCCAATTTCAGAATTTCTTAATAATACTATGTGAATCCCAAAACTTTCTGAAATTATGAACAAGCCCAAACTTTGTGAATTTTTAGAATGGCCCATAATATTTAAATATTTTCAAATAAGTCCAAATCAAATTCAAAAATAATATTTATTAAGCATAAAGATTTGTAAAATTCTTTCACTTTAGTTCACAACTTTAAAGAATAACTTAACTCCATAAAATCATTTTCTTGTTTTAAAAACACAATATATAAAACTTTATTTTTAATTACTCTCAATTTTCTTTAATCAACACATGTGGTTTGTTATCATCAAAATCAATATTTATAGCCATATAGGCTAACAATCTCCCCCTTTTTGATGATGACAAAGCACACTAAAGAAAATTGATTTAGTTATGAAAAGCTCCCCTTAATCAATGCAAGGTTAAGAAATAATTTCAAAAAGATTTAAAAGCTCCCCTACATACATGCATATCAATTTTCATAACACATAGATATATTATATCTCCCCTTCATCATCAAAAAGAACAAGAGCTCCCCTACCAATCATCAAAATCTCAATACAAGCACGTTAATTCAAAAAATCCAAAGCATGAAAAGATATCATAGCCAACAAATAAAACAAATCCATGGCATCCAAAACTGAATTAAAGAACATAATAAATACGCAAAGCAAATGCATATAATCCAAATCAAATACATAATCCAAAGTCATAACAACTATCCATATAATCGAAAACGGAAAATACATAAAGCAAGAAATAACATGTAGGTGTGTCCGATACAAGCATAAGAGACTACCGAGGTGGTGAGGATGGTGGTGATGGAGGTGGATACGGATATGGAATACCGAAGTGCTCAAGAGGAGGCGCCGCCGTGAATGAGCTGCTTCTTCTTCTTTGAAACTCGATCTGCCGCAGAGCATCCTCACCTCATCCATAATCTGGCAAAGTGTAACCTCATCGGAAATAGGATGCTCGGGAGGTGGTAATGCAGGTGCAGAGGCGAGTAGGAGTAGAGGTAGACACCGGGAGACTCTCGGCGACGCGCCGGCCTCAAACAAGCGAGAAATCAGGGAGTTGATCAGCAGGAATCACATCATTGAGTTGCCGATCATCACTCGGAGCGAGGAAAGTGTAATTGTTTTCATGACTTTGACCCAAGCGCGATCACGCCACTCAAAACCTAAGCTAATAACAGAATCATCCCCTATACCCTTAGAAGGCCTAAACGATGGTTCATTAATCGGAACTTCAAAGTGTTTAAGGATTCGGGTAATAAATTGACCATATGGAAGGAAGCGAAAATCAAGGCGGTATGGTCAACATATTTCGGATGATGAGATAACCTAAGTTAACCGAACGACGTTGAAGAATACAAATCAATCAAAGCAACGTCCATATGAGAAACCTCATCCAAATGCCCTGATCTAGGAAGAACAATGGACTGAATAAAGCGAAGTAAAATACGAGTTTGAAGACAAAGACAAAGTACGGAAATGAATGGTACAATCTTCAACAAGAAGATCTCTACGCCGACAAATATTTCGAACGCGTCAATATGAACATATCTATCAATTTTGGGAGATTTCTAGGCGAAAAATTTCTAGACCAAAATCGGATGATCCTAGGATAGAGTTCAACAATGAAACATCAAAATCAATCATAACTCCTCCAACATTGGTGATTACTCGAGTTCTTTTCTCCTCGAAACGTCCATATTCGAGTAAAACACTTTCACCAAGTCGGGATAAACATGTTCGTCAATCATAAGAGCACCATTCCAACCAACATCACCAAGCAATTGAAATAAATTTCTATGACTAATATGAAGACTATGAAGCCAATTTGGTTCGGAAATATAAAACGTATTGAGTACCTCTCGAGTCCGGAAATTTTGATGAAACCGGTTGATCAAATGCTTGTTCCGAAGGTGTGAGGACTCAAAGGTGGATTGAGTGGTGGTGTCGCCGGCTTACCGTGACCGCTTGGGGGGTTGAACCGGTTCTTTGCCTTTTCTTCGAACCGGCCGTGAGCTTGACATGGTGAAGTTGAGTGATTTGAGGTGAAAAGAGTTACGGAAAATGAAGATAATGAGGATTGGAAACAATTTTGAGAAGCAATTTGGCTCAAAAACAACTTGAGAGGAAGAAATTTAGAGAGAAAAAGATTTGAAAACCCTAGGTTGATTTCGGATTTTGATGTTTTTGAGGTTGAAAATGAATTTTAAAGATGATTTTGGACACAAGAACGGATGGGGAACAATTTGCTTGGATCAATTTGCATCAAAAACACATGAAAAGTGATGGATTTTGAAGAGAAAATGAGAGAGGGAGAAGCGGCTTTAGAGAGAGAGAGGAACCGGTTTGAATAAGAAAGAAGATGAAGAACAAATAGAATTTTTGCGAATTCGAATTCGGATGCGAACAACCGGTCATCCGGTTTCATTCCAAGATGCATCTTTGCGAATCCGGGATTACGGATATGCATAACCGGACTTTCCGTTGGATTCCGTAGTTCTCGCGAATCCGGATTCGGGATGACAAACCGTTATCCGGTTTGAAGGCGATAAGCTCAAGGCGAATCCGGTTTCGGATGTTTGTAACCGGCAATCCGGTTACATTCCAGAATCTAGTAATGTGAATTCGAAATTCTGAATTTTGGTAACCGGTTATCCGAATCATTTCTAGAAAGCTTCCTAGTGCATTCGGTTTACCAGTTGACGTATCCGGTTGGCCGAAAGATGTCCAGAATGTGAGCTATGAAATCCGGTTTACCGAATGTTATAACCGGTTATCCTATTCTGATCCGAGAACTACATAAACATATCCGGATTTCCAGATTTCCATATCCTATTGTCCTGATAATTCCCGAAAAATTTCGAACCAATTGATTTACGGTTTGATGAACCGGATTTCGGATGTGAGGCGGTGATTTTTCAAATCCGGTTTACCGGTTTGGTAAATCCGGTTAGCCGAATATTGACCCGAGAGCACCAAGAAGAAAACGGATTTTCCGGTGAAATAGAAAGCGGTATCTAGGTTTGGACTTAGAAAAATTTTTACCACATATTGAAAATTGGCAAGCTCTTATACTTGTATTATACACACCATTTTATTTTTGGCTTAAAATTTGATCAATTTTAAATCATTTTGAGATTCAAAATTTTTCAATAAGCCATTTAATTCATGAAACATAAAATAATAAACATATCAAATACATGAAGTATAAATCCATACAATAACAAACATAGCAATAATTCATAACTCAAGATGCAACATTCAACATTCCAAGCTCATGTCTTATCTTTATAAAAATCTCTTCACTAAGAGGTTTTGTAAAGATATCCATGAAGTTGATTTTCAGTCAAACAAATTTAATTACAACATCTCCTTTTTGAACATGATCTCTAAGAAAGTGATGCCTAATTTCTATATGCTTTGTTCTAGAATGTTGAATTGGGTTCTTGGATAGATTAATAGCACTAGTATTGTCACACAAGATAGGTATTTGATCGAGTTTAATGCCATAGTCTCTAAGGGTTTGTTTCATCCAAAGAATTTGTGCACAACAACTACCTGCGGCTATATATTCGGCCTCGGTGGTTGAAAGCGCAACTGAGTTTTGTTTCTTACTAAACCAAGAGACAAGTGAATGACCTAGGAAGTGACATGTTCCACTAGTACTTTTTCTATCAACCTTATAACCAGCAAAATCGGCATCCGAGTAACAAGTTAAATCAATATGTGTTCCCTAGGATACCAAAGACCAAGATTAATGGTGCCAATCAAATAACGAAAAATTCGTTTAACGGCAAACAAGTGTGACTCTTTAGGACAAGATTGAAATCTAGCACACAAGCATACACTAAACATAATGTCAAGCCTACTAGCGTTAAATAGAGTAAGGATCCGATCATACCTCGATATGTCTTGATATCAACTTCCTTACCTTTCTCATCTTTGTCCAGCTTGATTGTAGTACTCATTGGAGTGCTTTTTGCCGTTCCATTTTCATAGACGAATCTTTTGAGTAGATCTTTCACGTACTTGGCTTGATTTATGAAAATTCCTTCCTCGTTTTGTTTGATTTGGAGTCCAAGGAAGTACTTCAACTCTCCCATCATACTCATCTCAAATTCTTTGCTCATACAAGATGAAAATTCTTTACACAACAACTCATTAGTAGAACCAAAATAATATCATCAACATAAATTTGAACAATAAGTATATCTTGGCTTTTATGCTTAACAAATAAAGTTGTGTCCACTTTTCCCATCGAAAAATCATTATCTAACAAGAAGTTTTTAAGCCTATCATACCATGCTCTAGGTGCTTGTTTAAGACCATACAAAGCCTTAGATAACTTATACACATGGTCTGGAAATTTTTCATTTTCAAAACCAGGAGGTTGTTTCACATATACTTCCTCCATAATATAACCGTTTAAGAAAGCACTCTTGACATCCATTTGATATAAAATGAAATCCTTATGACATGCATAAGCTAACAGCATCCTAATGGATTCTAATCTAGCTACAGTGCAAATGTTTCATCAAAATCAATTCCTTCTTCTTGGTTGTAACCTTGAGCCACTAATCTAGCTTTGTTTCTTACAACCACACCGGATTCATCCATTTTGTTTCTAAATACCCATTTAGTACCTATAACGGATTGATGTTCCGGATTAGGGACTAATTCCCATACATTGTTTCTCTCAAATTGATTCAACTCCTCTTGCATTGCCATAATCCAAGACTCATCATTTTCCGCATCCATGAAAAGGATTTTGGTTCAATTTGAGAAATAAATGCAGCATGTTCACAAGTGTTCTAAGTGATGATCTAGTTGTAACACCTCGTGAGGATCTCCTAAAATTACATCCGTAGGGTGAGAAGAGACATACCTCCACTCCTTGGGGAGTGTTTGAGATTTACCTTCATTTTGCTCTGCACTTGTTTCTTCATGATGCTCTTCTTGAATTCCATGAGGTGCATCCTTTTGGTTGTCATTTGATGATTCTTCTTGATGTTCTTCTTCTGCATTATCATCAACAATTCCTTTTTCATGAGAGGAGGGATTAGACTCATCAAATGTGACATGCATAGATTCTTCCACAACCAAAGTTCTTTTATTATACACTCTATAAGCTTTGCTTGAGTTTGAATAACCAAGAAAAATACCAACATCGGATTTTGAATCAAATTTACCTAGATTATCTTTTGTGTTCAAAATAAAACATTTGCATCCGAAAACTTTGAAATAGCCAATGTTGGGTTTTCTATCTTTCCAAAGCTCATATGGAGTTTTATTAAGATTAGGTCTAATCAACACACGATTCAAAACATAACATGCGGTGTTGGCGGCTTGACCCAAAAATATTTTGGTAAAGAGTTTTCATTTAGCATGGTCCTAGCCATTTCTTGAATAGACCTATTCTTTCTCTCTACAACTCCATTTTGTTGAGGAGTTCTAGGTGATGAAAATTGATGCTCAATGCCAAGCTCATTACAAAACTTCTCAAATGCATGATTTTCAAATTCTCCACCATGGTCACTTCTAATACAAGTAATTGAATATCCTTTTTCATTTTGAACCTTTTTACAGAAAATTCTAAATGCATCAAAAGCATCATCCTTATTAGTTAAGAACAATACCCATGTGAATCTAGAGAAATCATCCACAATTACAAAAGCATAATATTTGCCACTTAAACTAGCATATCTAGAAGGACCAAATAAATCTATGTGAAGTAATTGAAGAGGTTTTGAAGTAGAAATAATTTTCTTGCTTTTGAAAGAAGTTTTGATTTGTTTTCCAAATTGGCAAGCTTCACAAATTCTATCTTTTTGAAAATTGATTTTTGGAAGACCTTTAACCAAATCATTTTCACAATTTTGAAATCAAATCCATACTAGCATGACCTAATCTTCTATGCCACAACCAACCATCATCATGCAATGCGGAGAAACATTTATCATTTGAGAATGCACAATCTATATTGATAGTATAAACATTAACACATCTATTTCCTACAAACAAAATCTTGCCATCACATGCATTTTCAATAAGACATTTTGATTCATCAAAGATAACTCTATATCCTTTATCACATAATTGACTAATGCTAAGAAGATTGTGTTTCAAGTTTTCAACCAAACATACATTTTCAATAAGAGTAGAGGATACATTACCGACATTGCCAATGCCAATGATTTTCCTTTTGAATTATCTCCAAATGATACCTCTCCACCATTTTCGATTTTGGTAAAACTTGAAAACCAAGAATAATTCCCTGTCATGTGTCTTGAACAACCGCTGTCCAAGTACCACTTATTCTTCTTCTTCTTCAAGCCCTGCAGAAAAAGTCTCAAGTTTTAGGTACCCAAACCTTTTTGGGTCCTTGAGAGTTAGCAATGGTTCCTTTTGGAACCCAAACACATTACACCATAATGTGCATTTCTCTTTCTTTGGACATCTATCTTTCATATAACCATCTTGATTACAATAATGACATACAATTTGATTTTTAATAGATGTATTCCTTACAAAGTAGTTCTTGTAATATTTTTGTTTCAAATTTGGTTTGTAACCAATCCCTCCTTTGTCAAATACACACTTTTGTGAATTAAGTAAGTTATCCAACATCTTTTGCCCATTTGTAAATTTTAGCACAATCTCATTTAGATCATTGCTCTTCTTTCTAAGCAATTCATTTTCATTTTCAAGTCATTCACATGTGATTCTAAATGCTCATGTGATGTGCTAGAATTCTCAAATAGTGCAACTTTATCATGCAATGTTTTATTCTCTAATTCTAGGCAAGTAATCTTTGCACTAAATGATTCATTTTCATTTTTAAGCTCTACCATTTTCTTTTTAAGGCAAACATTCTTTTTACCCATTTTCATCAATTCATCATGCAATTCTTTAAAGGCATTATGTAATTCATCATATGTAGGAAGATCACTTACCTCATCAAGTTCATCACATGATTCTTCTCCAAAGGCCATGAGAGCTAAGTTTGTCATTTCTTGTTGCTCTTCCTCATCACTTGTTTCCTCATCGCTATCATCCCATGTGGCCACCATAGCTTTCTTCTTGAGTTTGTTTAGGAGAGGACATTCCGGTCGTATGTGTCCAGGCTTCTTGCATTCATAGCAAGTGATTGGTTCTTTCTTCTCCTTTTTATTTTTGTAACCTCTGAACTTTCTCTGCTCATTATTTTTCTTGTAAAATTTTCTGAATCTTCTAGCCAACATTGCCAACTCCTCATCATCCATCTCGCTTTCCTCATCACTCTCACGTTTTGGCGCCTTGAGAGCAATGTTTTTCTTCTTTTCCTCATGCCCTTTTTCTGCTGCCAAATCCTCTTCATATGAAATGAGAGAGCCAATTAAATCATCAATAGGTAAAACATTTAAATCTTTAGCTTCCTCAATGGCAGTCCTTTTTGGTCTCCATTCCTTAGGTAGCGATCTAATGATTTTCTTAACTTTCTCGCTATTAGAAAAAATTTTTCCTAGGGCTCTAAAGTGTTCACTATGTCCGTGAATCTAGTATACATAGAATATACACTCTCATTTTGTTCCATTTGGAACAATTCATATTGTCGAGTGTACCTACTAATTTTAGACTCTTTTACTTGATTCGTGCCTTCATACACGACTTGAAGTTTGTGCCAAATTTCATTAGCACTTTCACAACTAGACACTCTATGAAACTCTTTCTTATCAAGTGCACAAAATAAGGCATTCATTGCTTTGGAATTTAGAGAAGCTTTTCTCTTTTCCAATTCATTCCATTCCCGTGAAGGTTTTGGAATATCTTCCCCTACTTCGTTTTTAGTCAAAAGCATGAAAGGACCATCATTAACGATTTCCCAAATTTAAGTAATCTAAAGCTTGCAAGTAAATTCTCATCCTAGTTTTCCAATACGGATAATCGTTTCCATCAAAATATGGTGGTCTAGTGGTGGATTGTCCTTCCACTAAATGTAGAATCATTATGAGTTGCCATTGATCTTTAGCTCTAGATGGTTAAATCTAAATAAGAGCACCTTGCTCGATACAAAATGAAATACAAGTGTGCAACCCAAGAGGGGGTGAATTGGAATTTTAAAACTTATCCTAACAAAACCACACAACAATCCAATCTAAAGCCTTAATAAATTTAAAAGCAATAAGTTCAATCAAAGCACAATAGTAAATAAGTAAGAGAAAGAAAACAAACACACGAAATTTTACGTGGTTCGGCAATCCCGCCTTTCGTCCGCCTCCAAGCGATCCAAGCTTGAGGTTTTCACTATCCAAGCCTTCCAAGGCTTAAAATGCTTACAATTGACTTCAAGGTGTCAATGAACCTTTACAACAATGAGATTATATCTCAATCTCTTCATTCAAGTGTTTCCCACACTTATACACTCATGAAATTTGATGAGAAAAATAAAGATTACAACAAAACTCTCTTTAAGAGTGGATGAACAAATTTAAGAACAAGGATGATTCAAAATAATAATGATTTGCGAATTGAGAGCTCAAGATATGTTGTATGCCTTTTGTTTGTGCTTGCTAGAGAGCTTGAAAATGAATTGGCTTTGAGTTTTTATAGTTGGAGCTAAAAAACTAGCCGTTATTCACTTTTTACTCATAACCTGGATTACCGTTTATGATATCCGAATTCGCTTGCATGTTACCGTTAAGGCAAAAATTTGAATTTTTGAGTATCCTAGAATCCGCTTGTGATATCCGGATTAGTTTATGCTCGAAGCTTTACGCCCAATGCTTAGGAATCTGCCGTTTAGCTGCAACCGATTGCCGCTTTTAAATCCGGAGAGTTTCTGCCCCATAACCGGATTGCCGTTTAGCATAACCGGATTGCCGCTTGCTACGATAACGGTACAGTGCACTGTTTGCGAAAATTACAGTTTGACCCCAAAACTTTCCATAACTGCACTATGGCCCAAAAAGTTATAAAAAGTTGCAATTAAGTCCAATTTCAGAATTTCTTAATAATACTATGTGAATCCCAAAACTTTCTGAAATTATGAACAAGCCCAAACTTTGTGAATTTTTAGAATGGCCCATAATATTTAAATATTTTCAAATAAGTCCAAATCCGAAATTCAAAAATAATATTTATTAAGCATAAAGATTTGTAAAATTCTTTCACTTTAGTTCACAACTTTAAAGAATAACTTAACTCCATAAAATCATTTTCTTGTTTTAAAAACACAATATATAAAACTTTATTTTTAATTACTCTCAATTTTCTTTAATCAACACATGTGGTTTGTTATCATCAAAATCAATATTTATAGCCATATAGGCTAACAAATCTAGGTAAATTTGATTCAAAATCTGATGTTGGTATCTTTCTTGGCTATTCAAACTCAAGCAAAGCTTATAGAGTTTATAATAAAAGAACTTTGGTTGTAGAAGAATCTATGCATGTCTCTTTTGATGAGTCTAATCCCTCCTCTGCGGAGAAAGGAGTTGTTGATAATAATGCAGAAGAAGAACATCAAGAAGAATCATCAAATGACAACCAAAAGGATGCACCTCATGGAATTCAAGAAGAGCATCATGAAGAAACAAATGCAGCAAAATGGAGGTAATTCTCAAACACTCCCCAAGGAGTGGAGGTATGTCTCTTCTCACCCTACAGATGTAATTTTAGGAGATCCCTCACGAGGTGTTACAACTAGATCATCACTTAGGAACACTTGCGAACATGCTGCATTTATTTCTCAAATGGAACCAAAATCCCTTGCGGATGCGGAAAATGATGAGTCTTGGATTATGGCAATGCAAGAGGAGTTGAATCAATTTGAGAGAAACAATGTGTGGGAATTAGTCCCAAATCCTAACATCAATCTGTTATAGGTACCAAATGGGTATTTAGAAACAAAATGGATGAATCCGGTGTGGTTGTAAGAAATAAAGCTAGATTAGTGGCTCAAGGTTACAACCAAGAAGAAGGTATTGATTTTGATGAAACATTTGCACTGTAGCTAGATTAGAATCTATTAGGATGTTGTTAGCATTTGCATGTTATAAAGATTTCGTTTTATTTCAAATGGATGTCAAAAGTGCTTTCTTAAATGGTTATATTATGGAGGAAGTGTATGTCAAACAACCTCCTGGTTTTGAAAATGAAAAATTTCCAAATCATGTTTACAAATTATCAAAAGCATTGTATGGTTTAAAACAAGCACCTAGAGCATGGTATGATAGGCTTAAAAATTTCTTGTTGGATAATGGTTTTCGATGGGAAAAGCGGATACAACTCTTTTTATTAAGAATAAGAATCAAGATATACTTGTTGTTCAAATTTATGTTGATGATATTATTTTTGGTTCTACTAATGAATCTTTGTGCAAAGAGTTTTCATCTTGTATGAGTCAGGAATTTGAGATGAGTATGATGGGAGAACTGAAATATTTCCTTGGACTCCAAATCAAGCAAAACAATGAGGGATTTTTCATAAACCAAGCGAAATATGTCAGAGATTTGCTAAAAGATTTGGCATTGATGACTCAAACACCAAGAGCACTCCAATGAGCACAACGATTAAGCTTGACAAAGATGAAAAAGGTAAAGAAGTTGACATTAAAAATATCGAGGTATGATCGGCTCTTTACTTTACTTAACCGCAAGTAGACCCGATATCATGTTTAGTGTATGTTTGTGTGCAAGATTTCAATCATGTCCCAAGGAATCTCATTTGCTTGCTTTGTTAAAAGAATTTTTCGCTATTTGAATGGAACTATAGATCTTGGTCTTTGGTATCTAGAGGAACACATATAGATTTAACTTGTTATTCGGATGCCGACTTTGCTGGTTACAAAGTTGATAGAAAAAGTACTAGTGGAACTTGCTATTTTCTTGGTCATTCACTTGTTTCATGGTTCAGTAAGAAACAAAATTCGGTTGCACTCTCAACCACTGAGGCGGAATATATTGCCGCGGGAAGTTGTTGTGCACAAGCCCTTTGGATAAAACAAACTCTTAAAGACTATAGCATTATTCTTGAACAAATTCCTATCAAGTGTGATAATACTAGCACCATAAATCTTTCAAAGAATCCCATTCAACACTCTAGAACCAAGCATATAGAAATAAGACATCATTTCTTGAGAGATCATGTTCAAAAGGAGACATTGCATTAAAGTTTATTTCTACTGAGAAAAACAACTTGCCGATATATTTACCAAACCTCTTGGCGAAGAGCAATTTTCAAAAATTCGGCATGAACTTGGGATGATGAAATTTTCACATTAACCTTTCTATTCATGTCATTGAGTCTACAAAATTGTTTGATTGATTGATATTTTGATGATTTAATAGCCATGAAATGCTTAAGCATAATTTTGCCTTATTGATTCTTGAATGTTTCTATGAATTGAATGCATGTAAAACATTTTTGAATGTATGTAAGCTTGTGAATCATGCATTAAAATGGCTTATAAAATATTTTGGATCAATTAAATGATCTTGAAATATATTATTTGTTGGCCAAATACTAAACTAGATGTGCGAAATCATAAGTTGTATAAAACGGATCGCCGTTATTTCATAAACGGCTAACCGTTTTCCAACGTTGCCAAGCATTACGACGCCGTCGGTTCGCCGATATCTCATATAACGGCTCACCGTTTTCTAAAGACAACTTCATACACATTACGGGCGATGTCGGTTCGCGATATCTCGAATAACGGCTCACCGTTTTCTAAAGACAGCTTGATACCATTCTGGACGCTGTCGGTTCGCCGATATCTCAGATAACGGCTCACCGTTCTCTAAAAATACATTACGGCCATGCCGGTTACGATATCGTTGATAACGCTCACCGTTTTTAGAAAGACATTTGATACACATTCGGGCCGGCTGTCGATATGTATATAACGGCTCGCCGATATCACCAGATAAGTGAACATGACTCGTCTTCTTCCTCATTTCAACCCGCGACTGTTTTTCTCTCTCTCTCAACCCGCGACTGCTCACCATTTTCTTTCTCAAATCAGTCATTCCTTCAGTCTTTTTGCGTCAATTTGAAGCTCTAGAAACCTTTTTCATCATCCTTAACATCCTTTTAACCGATCAAAATTCGTTTTTAAAGCTTGAAATTGAAAAATCCCAAAATCAAAACCCTAGAACCCGCGACAGCATTCTTGTCCAAATTGGCTCAAATTTCTTTCAAATTCCGTTCATAATCTCTCTTTAAACACTCCATCTCTCTTTCTATTCGTTTATTTTCTTCCCAAAACAACAATGGCTTCACGACCAAGGCGTGCCCGAACCAAAAATGCTGCACCGCGTGAACCCAGTCCTCCTCGGCTTCCTTCTCAGGACTTTGAAAGTCTCCATTTTCGCAATGCTGACTCCGCTCAGCGTTTTCACGATAAGTTCATGGGAAAACCGGTAACTCCCTCCTTTTATCTTGATATTGAAGAATTTTCAGATATTACTATTTGTGGGAGTAGTATTACGCACATGCTTAGGCATTGGAATGAGGCCTTTAGTATAGAAGAACATGTTTATGAAAATCTTGTGCGTGTCTTTTATTCCAATATGGAACTTTCCCCCTCTAGGCAAAATCGTGTTATTACATATGTAGGAGGAGTTCGTATTGAGTTTAGTGAGGAAGATTTGTGTCGTATTCTTGGGATTCGTTACGGAGGCATCGATATTTATACCACTAGGAAGGAGCTTGAATTTAGTGGATTCCGTCATAAGGATGGAGTACGGAACATTTGTAGACGTAGAGATCTATCCAATGACATATGTTCTCTGTCCTTTAGGTCTCAGCTTCTTCCATTTCAGGTTCGAGTTATCCACATCATCCTCCAACATATGGTCACACCTAGACAGTCATCATACCGATGAGGTAACTAGGTTAGATGTCGGTATACTAGACTCCCTCATCCGTACACGAAATGTGAGCTTATCCTACATTATCCTTCGTCATATGTTGTCCACTCCTAAAGTGACCAACCGGTCCCTTCCATATGGCAGCATTATTACTAGGATTATGAGACATTTCGATGTTCCTATCACTGAGCCCGTGTATGTCGAGACCCGAAAACTAGGTCGTGATATTATGTCTTCGATAGGATTCTTTAAGAAACGTGGGCAGTGGGTAAAAACAACCTCCTCCAAGAATGAAGACACCTTACTTGCCCCAGAGGATAATCGCATGCTCAACGATATCTATTCCGCGGATGAGCTGCCCGACTTTCGCCTTGGAGCTAGACCACGTGTCTCTCGGCAGCGGCGAAGAAGCGCGAAGCAACACCATCGGCGGCGTGCGGCCTTGGCACCAGCAGCGGCGACGGCGCAGCAGCATCTTCCGAGATGATGTGCCAGTAGAGCCGAGCCGATCAGTGCCTCCCCGCATCCTCTGCTCATGAGGACCGTCTTCAACAGCTCTTCGACAGAGTTGATACACTCTCCCAGCAGCAGCAGCAGCTTCACTCTGACTTCACAACCTTTCGGCAGCAGGTGCTTGATCAGCAGATGGAGTTGATTGCTGGGCAGCGCAAGATTCTCGGTCATCTCGGCTATGATCCCGGCAGTTCCTCTTCACAGCCCCCACTCTAGTTTCTGCTCATATGCATTTCGCACAAACATTGCACATTTCATGCACTTTATATGATGTTATTTGTTTCTTTTTTTTTGATGGAGATTTGAACCTTGTTTATGATTGTGATTGATTTTGTTGGATATTTGAAATTTGTGTATGATTGTGTTTTGATGATATGACTATCTTTTGAGTATGTTGATGAAGATTGTGTTGGATTGGAAGGTTGTTGCTAAATTGGAGTTTATATGGAAGTGTTTTAACTGTTTTGTTTTTGCGGATATGTTCCGTTTTTGAGGGGAAGTTCTGCCAAAATTTTCGCAAGACATGGTAACTTCTATTTTTCAGCTAATCGCACTCATTTCTTTTTGATGCTGAAGGGGGAGAATAATTTAAAATCTGTTAATAAAATATTTGATTTGAGTTTAAGCATGGTTTAAAAAGTGTGTATGAAAATAGGGGGAGCTAAACTCTACAATTCTTTTTCAAAGGGGGAGCACATATTTAGGGGGAGCAAAAATTGAACAAATATTTTTTTCTCAAAGTTTGTCATCATCAAAAAGGGGGAGATTGTTAACACTAATATTTCTTTAATATTGTTTTGATGATAACAAACTTGATGAAGATTAATTAATCTTTAAAAGTCTAAAATTTTTATACTCTTTCAAATCATAATTCTCACACCATGAAGATTTTTACATTCTATGAAAAATGCTTAATAAGCAATAGCTTCATATTAAAAAAAAAAAAAACCTTGAGTATTTTGAAAATGGTAGATAACGGCTCCCCGACATGTTCTGATAACGGTTCGCCGATATCGATCAGAACTGAGAAATCAGTTTCTGGAAGATAACGGCTCGCCGACATTTTTTTGATAACGGCTCGCCGACTTTAAACAGAACTGAATCTTAGTCTCAGGAAAACCGACATGTTGATAACGGCTCGCCGACCTGGAGCGGACTGAGAATTAGCTTCTGGAAGATAACGGCTCGCCGACATCCTTTATAACGGCTCGCCGACATCAAACAGATTGGAAATCCGACATGAAGATAACGGTTCGCCGACCTGGAATGGAATTGTGAAATTAGCTTCTGGAAAATAACGGCTCATGACATCTTTGATAACGGCTCGCCGACTTCAAACAGAAAAGCAATTTAAGCTTCGGGACACTAACGGCGATCCGACATCTCTATAACGGCGATCCGACATTTTGAAAATCCAGTCCAACGGTCATATTGACCAGACAAACGGCGATCCGACATCCCACTAACTGCGCGATCCGACAAAGGAGCAAAAAGTGAATAACGGCTAGTTTTCAGCTCCAACTATAAATAAGCTCATTCATATTCAAACAACTCTTGATTACAACACTACCATTGAGCTTATATTCGTGAACAACCTTCATAGAGCTTTAAAAACACATTCTTACTTCATCTATCTCATACATTGGGCTTTGACTTGTAATCTTAAATATTGTGTGAGAGAAAACAATTTGTAATCTTTTGTTTTTGAGTGATTGTAAGTGTTGGGATACACTTGGGTTAAGAGATTGGGGATTATCTCTTATTGTAAAGGTTTATTGACACCTAGGAAGTCAATTGTAAGCATTTGAAGCCTTGGTGGCTTGCTTAGTGGAATCCTCTAGCCCGGAAAGCTTGGAGGCGTGGACGTAGGCGAGGTTGGCCGAACCACGTAAAAATCTCGTGTTTGAATCTCTCTTTCCTTATCCTTTTATTATTGCTTTTTATTGAATTTATTGCTTTCACTTCCATTAAGGCATTAGATTGAATTGTGTTGTGATTTGCTTAGCTTAAGTTTCAAAAATCCAATTCACCCCCCCTCTTGGGTTGCACACTTACATTTCAAAAAGCATTTCAGTTATTCTTTCTTGCATACCTGAGACAACTAACTCTTCTCCAGTCGGTGAGTTAGACAAGCAGCCTAAAGGTTAAAGGTTTTAGGGTTTGTGGTATGATGCCTAACACTTGACTTCCTCTGACAAAAGCAGCTTCTGAGACCAATTTTGATAACCCTCGGTCACCTCCGCCATACACCAAGTGTAATTTTCTCTCTGCTATGTTTCGACCAAGATCAATGGCTGCCTCAAAGAACTCTTTATATTTGCCATAGTTAAATCCAGAAAGCACACAAATGTTCTTGAATTGTTTATTGGGAGTAGCTGCCATTAGGATAATTCTCAAAAATAATTTGTGAGTGCAAATGAAAAGAATCATATTTAAGGATCTTGGCGGCAATGGGTCACAGCTGTGAATGAGGTGTCATGTCTATGTCAATTAATCATGTAATGCACATGGCTTGAGAGTCAAAAAGGAAACAGTAAAAAGGAAAAGCAAGTAATGACAAATATAAAATTATTAAAGACAATAATGCAAATGGTAAAACAACAGTGAAATAAAACAACAGTAAAGTAAAAGGATATTTACAAGTAGTTGCGATCAGCTCACATCTTCCTCGGTTTTACGTCCGTAAACGGCTTCAACGCCCTCTATGGGTCGAGATAAGCTTCCCATCCAGTTTTCTTATAAATCGGCAAACAGGTCGTTTATAGTCGATTCCCGAGATCAGATATCGTGCATGCTCTTTCTGGAATGATGGCCATAACTGGAGAATCGCTCCTTGCATATACCCACTGGGATGCGTTTCAAGAGACAAAAGGATATCATCCAATGACTCCTTATTCAAGCCATCCCTAATGAATTGAATCTTATCTTCTCTTTATCGGACACCATTCCTAAAGAACATCGTTTTTTTGCATATCATTCGCACACTTATGACAAGCAACCGAAATCTTTCGAGCTCTTGCTTTCTTGCATAATTTCCTTTACCACAACCAGGCATGTATGCAATAAATTTGGAGGCAACTCACCCCAAGCGTACTTTAGCCTCGATTAACCAAATGAATATCAGCGGTATGTTATTCCTCATGAGCAATCGCATGCGTTCGGATCGAGCTTTATAGATTGTGAGGAGGGCATTCTGAGGAAGTGAAGGGAATCGACTATGAAGCTTTGCTAAGATCTCGTTTCTATCCATACCTTCGCCTCAAAAGATCAGTAATTGTGGGAAACTGGAGTAACCGACTTGATTGTCACGGAGTACCGTTATCCGCCACTTGACCGGGGTGACAAACTAAAACACACAAACGGAGTAATAAACAAAAACATACAAAGAAAATCACAATCGTCCTCTTATGGAATTTACCTCAAGCTCCAACTGGATGTTGTAGACACTTATCTCAATGTCTCTGAGTTGGCTTTCTAAATCCTCAACGTGGGATATTAACTCCGGTGGTTGTAGCTTCCAAATACGATGTGTTTTACAAAATCGTATCTGGCCTCTGAGATGAGATTGGACACGTTGAAGTCGTCTAAGGATGTTCAAGAGGAACTGTCTCATGATTAAAAGTGATAAAAGAAAGCTCAATGGTTAAACAAACACACTTATGCACAAATGATTTCAATTAGCAAAAGAATAGTAAAAAGAAAGAAAGAAAAAAAAATCAAATCACGAAAAAAAACAGAAAAATCTTAATTCAAATGTGGTGGGTCACTCAAATTTATTTCGGTGTCCTCTCCATGTGGTTGGTACTCTAGATATGGCTTTAATCTTTGACCATTAACTTTAAACGTAACACCGTTTTTTGGGTCCTTAATTTCAATTGTCCCATGTGGAAAAATAGTATGAACAATGAAGGGGCCAGACCATCGAGAGCGTAGCTTACCTAGGAATAGGTGCAAACGGGAATTGAATAAAAGTACTTTCTGACCTGGAGTGAAAGATTTTCTCATAATCTGCTTATCATGAAAGACTTTCATTCGCTGCTTGTAAACCTTGGCATTTTCGTATGCATCATTACGAATTTCTTCAAATTCTACCAGCTGTAATCGTCTTTCTGAGCCAGCTTGCTGCATGTCAAAATTGAATTTCTTGATGGCCCGATCGCACGATGCTCGAGTTCCACGGTAGGTGGCAAGCTTTTCCATACACTAGCACTGTAGGGTGACATCCAAATTGGGGTCTTGAAAGCCGTTCTATATGCCCATAATACATCATCGAGTCTTAATGACCAATCTTTTTTTGTCGACCTCACGGTCTTTTCTAAGATGTGCTTTATTTCTCGATTGGAGATCTCAACTTGGCCACCCCTTTTTTGCGGATGATACGGGTCGCCACTTTATGAGTGATGGAGTACTTTGTCAAAAGTGCTTTGAAGGATTTGTTGCAAAAGTGGGTACCACCATCACCGATTATTGCTCGAGGAATCCAAAGCGTGAAACAATGTTGCTCTTCAAAACCCTATCACCACTTTATGATCATTGGTTACGCATGGAATTGCCTCTACCCATTTCAAACATAGTCAATGAAACCAATATGTAATGATGGCCAAAAGATGGGGGAAACGGTCCCATGAAGTCGATACCCCATACATAAAAAATCTCAACCACTAAAATTGGATTTAGTGGCATCATGTTCCTTCGTGTAATGCTCCCCATTCGTTGACACCTATCACATGAAGAACAAAAGGTGTAAGCATCTCGAAATATAGTTGGCCAATAGAAGCCACATTGTAGAACTTTAGTCCTGTTTTTTCTTAGACAAGTGGCCTCCACAAGCTTGTTCATGGCAGAACGAAAGGATGTTATGAACTTCATTCTCTGGGATACATCGTCGAATAATTTGATCTGCACAATACTTAAATAGATAGGGGTCATCCCAGAAAAAATTCTTTATTTCCGCAAAGAATTTGGCCCTGTCTTGCTTGGTCCAATGCTCTGGAAGTTTACCTGTAACAAGATAATTAACTATATCAGCATACCAAGGTAATACTTCCACACTCATTAATTGTTCATCTGGAAATGACTCATTCAATGTTAAGGGTTCTGTGTTGATGTCAAAGTGGAGACGAGAGAGATGGTCAGCCACAACATTTTCAGAACCTTTCTTATCTTTGAATTCCAAGTCAAACTCCTGCAAAAGTAACACCCAGTGAATTAGTCTAGCTTTTGCATCTTTCTTTGTGAGGAGAAATTTAAGAGCAGCATGATCTGTGAATACAATTATTTTACAACCAATGAGATAAGATCGAAATTTTTCTAATGCAAACACTACTGCTAGCATTTCCTTTTCAGTAGTTGAATAGTTCAACTGTGCATCGTTTAATGTCATACTCGTATAGTAAATAACATGAGGAATTCGATCTACTCTTTGTCCTAATACTGCTCCTACTGCATAATCAGATGCATCACACATAAGCTCAAATGGTAAGCTCCAGTTTGGTGGCTGAATTATGGGTGATGACGTTAACAATCGCTTTAACTTTTCAAATGCTACAAGACATGAATCATCAAAGATAAAATGTGCATCCTTAGCAAGTAAATTGCATAAGGGTCTAGAAACTTTGCTAAAATCCTTAATGAAACGTCTATAAAAACCAGCATGCCCAAGGAAAGATCTTACTTCTTTGACTGTTTTAGGTGGAGGAAGATTGGAAATGAGATCCACCTTGGCTTTGTCAACCTCAATACCTTTGCATGAAATGATGTGACCAAGAACTATACCTTGATTTACCATAAAATGGCACTTCTCCCAATTTAAGACCAAATTCTTCTCTATACATCTCTGCAAAACTTGTGTTAGATGTTGTAAACATTGATCAAATGAGTCACCAAAGACAGAAAAATCATCCATAAAGACCTCAAGAAATCGTTCAACCATATCAGAAAAAATGCTTAACATACAACGTTAAAATGTAGCAGGTGCATTACATAATCCAAACGGCATTCTCCTATATGCGAAAGTGCCAAAAGGGCAAGTGAAAGTGGTTTTCTCTTGATCTTTTGGTGCTATGGGAATCTGATTGTACCCTGAGTAGCCATCTAGAAAGCAATAAAATTCATGGCCTGCTAATCTATCAAGCATTTGATCAATAAATGGTAAAGGAAAATGGTCTTTACGTGTGACAGAATTTAACTTCCTATAATCAATGCATACACGCCATCCTGTAGTCACTCTAGTGGGTATCAATTCATTATCAGCATTGGTAACTACTGTGACTCCTGACTTTTTAGGGACCACTTGCACAGGACTGACCCATGAACTATCAGAAATTGGGTAAATGATACCTGCATCTAATAGCTTAAGGACTTCCGTTCTAACAACTTCTTTCATATTAGGATTTAACCGACGTTGCATTTCCCTAGTAGATTTAGCATTTTCATCAAGGTAATGCATGCAGTCTGCTGGGTTTATACCTTTTATGTCTGCTATGGTCCATCCTAATGCTCCTTTGTGCTCTTTTAAAACACCCAACAACTTACCTTTTTGCTCGTCATTTAGGGATGATGAGATGATTACCGGTAGAGTGCTTTCTTCTCCCAAGAACGCATATTCCAAAGTGTTGGGTAATGGTTTGAGCTCGAGTTTCGGTGGTGACTCTGATGATGGGATGAGTTTCTTCTCTGATGGTGCTAGTTGTTCAACTCTTGACTTCCATTTATTAGTGTCCATGGATGGTGCTGAGTCAAGTAGGGCGTTGACCTCATCGACGATCCACAACATCAAAATCCAAACCAAAGTGAGTTAAACATGTTTGTAAAGGGTCATCACTAAGGTTTGAAAGAAAAGTATCATCAACTAATGCTTCAATTAAATCCACATCAACAATTCCATCATCTGCATTGTGAGGTTGTTTGGCAATGTTGAAGATGTTGAGCTCCATGGTCATATTGCCGAAGGACAACTGCATATTTCCAGTTCTGCATTGAATGTGAGCATCCGCAGTTGCCAAGAATGGTCGGCCTAGGATAATGGGAATGTGCTTCCTTGAATCCTGTATTGGTTGAGTGTCAATTACAATGAAATCAACAGGAAAATAAAACTTGTCTACCTGGATAAACACGTCCTCCACAATACCACGAGGTATTTTCGTGGACCGATCTGCAAGCTGTAACACCACTGGAGTTGGGTGTAATTCTCCCAATCCAAGTTTCACAAATACTAGGTAAGGCAAAAGATTAACACTAGCTCCTAAATCCAACAAAGCATTCTCAATTGTGTGGTTCCCTATACTACATGAAATAGTGGGGAGCACAGGTCTTTACATTTTAGAGGAATTTTTTGTTGGAGTATAGAACTAACGTTTTCAGTTAAAAATGCCTTTTTCTGAACATGAATGTTTCTCTTTTTAGTGCAAAGGTCTTTAAGAAACTTGGCATAAGATGGAACTTGTTTTATTGCATCAAGTAAAGGGATGTTAACACTTACCTGTTTGAAGACTTCAAGAATCTCACCTGTGGATTTTCCCTTCTTTCCTTTAGCTAACCTCTGAGGAAATGGAGCCTTAGGAACATACTCTCGTGGGTTGGTTTCTTCTTTCTCCTCCGGTGGTGAGTCCTCAGCATTTACAGGTACAATCTGAGTTGATTTTGTCACTGGCATCTCCACTTTGTTGTCGACTTCTTTCCCTTTTCGCAAGGTCATGACGGCTTTGACCTCTCCATGCTGTTGCGGTGAACTGGTACTCGCTTCATGCACTCCTTTAGGATTAGGCACTGGTTGACTTGGAAACTTGCCTTTTTCAACAGTCATTGCCAAAGTCTGAACTGAAGAAGCAAGTTGTCCCACCATCTTCTCGAGGCTTGAAACTGATTAGGCTTGTGAGTTGAAGCTGCTCTCATCTCATTTCGTAGTCCATCAATGGTGCGGTTCTGTTGCTCGATCATGGAGTTAGTAACATTCTTGACATTCTGGAAGGCATCCTCCCATGGTCTGGGTTGAGATTAATTTTGGTTCTGATTGTATGGTCTAAATGGTGGCTGAGAGGCTTGAGGAACTTGAGGGATTGGTTGCATTGGTGGAGCTGGAGCTGGTGGTCCATTCTGTTGGAATTCTTGAGACCATGAAAAATTAGGGTGGTCTCTCCATCCAGGATTATATGTGTTGGAGTATGGGTTGTAATTTGATGGTTTCCTCATGACACCGATGGCATTGGCTTGATCTGAATACGACTCATGGTCTTGTTGCTCTAATGATTTAGCAGTCGTTAACGATGCTATTTGTCGAGAGAGACCTTCAATTATCTCTTTAACTTCTTTGATTTCTGAACTTGACTCGCCAATGTGAACCTCATTCACTCCTTTAATTCTTCTAGTATTCCTGAGAGATCGACTCCGTTGTTGAGAATTATCCGCTTGTCGCTGGAAGAAATCCCAAATTTCTGATGCACTTTTTGACATTAGCTCTCCTCCACTTGTCGCCATTAGCCATTCTTACACATTTGGCAATAATCCTTCCAAAAAGTATTGGCATTGATGCCATTTCTCGTACCCATGATGTGGACACTTCAAAAGTAGCCCATTGAATCGCTCCCATGCTTCGAAAAACTGCTCGTCTTCTCTCTGTGTGAACTCTGAAATTTCCCTGCGAATAGCATTGGTTTTATGCACTGGGAAATATTTATTCAAAAATTTTGTTACCATTTGTTCCCATGTTGTAATGCTATTAGCAGGCAATGTATTGAACCATGAACGAGCTCTATCCTTTAAAGAAAATGGGAATAGTCTAAGTTTAACATCATCTTCTGAAAAATTCTCATATTTAAAAGTTTGACAAATTGTATGAAAATCATTCAGATGATTATATGGGTCCTCATTTTCTAAGCCATAGAATGTTGGGAGACAATTTAGCACACTAGGTTTTAGTTCAAAACTTCTAGCAGCTACATTTGGGTATCTAATGCATGATGTGCTCAAATTAGCTAAGGGACTGAAGTAGTCCTTAAATGACCTCTCCTGTGGTTCTGGTTGTTGCAAATCCATTTCAATTTTTTCTTTAAGTGCGATGTGTTTGTGTGTGCGAAGTGTTCTTTCTAATTCAAGGTCTATAGGTTCAAGATTAGGTGATAATGACCTACGACCATGCATGCAAATAAAGAAAATAAATTGAGAACAAAACAAATAAAAATAAAGAAGAAAGAGAAATTACGATACTAACCTTATTGCGCTGTTACAACCTTTCTATTAAAGCACATAAAAAAAATACGTGAAATAAAATAAATAAAATAAAAATAAATTAACAAGATAAATGAAAAATTACAAAGAAAAATAATTTAAAAATTAAATTGCAGGAAAAAATAGAAGAGAAAAAGAAATTCTTACCTAAAAAATGTAAATTCACTTCTTTTTTTTTTAATTAATTAAGAAAAAAAATTACAAGGAAACAACTAAAATAATAATAATAATACTAATAGTAATAATAATAATAATAACAATAATAATAATAATAATAATAATAAAATTATTTACGAAAAAATTAATTCTACAAATCAAAATACTTACCTCCCCGGTAACGGCGCCAAAAACTTGTTGTGCAAATTTTGTTGAACTTCATGGCGCCGAATCTATTGTAGAATAGATTAATGGTGTTGAGTGTCGATCCCACGAGGAGGTGGATTTTAATTATATGTAGAATTAATTATGTAAATGGGTGGTTGGATTTGTGTGAAAGTGATATAGATTATGCTGGAATTTAAATTGGATTGGCAGAAATAATTAAACTGGGAACTATTGAAATAGAGCGCTTGGGTATCTGGATCTGTATCAACATGCACCATGGGCTAAATAATCCTTATTAATACCAATTAAATCATGAGGGGGGAATCTACACCTCATGAACCACGCTCTAATCAATATGGTGCTAAGAGCTTATCGTGCCAAATAATAATAACCTTGTACTAGGATGCCAGTGAAACCAGGGCGGTAACTAGACAAGATTATTATTATTTATCGACGAAAAGTCAAAACCTCCACAAAAATTAGAGGGAAAGAGAAAATAAATTTATCAAATAAAGCTCATGACACATGTTGAGACTTCACCATCAACCCAAGCTGAAAGAAAATTAGATACTCATAATTGAACTAAGGGTAAAATGAAAATTTATTAAAATACGTAGAAAATACAAGATGGAGAAAGAATTATAGAAAACTAAGCTCAAAAATGGATTCAGGGGTCTCCACTTAGGGGAGGCCCCTTTTATAGATACATTGAGTGAATCATGGCCATCGGATTAAAAATAGTTTGGATGCACAGTTGCGCCACGTCATCAAATGAACAAGAACACGGTTTGACCACCGGTTTGACCACGCGGTTTGAACAAGAACACGGTTTGCACACGTTTGAACGATGAACGTGGTCTGAATGCGAAAGTGTCGTGAATGTATTCATGAACAACGATGCATACATGTGAATAGTACCGTATGTGTGAACAATGCAATTTTTCCTTTTATGCTCCTCTTAAGGTTTTCGACTGTCCTGAGTTCAAAAGTGACGTTTGTTTTGTTATCCGATATCTCGTTCATTGTGAAATGACCATGATACCCCTAAAATACACAAAATACTTAATTAAAATAAAACATATATAATTAAATAACAAGGGACTTAAATAAATAAAATTAGAGATGTTAGTGAGATTTGAAGTGTAAAATTATGAATTTCTCCTTTATAAATATACACTTTCTAACACTCAACAGCTAGCGGGGAGTGTCGGGTTGTGGCCATCCGGCGTGGTGGCGATTCTAAAATCAGCGTCGGAGATGGTGGCTGTCTGGTGTGAAAGTTTTAAACGGGGGCTGGTTTTTTGCATTGATGGCGGCTGAAGAAGAAGGGGAGAGAAAAAGATGGATTTAGGGTTTCAATAATTTTTATTATTGAGGTCCCTACGGTTCCATAACGTTTCTTCGGGTAGATAATGTTTAATTTTTTGTATTTAACTCCAAAAATAATTTTGGGCTTAATAGATTAAAATGCATAGATAAAATTGAACACATTAAATCTATTTTTGGTCCAAAAATTTTATTTTAATAAAAAGTTTTAATTATTTATTTATTTCCTTTCAAAATTAAAATTGGACCAATAATTAATTTAAAAGCTCAATTTTCCCTAGTCCATTAACAAAGACAAGCCTATGGAAGATGGACATTGACAAGAACCCTAATGAAGATTAGGCTTAAGGTTACTGTATTTTTTTCATTTCAGGAAAGCCATGAATTAAGTTTATTTAATTATTTTTCTATATGTTATGTTTTGGATGATAACATGTCATGATAACATGTCATATAGAATAGGTAGTGCCACTCTATGCATAATGATACATGTCATTCATATATTATGAATCTCGTTATATTGTTTGTAATTTGCGTATGCTAATAATATTGGATATTATCTAGATAATATTATAGGAAGCATGTAATTAACAATATGTATGTTTTAAAAAGGAAAAACCAATTTTTAAAATATTGAGTGGGAGAGGAAAAATTTAAGATAATTTTTCCCACGGGCTCCATTGTTAGTTCAATAATAAAATTATATATATACCTCGACTTCATGGTACGGTGATGCTCCCTACGGAATGTATATATATTAGATATTTTATTTGATGAACTTCTTCAAAGATAAAATTAAAATATTTTTCAATCGATTGTTCACCCTAACGGTGACTATTGATATGAAAAATACGTAGATTGAAACAATTGTTGTACACTCAACTAAAATTTGTTATTAACCTTCCTAACAAAGCTCTGTTAATAAATTCAGGCGCAAAGGGATAACAATAATTATTTATCATATCCCTACATGAAAGTAAATAATCCAATAGATAAGTGAGTCTAGTAAGTGTAGACATGACTTCTCCATCAGATAGCTTGTCAAAGCGGTACTAGATTATCGTTACAATAAATTAAAAAGCATTTATGGTTTTTTGCATTTTTATCATTTATTGTGAATATTGTTTCAAAGTATTTATGCATGTCTATTTTGTTTTTCCAGAAAATGTCTTCCATCAACCCATTATTAATTATCCTTGTTAAAAATGAACTCACTGGCGAAAATTATTTAGATTGGAAATGCAATCTATTTAATATTCTTACTGCTAAAAGTTGCAAATACGTGTTGACCCAGTCGTGCCCTCCAGAACCAACGTTATACGATTATAGAAATCAGAGGGAGCCTTATGAGAAATGGTGTGAAGCTAACAAAATGGCTAAGCGCTATATATTGGCTTCCATTTCTATAGAATTGCATAAGAAACATCGGAGCATGGAAACAGACACTGAAATAATGGCTAGTCTTCATTAGATGTTTGGGCAAAATACTCATTTTGCCAGAGAAGTAGCATTAAAACGTATTACGGATACTAAGATGGAAGAGGACACAACAGTTCGTGATCATGTCCTCAAAATGATGGACTATTTGAATGAAGTAGAGATTCATGGTGTTCAAATCGATGATAAAACAAAGATTAACATGGTAATTGAATCTTTGCCTGATACATTCAGAGAGTTTAAGGTCAGCTATATCTTAAACAATAAAGATATGACCTTAATTGAATTAATGCACGAACTACATACTATAGAAAAATTTTATCATAGCAGAAAACTTCCTGGAAAAGGATTCTCTTCAAGGCTTAAGTCGAAAGACAGGAATAAGCAAGAAAGAGTTGGGATCAACAAATTGTCCACTAAAATAAGTGGCAAGCTAAGCGGCAAGTGTTACAAATGTGGACAGAAGGGTCATTGGAAAAAAGATTATCCTAAGATTATTAAAATTAGGTATAGGAAATCTTTAGGCTTCCTAATTAGTTCCAATTTCTATTCATTCATACAATAGTGAATTCTGAAATAACTAATCTTATTTGTAATTCATTTATTTGGTTTTCAAGAAACCAAGAGATTAAGTGAAGAAAGCTTCAAACAGCAGTTGAGGACATGTTAGTTTATATTAATTGAAAGGCTAGATCAATTTTACAAGACTTTAGTTTTGATATTTGTCTTTATTTTTTCAAATATTAGAGGAATTTAATTCGATGGCTTGTTTTAATAAACAGGAGTACACTGTTATTTTTGGATCCTTTGTTTATTACTTATTTTGGTTATTTATAAAGACAATTTATATCATATAAGTCCATTAATCTATTCAAAGCAAGATATAATGATAAAGAGTATATGCATTTATCTAAGAAAAGAAATGTTTCTTCTAACCAAAATCACCTCTGATATTTATGCTTAAGTCATATAAACTATAATAAGATTTTAAGAAAATGATTAATGATAGACTTGTTGGCCTATTAACATTAATCATTGTAACTCTATAAATCTTATTTAGAAAAGTAATATGACGAGGATGCTCTTTTTGAGCTAAAAGCATAACATTGTATTGGATGATTTAGCGCATACAAATGTATACGGACAAATTAGTTTACATGTTATAAGAGGTTATGAGTATTCTATCAATCTTGTTGATTGTTGATGAATATTCATTTTATTTACGTTTGTCTAAATGCGTCATGATTCCATTACTTTTGAAATTCAAAAGAGTACGTGGATAAGACAGAAGCAATTAGATAAGAACATAAAAGAACTTTGATATTATCGAAACAAAGAATATCTCTATGGAGAATTCAAGCACTATTTGGTTGTCAAAGAACACTATGATACAATAGTGTAATTAAATAGAGAAACAAGATTCTTTTGGATAAGACAAGATATATACTAAGTGGTTTATCATTTACCTTTTTTATTCCAGATATTAATATTTAAAACTGCAAAGTTTGTTGAATTTAGTTTCGTCTATCTCGGTGTCTATTACTCCAAAAAATTATGAAAAAGTCACAAACATAGTTTAAGATACATTCGAATTTAAAGTTTACTAGTATTTGTACTAGAATCAGAGGTAGAGAAGATGGATTCGTGTTCAGAAGCTTGCATGTTTAAGGTATCTTAAAGGAATAAGGGAAAGTCTGAATTATAGTCCTCAAGATAAAAATGTATTTATAGACATATTCTTTTTTTTCTTTGAGGAAGACTATATAAATGACTTATAACCTAAAAGTAAGGTAAAACTAGAAAGAAAAAAGATCAGGTTAATGCCCAGCTTTCAACACCTGTTATAGAATAGGAAGAACAATAACCAGCTGATCAACACAGGATTATCCTTGAACAACAATCACTTTTAGAACCTCGTCATAGTGGGAGGGTAACTAGGTTACCTGTGAGATACATATTATTGGGAGAAACCTATACGACTATCTCAGTAAAACATGTACTAGATCTCACTAGTTACAACGAAGCACTAATAGATAGAGATGTTGAAATTTTAAAAAAGGCCATGAATCAAGAAATGGAATCTATGTATTCTAATAAAGTCTAGGAACTTGTAGAGACACCAAATGGGGTAAAACCTTTAGGGTGCAAGTAGATCTACAAGAGAAAAAAAAGAGTAGATGGAAGGATGGAAACGTCTAAAATAAAATTAGTAGCCAAAGGGTATACTCAAAAAGAGAAAATCGATTATGAGGAAACTTTTTCTTCGGTTGCTATGCTTAAATCCATCAGGATTCTGCTCTCTATTGCTGCAGTGCTAGATTATGAAATTTGGCAAATGGATGTCAAGACTGCATTTCTTAATGGGCATCTTGAAGAAGACATCTACATGCAGCAACCAGATGGATTCATACAAAAAGGCCAAGTACACATGGTATGTAAGTTGTAGAGATCTATTTATGGATTGAAGCAAGCATCCCGGTCATGGAACATCAGATTTGATGAAGCGATTAAATCGTTTGGATTCAATCAGAATATTGATGATTCATGTGTATACAAGAAAATTCAGGGAAAATCTGTAGCCTTCCTAGTTCTTTATGTAGACAATATTTTCCTGAATAGAAACGATATAGGAGTATTGACTACAATAAAGAGTTGGTTAGCAAAACAATTTGATATAAAAGACCTGGGACAGGCAAGTTATATTCTTGGTATCAAATTACTATGAGACCAGAAGAATAAAATTTTAGCTTTATCTCAAGCGGTCTATATCGACAAGAAATTGGCTAGATTTAACATGGAAAATTTCAAAACTAGTTTATTACCATTCAGACATGGAATTGTATTCTCTAAGGATCAATCACCTAAAACATCTGAAGAGATAAAGAAAATGAGACGAGTTCCCTATGCATAAGTTGTGGGAACTCTCATGTATGACATACTTTGCATTAGGCCAGACATCTGTTTTGCAGTAGGGATGGTTCGCAGATATCAATCTAATCATGGGCCTGAACACTGGATTGCGGTCGAGCATATAATAAAATATCTATAAAAAAACTAAAAATTATATGCTTGTGTACTCTGGTGATGAACTTATTCCAGTGGCTTATACTAATTCTGACTTTATATAAAATGAGGATTGCAGAAAATCAACTTCTGGTTATGTATTTACATTAGGAAGTGGAACTATTAGTTGGAGGAGTGTGAAACAATTTTATATCACAGATTCCACACCTGAAGCTGAATATGTGGCTGCATCTGAAGCTACAAAAGAAGTTGTATGGCTTTACAAGTTCCTAAAAAGATCTTGAGGTGGTACCTGTAGTAACTGCACCCCTTAAACTATTTTGTGATAATAGTGGTGCAGTAGCTTAATCTAAGGAACTAAGGAACTAAGGAATCACAAGAAACAAAAACATATTGAGAGAAAATATCATTTTACAAAGAAATAGTGTAGAAAGGTTATATCACAGTAACCCAAATGGCATTAAATGCCATATGGCAGATCTTATTACAATGGCTATCAGTGGAAAACCTTTATAACCTGCACTTAGATCCCTAAAGTATGTGCTATATGCCAGATATGCTTTAAGAGCTAGTGGGGGATTGTTGGGATTATGTGCTCTTTTAAAGCATATTAATTTATTTTCTGATTAATAAAATATTTGAGATATTTTCAATTGCATAAATATATTGAAAAAGATCCATTTAATCATATTATATGTATTTAAGTGATCATCATATGGATTCACAGAAGACATAAATACAAGTTATCTTATGATTAAATAAATTAGTTCATAGTTGATAAATAGAGTTGGGCGCTCTATTTATGTTTAGACTGTAGTAAATTCATTGAATGATTTGTCTTAATTATGCATGAATTTACTTATATAGTTTGACTCAAAATGACTGTCAGACTTATTAAATTTTATAGGCATTGATTTTACTGTAATCTTAATCTTGAGTTAATTATAATTTCATGATTGTAATTGTTATTTCATTTGAGTTACCAATGGGCACGACACACACTTGTGGTTAATATTACCCGATATCTTGGTGGGAGCAATTATGAGTATTGGAGTTATAGATTAATAATATAGAATTTGTACAACACACCTCTTGATGGGTTTTCGGTACTTGATCATAGAATTCTCTGGCCAGAGTGTGTCAACATATTTAGTATGTTGAAAATAATCATTAGAGAAAACCAGTAAGTATTAAGGAACAAGATGTTATTAAATTAATTGGACAGTTGAGATATCAATTTAATTAACGATGTGGTACAAAGGATTGTGTAGTAAAGAAATCAATGTGGCTTGGGACGAATTATTATTCGAGCATACAATTATGGAGGTCAGTTCCAATCTTATAGTGAAGTAGAGTTGGAATTAAATGATTAGTCTTATTTAATTACAAACTTAATTGATATAGCTACTATTGTATGTTCCCAAATGATCCCCGGGTTAGCTCATTTAATTGACTGCACCGTTATCGGATTAATAAGAAAGATAACTAGCTATTTTGGTTAAAAGCGTAAATATATTATTTAGTGGGAGGCTCCATTAATATACTTGAGTGTAAGGGGCCTTGTGTTATTTTACAAGGTGGGCCCCTATAACACAAGAACAAGTAACGTGACTTTTGTTTTATTGTTTTTAATTTAAGTCAAATGTGATTTAATAGAAATAAAAATAAATAAATAAATATGGAGCCTAGGGTTTCCACTAAAGAGAAATGTAAAAAGACTTATTTTCTCCCAAAAAAAAGAGAGTCACATTATACATATTAAGAGAAAAAGAATTTTTCTCTCTAATTTTGAGAGAAAAATTTTCTCCTGCTAGTTGCTTATAGTTGTGATAAAGGCGCCCACACGTCAAGTGCAGATCAAACCTGAGTCATAACCCGGAAGATTGTTTGATGACGGATCGTGATCTAACAATCGTGGTGGTGACGGATCGTAATCTGAGAGCCTAGAATAATTTCCATTGTTCATCTCCTCAGATTATTAAGATACGATTTCTAAATTACGAATTCTTATAAATTGTATGAGATCGGTCTTAAAAGTTTTTAAAAAAACTGATTTTTCCCCAACATATACATCATAACGTTAGTAAGAGTAACAAATAATTTGCTTGTTTTTGTTTTGCACTCGAACCTTATTTAAACAAATTGTCTATCCAAATACACAATTCTATAAATAATCTCCACTTCCCTTTGTTTCATTCATCAATTAATATTCTTATTGCCATCAAAATAGTATTGCTGGATTGATATCATTTTCTTCTACTTCGTCTACTTCTTCAATTCTATTTTTAACTATTACCATTTCCTTCTGCTCAACAAATGCAGCATACAATGTTGTTACTTTCGGAGCAAAACCGGATTGCAAGACGAACTCAACCTTGCCGTTTCTCCGGGCAAGGTCAGCGGCATGCAGCTCTACAAGGCCGGCTATTACTTACGTTTCCCGAGGGAATTTTCTGATTAGAGCAGTGGTTTTTGGAGGTCCATGCAAAAGCAGAATAGTGTTCAGGATTGATGGAACTCTTTTGGCTCCATCAAATTATTGGAACCTTGGAAATTCTGGTTATTTTGTTCAGTAAGGTTGTTAGGGCTTCAATTTATGGTGGGACTATTGATGCAAGAAGAGCTGGTTTCTGGGCTTGCCGCATAACTGGAAAGAGCTGCCCTGTTGGTGCAAGGGTACCTCAATATATTATTCATATGTATAGCAATACTTTTATAGTTTTATTGCATAATGCTATGAATAGTGTTGTTATTTGCACAAATTTACTTCACAGCTTCGGTTGGTGAATTATCCGCATGCACACATAAAGGTTTGAAGAATTAAGAAATCATTTACACATGGCAATTGAAAGAACCAAAGAATAATAGCAATAACAAAGTCGTCTGGAAAAGCTCAGTCAATTATTTTTGTTGGCGACGATTTATTTTTATTTTTATTCTTTTGCAAATCTTGATTATGTGAAAAAGTTTCTTTCAAAAATAATTGTCACTTATTACTGGTATTATTAAATAGCCCCACTGCGAAGGGATGTTATCATGAGATATTTCATAACTAAGTATTCTAATCTTTCTCCTTCCTTTTTCTTGCAGGGTAAAAGAGTTAATAAGATTCTTTATTTTTTAGCTATTTAAAATTTTAAGAGAATTTCTAGTCTGATTCTTAATAAATATTTTTTTACAATAAATAATCCCTTGGTTGGATTGGTTGGCACACAGCACCTCCTATCGTTATCCTTAGGTAGAACGTTTAAATTTCCCCAGTTGGATGTAGGCATTTTAATTATTAATTAAATTTAAAATCTTGTTTCCTTATTGCCCATTGGTCGTATCAAGCGTGGACGCCCTCTTTTTTTTTTTTCAATGTAGATACACTGTTAAGCCATGCTGTTTAACAGACTTAATTTTCAATAAACTATGAAGCCGTGCAGTTTAATAGGCTTAAAAATTGACTCTATTAAACCGCACAGCTTAAAAGTATATCCGCATAGAAAAAATGAAAGCGTCTACACTAGAGAATGATTGTATATACACACATATACACATATAATTATTTTCAAGTGCAGACACTCTCATTTTTTCTTTAGTGAGGACATGCTCTTAAGTTGTGCGATTAAATAGAGTTATTTTTTAATGCACCATAAAGCCATGTGATATAATAGTGATAAAAAACTAACTTTATCAAATCACATGGCTTAAGAGCATGTTCGTATGAAACAAAAATGAAGATGTCTGCACTAGAAAAGGATTATATATATATATATATATATATATATATATATAGGATTCTGAACTTTATTAAAGTCTGGAAAAATTATTAAAGCGTATTGTTTAATAATGCAATGTTTGTGAAAGTTATTAAATTATGTAATTTAATAGTATAATTGTATAATGCAATTAAACTATACGACTTAATAACTTTTCTAGATCTTAATAAAGTCCAAAATCCTGAAACTGTAGATATAAGCACACACTTATATTTATGTGTTATCCACCTGGTGACTCCTTCAATACTTGAAGCCCATTATTCTTTTAACTTAGCGTCAGAGTAACGCCATGGAATGATCTTATGTATTGGACTGTTATATTGGGCTTGATCGTGATTTAAGTGTGGCCTTTATGTTAGACTTTTTTGCAGATTTCACATGGGCGCTCTTGTACTTTAAATAATACTCAAAAAGAAAAAAAAAATAACTATTGCAAGAATGAATTTCGGCTGTTAATTAAGTTATTAATTGAATAGCCTGTACCGCTTCAAAATTATCGATTACCACATCACTCTTGTGAAAAAATAAAAAAGAAAAAACAACTGTCATCATTTATTTTCAAACACGAGAAATATATGATAGAGGTTGTATTAATTTTGATGCAATCGATAAAATTTAGTTGGTCAAGAAAAATTGTAGCGACTGGCTTAAGATCGATAAACAGTCAAACAATTCATATGGCAATAAACCATTGCAGCGATATTTTGATTCGAAATGTGAAGATTATAGCTCCCACAACCAGCCCCAACACCGATGGCATTCAAACGCAATCATCAACTGGCGTTACAATCACTAGCAGTAGCATAATGACTGGAGAACTATATATCAATCGGTCAAGGCGCCGCCAATTTGTGGATTGAACGAATTAATTGTGGTCCTGGCCATGATTCATTCTAAATCGAGAAATTCATTCTAAATGGCAAAGTTTTTATAGAAGTGATTATTAATAATATACGAGCCTCTTCTTCATGCAGTATTGGGAGTCTTGATGATTATCTTAACGAAGGTGTCCAAAATGTTACGGTAACAAGTTCGAGTTTCACCAACATTTAGAACGGGGGAAGAATCAAATCATCGGCTAGACCAAGCAATGGGTATGCATGGAGCATTGCTTTCAGGAATATCATCATGAACAATGCCCAAAATCCCATTATCATTGATCGGAATTATTGCCCTGATAACAAGGGCTGTCCTCATAAGGTAACAAATCATGTTAATGGTAATTATTTATCCATACAAGTTATTTTTTGAACATGGTATCAAATTTGAACCATCACATATTATTTTGTCTTTGGATGATCTTAGCCCGTTTAAATAGAGGTGGCCAACGGGCCGTAACGTGCAGGCTCAAGCCCATCAAGGGAAAGTCCATGCGAGCTCATGTCGTGCCGTGTCTAATTTTTTTTTTCTAGACCCAGGACAGTCCACTCGTGCCGTACCCACACATGCCGTGGGCTGTGCTATGCCACGCCTAGAAAAAATAACCCACTAAACTTTTTTTTTTTACTTTTTTAAAAAAATTCCATATTCAATAATAATAAATTAATAAATTCAAATTTAATAGAATAAAAAATTCAAAACTCAAGTCCATATTCAATAACAGTAAATTAATAATAATAAGAGAATCTAATATTAGTTACTAAATTTGATTTTATGGTATTAGAATTCTTTTTTAGTACTTAACAACAACGATAATAATAATTTTTTTAAGGGTTAACTTAATTGTTAACTTGAAACTACGTAGAGTCATATACATAATTTGTAATAATATTAATACACATTTATAAAATCATGATATTCATAATTTTATTTATTAAAATCATGATATTCATAATTTTATTTATTAAAATCATGATATCAATTATTTATTTAATAAATTATAAACATAAATCAATTATAATTTTTTTAAAACTAAGAATTAAATAAATTTAAAAAACTTGAGCTAATAAATTTATTTATGAAATCATAAAATTTTAAATTTATTTTTATTAAAAAATAAAACGTGTTTATTACGTATTTTTTCGCGTGCCGTGCTTTACCGAAACGTACTCGTGCCGTACCATGCTGTACGGACATATGCCGTGCCCGTGCTATGGCCATGCCGTGCCTCGTGCCATCTGGCCCATTGGCTACCTCTACGTTTAAACATTTGAGCTTGAGCTTTTGAGTTAAGCGCGCAGTTCAACATACAGCTTATCTTTTAAAAGAAGAACTGTACCAAAATTAAAAATCAAACAATGCCTTACCGTAATCAAATATCATTTTTGTTAACATTGGGGTGAAGATAAGTGGAGTGACATGCCGGAACATAAAGGGGACTTCAGCAACAAAGGTAGCAATGACTTTGGATTGGAGTGCTAGCAATCCTTGCAAAGGAATCAGATTACAGGACATAAAGCTTACTTATTATGGAAAATCCTCCGTTGCATAATGCGAGCATGTCCATGGAAGCAGCAGTGGTGTAGCGATGCCAAGGAGTTGCCTGTAATTTCAAATTCTTCATGTGTCTGTATATCTTGATCGTTTAATGACATAAACATTTCAAGATTGATTATTATATTATAGAATTTGAATAAAACTATAATTTATGTTCAAAATTGTCAAAGCGTATGCGATTAACAACTACCGCTTGCCAAAGGTAAATGCGATACATCTCATCCACCAATATTATGAATATAGATACATTTGAGCTTGCCCAAATTAAAAAATTAAATCATAGCGGCTAGGTTCAACGACGCGGATTAATGTCACTAGTTTTGTTTTTGTAATGACATTATTATTTTCAACAATGCTATGCTAATTTATTGAGTTTAGTATCCCAACTGATGTAGCAAATGATGTGGTATTAATTAATAACGTCAAGTAATGGTTAGTTATTAGATCTTGTAATGTGTTTTTCAAATAATGAAATTCAATTGGTCAGGCGTCAATTGAAATACAAATTAAATTGAAATATAAATTAAGAAACTATGTATACATATATAGCATTATGATCTATTATTTTTGCCTCTTAATATACTTTCTAAGTTCTTAATTGAGGCACGACATAACAAGATTCATTTTATAATTAACTATTAGCTTGTTCCAACAGTTCTGACATTTTTCTAGTAAAATCGGATTTCTTTATGATGTTGTATGTGTTTTTACAGCATTGATAGTGGGGTTATGATAGACCCTTAGATTTGTGTGTTTTAATCTTAGTCATTGATTTAATATAA
Organism: Atalantia buxifolia; assembly: GCA_030444775.1. NCBI lineage: Eukaryota > Viridiplantae > Streptophyta > Magnoliopsida > Sapindales > Rutaceae > Atalantia > Atalantia buxifolia. The sequence continues at coordinate 15,614,703 of CM059835.1, read as the reverse complement.
TAAATAAATAATTAATCGATTAAAAGATAGTAGGTAACTTACAAGTTGTAGGTTAATATTAGTTTTTTAATTTTAAATAAAATCCTTCCCATGGATTTACAGCACTAAACTTCATTTATGCTTGGGATACTTCGTTTCCGTTCAAGCCGATTTCTTCCTAAATTTCATGTTGTTGAAGGGCTCTACAATAAATGCTTTTTTACGGTTGTTAGTATATAATAAGAACCGCATGAGGGCCAAAATTGACCGGCTCCTCACCTTCTTTGACTGCTTCAGTATGCAAAGCAACAGGGCTCCTAATATCCAACTTCCTGTTGATCAAATTCACTGCAAAACTCGCTTTTGTTCCTGCCACATTGCGGGTTTTTTTCCCCAGAACTTTTGCATGTAACCTTCAGAAACTGGACCAAATAATAAATTACCATCAACATGCAATCAATAGAACATCCCACTAGCTATGTTCATATTGCTAGTAAATGTACATTGTATAATTATTTCCATGTGCTTGAAGAGTCATGTAAACAAAATGGACCCATATGTAATAAAAATAAATAAATAAATAAATAAACAAGAAAAAAAGGAGGACGAACAGAAAATTTAATTTTTTTTTAACGAAATAAATAGATAAAGATATAGAGGAAATTACAAGGAGAGGCAGTGGAAAATTGACTTTTGATGACTCTTCGTCCACTATTACGGAATAGCCGCAACCAAATTATGTTTTTCGCTTCAATTATTATTATTGGTATTAATAATTAGGATTTACAGGGATTAACTGTCAATTTGATTAAAATAACAACAGCAATTTAGATTAGCAAAGAAATGTTATAGAATAAACTTTACTTGTGAAGAATCCAATTTCAAATAAAAAAATTTCAGATATTGTATTTCATCGTATCTCTTTTACTTTTTTTTTTTAATTTTAAAATAACCCTTCTAACCAGTTTGTTATTAGGCTATATTATATTAAAAATAATTAAAGTTTTTAATTAATAAAAATAATATGTACCATATGAAATCTAATGGTAAATATTTTTTATATTATTGATATTGTAAAAAGAATTATAAATCATAGAAGGACCCCATAAAATATGCCCTCATATTAACACCATTAATCCTTTGCTTAGCAATTAAGCCCCCACTGCGGATAAAACAGGGTAAAAAAAAGATAATAATAATTATGAAAATAATCGATGATGAGCAACGACTTCGAATCTTCGATGATTGATATATGAGTGATGATATAGCCACAAACTCTTGTACAAACTGACGTGTCATTAATTCATTGGTTGAATGAAAATATAAAATAATAAAAACAAATCATGTGGGCCAAGTGATATTTAATTCAACCAATCTTATTATGTCACATTAGTTTGTACAAAATAAATTTGTATAAGAGTTTGTGGCTATATTATTACTCTTGATATATATATTATTGGAGAAACTGTAAATTACTCAAAATTTCCATGAATGAAGGGAATACGACCTAAAAGTCATAAAAGTTTAAATTCAAATTTGATAAGGCAACTTGCTTATGAAGGCACATGACTACCGTTAATGATTCATGAACCTACCCTTTATAACATAATAATTAATCAATTAAGTCATACTTTTATTCAATTCCCTTCTCTAAATTTTGTATATTGAGATAATGAAACTGGTTTGAAACTTAAGTTGTTTCCAGTTAAGTTCAAGCTCAAGCATGACGACTTAGATTCATTTGTCAATTTTAAAAATAAAAGAGAGTATTTTATCATTGTTTATTAGTCAATTTTTAAAATTTATAATGAAGTGTGTGTGTCTGTATATATGTATGTATGACTCCAGGGTACAAAAATTTTGAGTAATTTAAAAACTTCGCCTTTAGTATATTAAACTACCTAATTAGATCCCTTTTATTATTTATTTTTGTTACTTTATTACATCATTGATATCATCCATGTAACAGCATGTCCAATAACTAAGTAAATATTATTAGCTTCAAATATACAAGGATCGTTTGGAATTGTTTTTGGGGACTCAAAAGTATATTTTAAAAGGTAAAAGTTAATTTTGGTGTTTGGTAATTTTTACTAGAAATTACTTTTGGGATAATTACCCTATCTTACAGTATATTTTGAAATGATAGGAATAAGTAGCTTTTTAAAATCTAGTTTTGGGAATCAACTTTATACTGTTACATGCATATTCTTAATATGGTTCATATATATATATTACATGTATTATCATTAAATTAATACAAATGCTAATCTCAAAATAAGTGTTACATGCATATACTTAATGTGGCTCACATCCATAAATTGAGATAAGTTGAGATTACTCATGTTTTTATGATGAGATTATGATGAGAATTGTTATTCCAAATTTCTAAAAATTAAGACAAGAATAGTTTTCTCACTTTCTTGATGGAAGGAAGTGAATAAAGTCCATTATAAATACTAAGGTTCCCTAGCCTAGTCATGATCATCTTTGCCTATGAATTACCCATCATACAAAAAGGCTATATAGGGGAACATGCTAGAAGATTCTAAGCATTAGTCAAATTTAACTTGAATAAAACATACATTCGTCTTGCTTGGTATTGTTATATTCAATTCCTTTTTTCTTCCTCCGCCAAATTTGGGTTCACTTATTTCTCCTTGCTTGGAAGCCGGAGATGGAGGTATGTAGCTTATTGAAGTTGATAATCTATAATATATTTCAATGTGTATATATCATTATTAAGCTAACCTGTGGTATCAAAGCCACCCTTCAGATCTTGTTGTTCATTTATATAATATTTTTGCACTTGGTTTACAGTTTTTCATCATATATAGCCGTGACCTTATATGCTATGGTGTTAATGATGCATATATTATGGAATTATCATAATTATGATTGCAATACGTTATGTATTGTTTAGCCTAATACTTGAAATATGATAGATTAACCAAAGGATATTTATAGGATTTGCATGAAGTTATGGAATCATATTCTGTTAATGTCTGTTATTCGTAATATCATCACAATTTGAAAGAAGCCACAACATTGCAAATATATGATGACATTTGTATAGTATATATATGCTCATATGTTATAAAGGATTTTATTTTAAAGATATGAAAGGCATTGAACATATTGCAATTAATTTATAACTATTTTGCCTAAAAGGAAATAATTATTATACGAATTTAATTGGAATAAAATGGTGATTTGTGCATCAAAATTAGAATTTTCTATGCCTATAGGTATGGAATTTTTTGTTTTGGTGTTTATATTTGCTAGTCTTATTATTAAAGATTGATGTAAATTCAATATGTTATTTAACCTCTGCCCATATGAAGGTTTGAATTTACAACTAAATTTTGACATTGGTAAATTTAGCACTGAGATTAAAATTTTCATACCATTGATATATGTTTTGTTCTCCTATACATTGGTTACTAATTATTTCAGTGATTCTACTCATGCTCCAATGTTGTGGGGTGATAACTTTTCTAACTGGAAAAAGAGAGTTCTCTTAAATTTAGGGTGCACGGATATTGACTTGGTACTTTGTGAGGATGAACCACTTATCCCCATGGAATCAAGTACGCAAAGTCAGAAAGATGCATTTAAAAGTGGGAGCGATCTAGTCGCTTTTGATAGTCATGCAACCTCATATCAGCAAAAGCATTGGGGGTTCCATCCCATAATGCACTGAAGCCAAGGAGTTTATAAAAGCTGTTAAGGAATAATTTGTAAGTCCTGATAAGGCATTGGCAAGCATTTTAATGAAAAATTTTCAGGCGTAAAGGTTGATAATACTAAAGATATGTGAGAGCATATAATGAAAATGAGGGATAATGCTGCTAAACTTAAGTCACTTGAGATAGAAATGTCTTAGCTATTTTTAGTTCATTTAATACTCATTTCTCTTCCTAACGAATATGTTCCATTCAAAATATCATATAAGTCACATAAAGAAAATTGGTCTGTTAATGAACTTTTGACCATATGTGGTCAAGAAGAAAAAAGATTGAAACATGAGAACTTAGAAAACGCCCATTTAACTACTCATGTGAAAGGAAATAACCAAAAGTAAAAGTGTTCCCAAGGATAAGGAGAAGCCAATGCCAATGAGGAAATTTGGTAAGAAGGATCAGTGCTTCTTTTGTAAGGAAAAAGGATACGTAAAGCTAGAAGAATAGCCAAAAATATAAAAAAAAAAAATGGCTAGAAAAGAAAGGTAGATCTATCTTTCATGTATGTCATGAATCTCATATTGTTGATATCCCTAATAATACATGATGGGTTGATTCCAATACTATAATTCATATTACTAATATCATACATGTTTTCTCAACCTAAGGAAGCTAAAGGCAAATAAGCAAGGCATCTATTTAGGAAACATAATGAAATCAAGTATTGAGGCTGTGAGCACTTTTAGGTTGGTTTTAAAATCTGGTTTTATTTAGACCTTGACAACACATTTTATGTACCCACATTTTCTAGCAATTTAATTTCTACAGCTGATCTTGTTTCATTAGGATTTAAATTTATTTTTGAACATAAAGATTGTAACATATATAATAATTATTATTTTATTGGCAATTGTGTTTTATGTAATGATTTATATAAAGACAAATTATCAGCCATATATTCTTAAATGACACCCGTATCAAACGTGTGTGAACACTTTTCAAGTGTATTACTTGTATATCCTAAGTTGACAAAACATATTTATCGTCCACCAATCCGTTAACTTCTGTTTGTAAGTCACGACATCATAAGAGTAATCTAGTCTTTTAAGGTGGATGACACTTTGATTAACCAAACGACATGTCATCCCATTTATCTAGTATAAAATGACATGTCATATAATATATATTGATAACAATGACATGTCATCCCATTTATCGGATAATTGTTAATAATTACTAAAAAAAACTACTTTACAACCGCATCTACTCCTCCAAAATTTAATCTAAATTTTTGAAGATCTACTCCTTCAAGCTCCAACTGAAATTTTTTATGGTATAATATGTATAATTGTAAATAATATGTTATTAATAATTTTTATGGTAAAATATGGATATTTTATGGATAATTGTTAATAATATGTACTATTAATAATTCATTTTTTAATAAAAAAAGTATTGTTAATAACAAAATAAAAAAATTATTTATTGAAAATATACGTTAATTTTTGGGGTAAATTTATCTTTTAATCTCTTTTTGAGTTTCAAAGGTGAAATAGTCAATTTGCCATAATTCTGTTAAATTTCTAACGGAAGTTAATTGATTGGTGGATGGCAGGAGTGTTTTGTCAACTTAGGATATACGAGTGATACACTTGAAAAGTATTCACACACGTTTGATACGGGTGTCATTTAAGGGTATATGGCTGATAATTTCCCTTATATAAATTAAATTTAGATCCCATATTTGAGTCTAATCATTTTACTTTACATGATGAAAATATCGGCACTAAGTGTTTATTATTAATGAGAATTCCTCTAAACTTTGGCATAGGAGATTAGGACATATCTTCATAGAAAGAATTAAAAGATTAGTAAATGATGGAGTTTTGCAAACACTTGATTTTACTGATTTTAATACTCATCTGATCGCACTAAGGGAAAACAGACGAACAAGTCTACTACATGTGCCAAGAGGAGTACTAAAATTCTTGAGATTATATATAGTGAAATTTGTAAACCTTTTTTCACTCCTTGTCTAAATGGTCAGAGATACTTTATCTCATTTATAGATGACGATTCAAGATACATGTATCTTTATTTTCTGAATTATAAAGAAGAAGCAGTTGATGCTTTTAAGATTTATAAAGCATAGGTAGAGAGACAAAAGGAAAAAAAATCAAAATTGTAAGGTCTAATAGGGGTGGAGAATATTATAGAAGGTACACAAAAAAAAAGACAAATGCCAAGTCCATTAGCAAAATTTCTTGAAGAAGAAGCATTATTGTATAACATATAATGCCTAGCATACCACAACAAAATGGTGTTGCAGAAAAGAGAAATAGAATACTTATGGACATGGTAAGAAGAATGATCAGCAATTCCAGTCTCCTTTTAAAATTTTGAGTGAAGTCTTAAAACTGATGTGTATATTTTGAACAAAGTTCCATTAGAGGCTGTTCCTAAAATACCTTTTGAAATTTGGAACGGGTGGAAACCTAGTTTGAGACATGTACACATTTAGGATTGTCCGTTGAGGTAGGGATTTATAATCCTCAATTAAAAAAATTAGGCTTAAGAACAGTTAGTTGTTATTTTATAGGCTATCCAAAAAACTCTAAAAGCTATAAGGTATATTGTCCTTTACACATTATAAGGATTGTTGAAGCTAAAAATGCAAAATTTTTTAAAGATCTTGAACCAAATGGAAATGAATTTCCTATAAATATTGAATTTCAAGAAATAAACGAATCACGGTGTATTTCTCTAAATAACTAAAGAACAACCAACTGAAGTTCAACCACTTCATGGAGATGCTATCACTCAAAATTCACAAAATAAAAGTGAAATAATAAGATTAAGAAAGTCTTTAAGAATAACGATATGTGGAACTTCTAGTGATTATGAAGTATATATTCAAGAGTCTGAGTTTAATTATGCAATTAATCAAAATCCAACTTCCTTTTCACAAGCCATGAATATTGAAAATTCTAAACTATGACATGATGCAATGATGGAAGAAATGGAATCTATGGCTAAAAATAAAGTTTGGAATCTCATTCAATTACCTTTTGGCCATTCAACTATAGTTTGTAAATCGATTTATAAAACCAAAAGAAATGTGACTGGTTTATAGAACGACATAAAGTTAAACTTGTGGCTAATGGATTCACCAAAAAAAAAGGCATAGATTATCAAGAAACATTTTCTCCAGCTTCAAAAAATGATTCATTTAGAATTATTATGGCTTTAGTAGCTCATTTTGATTTAGTGTTATATCAAATGGATGTGAAAACTGCTTTCTTAAATGGGGATCTTGAAGAAGAATTACACATGAAGTAGCCTGAAGGTTTTTGTACGGACAAAGACAGTCATTTGGTTTACAAATTAAATAAATCTATATATGGACTAAAACAAGCTTCTCATAGTGGTACTTAAAGTTTCACAATGTTGTTACTTCATATGGTTTCATAGGAAATATTGTTGATCAATGTATATACCTTAAAGTTAGTGAGAGCAAACTTATCTTTTTATTCCTATATGTAGATGATATATTGCTAGCTTGTAATGACTTGGATTAGCTGCATGAAACTAAACATTTTTTTGGCAGAATTTTTAAAATGAAGTATATGAATGAATTCTTGAATGTCCTTGGCATATAAATCCACAGAGATAAGATTAAAAGGGCATTAGGATCGTCTCAAAAGGCATATATTGAAAAAGTTTTGGAAAAATTTAAAATGAAGGACTGCTCTCCTACTACAGTACCTTTTATTAAAGGGGACAAATTCAGTCAGAAACAATATCCACAAAATAATTTGAAGAAAGAACAAATGAAGAATATTCCTTATACTTACATTGTTGCTTGTCATGACCCAACCCAGAACTGGCAAGATATTGTCCGTTGTTAAGGCCCACACGATTTTGTTCCTGGCGCGCCCATACACCCTAAAATGCGTCTTGCCAATTAAGGTGTAGATCACCATTTATAAACCCAGCATCTCTCACATGCTTTGCCAATGTGAGATTCGCCTAGGGTGTTATATACATCCCCCTTAGGGACTCAGCGTCTTCATTGAGGTTTGCCCCACCATCACTCATGACCCAACCCAAACCTGACAAGATATTGTCTGCTTTGGGCCTTAATAAGGCTAGCACAGTTTTGTTCCTGAGGCGCTTATACACCCCAAAACGCGTTTTGCCAATTAAGGTGTGGATCACCCCTTATAAACTCAGCATCTCTCCCGTGCTTTACTGATGTGGGATTCGCCTAGGGTGTTACATTGGTAACCTAACGTATGCACAAGTGTGTACTAGGCCTAACCTTGCCTGGAAAGCTGCTAAAGGGTGATGCAGTATCTACAAGGAATTAAGGACTATAAACTTATATATACGCATTCTGATAATCTTGAGGTAATTGGATATTCGAACTCAGATTTTGTGGATGTGTGGATACTAGAAAGTCCACTTTAGGATATATTTTTATTCTTGCAGGAGGGGCTATATCTTGGAAAAGTTGTAAGCAGTCTATAATTGCTTCATCTACTATCGGGGCAGAATTTATTGGATGTTATGAAGCTACAACATAGGCATTATGGTTGAAAAATTTTATCATAGGTCTAAAAATTGTTGATTCTATAGAAAGACCATTGAAAATCTATTGTGATAATTTCGCTGCAATATTCTTTTCAAAGAATAATAAGAGTGGAGACATAGCAAACATATTGATATAAAGTTTTAATTGTCAAAGATCATATCAAGAAGCGTGAAATAACTATTGAATATACAAATATTGAGCTTATGCTAGTGGAACCCATGACTACAGGATTGTCAGCCAAATTATATAATAGTTATGTTGAACATATGGGGCTTCTTGAATAAATTAATGCTTGCTGGCTAGATTCATCTCTGATCATAAATACATAACTTTTACTAAAATTAAGCTTGTGCATATAAAGTTTGTCGTATTTATTTATTGAGACTACTTTTGTTTAGACCCTGAATGACTTATATAAAATTCATTCATGCAATATTGATGTATTCAAGTATGTAAATTCTTGATACATTAAAGGAAATGTTTGTTAATATAAGCATAACCGCATGATTCATGTCTATTGAAATTTCTATTTGAATAAATAAAGTAGCATTATCATGTAGATTGAGTAGCTACTATGGCCATAATAATAAGATTTAATTTATCTCATAAGGATAAAATTATGTGAGCCAAGTGGGACAATGTTACATGCATATTCTTAAGATGGTTCATAAATATGTTACAGGTATTATCATTAAATTAATACACGTACTAATCTAAAAAAAAAGTGTTACATGCATGAATTTAATATAGCTCACATCCATAAATTGAGATAAATTAAGATTACTCATGCTTTTTTATCAGATAATGATGAGAATAATTAACCCAAATTACTAAAAATTAAGATAAGAATAACTAACTCACTTTCTTGATAGAAGGAAGTGAATAAAGTCCATTATAAATACTAAGAGTCCGCAACTAGCCAAGATCATCTTTACTTGTAAATTACCCATCATACAAAAGGGCTATATAGAGGAATAGGCTAGAAGATTCTAAATATTATTCAAATTTAATGTGAACAACAATAGCTGGAGGTGGAGGTATTTAACTTATTTAAGTTGATATATATATATATATATATATATATGTATGTATATGTATATGTATGTATGTATGTATGTATGTACACTTTATATAATTCTGTATATATCATCATATGTAGTATAAAACAAAAATATAAAATTAATAATATAAAAATATTTATTTTATTTATCAATTATTATATATACCCAATAAAAATAGTTTATATATATGTTTATGAATGTGTAAATAAATTTTATTGAGTATTACATGTAATTCAATCATTTACACTCTCACAATAGTTTAAGAGTAAACTTATCGAAAACATATCATTGCTTTTAAAATTTACAATATTTTTAAATAAACTTTGTCAAGCGTTTAATTGATTTTCTTCATTGTTGACTATTTCTATAGCATTACCATACTACCCCATAGTTTGTCACATTTAGTTATTGAGTTTTTCTTTCTTAAAAAAAAAAATCTAAAATGCTCGCTATGTGGCCACTTGGGAGTTAAAACTAGTGAAAACAAATTTACCTACAAAATTGTAAGATTTAACTCGTTTCAGTAGTCAAACAATAGCTAGAGACAGAATACGGGAGGGTTTGATTGAGTATTTTAGAAACAAAAGAGTAAAATAGTTACTTTGTCTAAGCTCGTGGGAATGTGGGATTCCTATCTATTTTGAAACGAAGGATATTGACGGTGGCATTGTAGCATTACGTGGCAGATTATCATTTGCGAATTACTTTGGGTTTGACGGCTTTGGTCAATTGTCTTGTGTTTAGAGCCTCATGATCTAGAGACTTTTTCGCCTGAAAGTGCTCCGGGTTTGCTCCACGTGTCACGTGAACGAAGCAAAAGGAATGTGTGAGCGTTACCGCATGCAATAATCTTAAGTCATTCAATACGTAAGCTACGGGCTATCCGTGAGGAGATATTTAATCCATTTCTTGAAAAAGAAATTGGATTATTAGTTACCAGAAATTTTTATGTAATCTCACATGAGGAGCTTTTAAATAAAATAAAATAAAATAAAATTAGAGAGAGTTACATTATTGGAGCATATAGAATGGGTGGTGGTTATGTAAAGTATTATCTTGCACCCACACCATACTTCAATTTTTTGAAATCAAGCTGTTACACCACATATGTTAGTATCATAAGGGCATAACTGTTTAAAGAATGTTTTAATACAATTATCAGATATTTATTTTATAACATATAATCAAATAGATAAAATAAGTTTCAACCTTAAACAAAAACATTTGTAGTAATTAAGTTTTATTGCATAAAAGGGGGAAAAAAAGTTCATACACATATAACCGAGAGTAATGCTATAGCCTTTTCTTTTCAGTGTATAAAATATGTTATACAAATTCATGTGCCATAACAGTATTGGTTTTTTTTTTTTTTAAGCATTGTTTTTATTTCATATAATTTGTACAAAAAAATTTGTGACTTTAGTATTTCTTCACAACAAACTATTTCATGTGAAATGTGAATCCAACAAAAACCAAACAAAGCTAGTACAAATGTAGACTCGAGCGGAACTTGAACACAAAATATTAGCTCTAGTATTCCTTAACCAAAAGTCCAAGATAATGGATAATGACCTAATAATATTGATTAAAGACAAATTTAACATGTCAAAAATTATCTTTCCATGCCAATGACTACAGAATATTATTGGCAATCAAGTTAATAACTACGTTCACATTCTAACTAACCCACGACGCCCTATTTGTTATTAGTTAGTTAATAGACTGTGCTGCCGTACGTATCCTTATCACATGCATATAAAGGGGAAAAAATGCCATTCAAAGTACTTAATTTTGACTTTAATTTTATAATATTATTATATAGTTTAATCAATTCATTCATTGCTAGAAAAATCCGTTAGTAAAATAAAAGAACATATATACGTACCATCCATTTTTTTTCAATATAAATACCCTTAACTCTTCTCTTTGATTCATCCAACTACTTACCATTAAGCAATTAGCTTGATTGCTTTCTTGTCTCTCAATAAAAATGGCAGCAGCCAAGCTTATTACAATTTCTTGTGTTGCTTCTGTCTTTCTCATATTTTTCTTCAAATCATCAAATGCAGCTAATTACAACGTGATAACTTTTGGTGCAAAACCAGACGGGAGAACAGATTCAACACAATCTTTTCTTAGGGCATGGGCAGTGGCGTGTAGGTCAGCTCAGGCTTCCACCATTGCTGTTCCAAAGGGAAGGTACTTGATAAAGAATGCAGTTTTTAGAGGGCCATGCAAGAGCAGGATTACAGTTCAGATATCGGGAACAATTGTTGCTCCTAATGATTATCGTGCACTTGGAAAATCGGATCGTTGGATTCTGTTCGTTAAGGTCGATAGACTTTCAATAATTGGTGGCACTCTTGATGGTAAAGGTGCTGGCTTCTGGGCTTGCAGAAAATCTGGAAGGAATTGCCCAGTTGGAACTCGGGTAAGTAATTCTGAAAATTACACGAAGTTCAAATTTTTAAAAATTTTCTTGGCAGTTGTTATAGAGGGCATTCTTACTTAATTTTCATTCCATATTCTAAATTTTGATTAATTAAGTTATGTATTATGTATTATGTAATGAAATTTTAAGATTTATAACGAGAAAACTGAGGCATCTTTATGGTACAGTCACTCTATTATAGGATCGCTTGTGTTATATAATAAAAATGTGGTATTGAAGATTTTAAAAAGTAATTAAAATTCTCTTATAATTTGAGCTTACCTAAACTCTTAAAAATCTTTTTACTCGTGTACATATTTTATTTATATACGGTAAAGAGCCTTTTTTTAATTTTTTTTATAAGCACCTTTCTATTTGCTCATTATAAAAGCTCATTTATATAAACGCATTTTTTAATATTAGAATTGTCAAACTTTTGAAATCACACATTCTCTCTTATTCTCTTAATGTAAGCTTAGTTAGGAATAATATACACATTATATATAACGGAACCCTTGAATTTCCTTCCTATATTATATACACATACCATAAATATAAAATTATAAATGGCATTCCTTGCTAATGTTATGGTTTTAATTCCATGCCTTCTAATTATAAGCAACAAAAAGGATTTTAATTTCACATATTAAACAAATTTTATAAAATGGTGAAGCGGCTATAATTCAAACCAGTATTGATATTTAACATCTCATCATTTTTCTCATTGCAGTCGATAACAATCAATTCGGCCAACAATGTTATTGTTAGCGGCTTGACATCAATCAACAGTCAGCTCAGTCACCTAGTAATCAGCAGTTGCAACAATGTAATAGTCCGAAATGTGAAGTTCATTGCTACAGCCGAAAGCCCTAACACCGATGGCATCCACGTTGAATCCTCTACCGGGGTCACAATCACCGGCGGTACCATTCAGACTGGTGATGATTGTATCTCAATCGGTCGAGGAACCAGAAACTTGCACATGAGTAACATTAAGTGTGGCCCTGGGCACGGTGTTAGGTAATTAATTAATTAATCAATTAATCACATAAAAAAAATGATACATCAATGCATATGCTATATACTTAGCAGCTTGGTAGAAATTATGTCTAACAATTTTTATTTTAAAATTCACAGCATTGGTAGTCTTGGAAAGGAGCTCAACGAAGATGGTGTCGAAAACGTTACATTAACAAATTCAGTATTCACAGGATCAGATAATGGTGTGAGAATCAAGTCATGGGCCAGACCTAGCAGAAGCTTTGTAAGGAATGTTTTCTTCCAAAACATCATCATGAGGAATGTTAAAAACCCAATTTTAATTGATCAAAATTATTGCCCCAACAATCAAGGATGCCCAAACAAGGTAAATATTTTCTTCCGACATTATCAATAAAATTAAATGACGATGTTGGTTCTTGCCATATTTGCATATCTTAATAGTCTTGATTGATTAAGTAAATTTTATCGATTCGTTAATTTATTTTGTTCAAAATTAACAGAACTCAGGCGTGAAGATTAGTCAAGTGACTTACAGGAACATACAAGGAACTTCTGCTACACCAAAAGCTGTCGCATTTGATTGCAGCCCGAGCAATCCATGCAGAGGAATCAAATTGCAAGATATCAAACTTACTTATATGAATAAAGCAGCAACATCTACGTGTAAGAACATTGGCGGAACAACCAGTGGAGTAATAATGCCCAGGAGTTGTCTCTGAGAAATTAAAAATAGTTTCTTCCATCAAAACAGAAAAATGTTTTGAATTAGTGGGTGTGCACACCGCAAAGGAAGCATTTAGTAGAGAGCTTTCATGATTGAGTGTCGCGATAAATCCCAGTAGAATATGAGTTATGTGTATTTGATTTTGTGATGTTACCAGCTGACCAAAGCAAAATAATGTAATCATCTGTGCCCCTAAGTACATTGACAGATTCATAATGATTACTTATTCCCTATAAATTAAAGTTAAATGATCTCACTAAAGAACATAAAGCATTTATAAATGCAGACGTCATAGCTGTTATTTTGTCCATAGAAAATATTTTTAGAAGTTTTTGGAAGAATTTTGGCTAGAAAGTGATGATTTTATATCTAATTTTCGCGTTTGAAAGATCATTCTTTGAATCCTCTATTGTTTTAATTTTCCTTATGAATTTTCTCTTTATTCTACTTATACATCAAATTAATTGCACCGTGGATAATATTTGCTAAGGTGTTATCTTTGTGGGTGCTAATTGATTTAACTAGTAGTAATTAGTAATGTTATACTTGAATAGAAAATTATAATACATTTTAAAATATTTATTTATCCACATATTGAGTGTAAGATAATATAACCTTTTAGGATGCTATAAGAGGTATGAAACTATTTCGTATTCACTTTACATTGACTATATACAACGGCATCTAAATCAATTACTTTAAGAAACTGCAATGCAATGAGTGATGTCTATGGACACTCAATGCCTCATTTTCTCTGCTTCAATAGATGCCTTATTATGTGCCTAATCATACGACTTGTAGCTATAATGTCACTGTTCACTAGATAGGGAGAAAATAACATTTTGGTCTTCTTAGAATTGTTTCCACCACTTGGTTTGTGATAAATTTTTAATACCTTATTCCATATTTGATGTTAAAACAGTAACTAAAAAAATATATTGTTGAAGGATAAATTTAACATTTTTCATAATAAATTAATTATTTGAGACCTTAAAATTAATTAGGTATCAACTTATTTGTTAAATAGTTACATTTACCCTTTAATAGTGTATGTTCTATTTACTGTACGTTTTAATATCAAAGATGAATGAGGTGTTAAATTATTTTAGGAGTTAAGTGGTAAAAATAATTTTAAGAGAGATTAAAGTGTCATTTCGTTTTTATTTTTCCCTTTGTTTTATTAAAAATTAAAAATTAATTAGTGTATAATTGAAAAGAGCATATACGTGTATGACTTATAGCCTAGTCATACCATTTTTCACCTCACTTCTATGAACAAATTCTTTTATATCATCGAGAAATTGCCCTGAAATTTCTAAATTCAATTATTGTACGTAATGTACTAATAAATTCCATCAATGCAAGCTTTTGGAGGACAGAGCACCATCAATATCTTTAGTTTTTAATTGAATTTCAAAGCCTGATAAGACAACTTGATTATGAGTAGTGCCCGATCGAGCCGCTGCTGGGTACATGAATCTATATAACATGCATTGATTACGTACTTTTCTTAGCTAATTAAATATTTTGACATTGCTCTATTGCTGCACATGGTTACATTCTCAATCAAGTTTTACATTTTGAATCTATAAATGTGAATTTGAAGTTTGATAAGGCTACCTGCTTATGAAGACACATGATAATGACTAAGTTTTGGGATGAAGATAAGCTTTGTACTTACCTTTTAAAAAGATGTGATTAATAGTTATTATATAAAAAATTATCAGTAATTAAATTTTAATCTTGTATTATTACGAATGTATGCGTGGCAAAAAATCGTAAGTGCAAGCAAAAGAAAAATGACTTATGCACCCCTTCGTTAACTTTTACCACTAAACAAATTTTGACTAGCTTTGACTTGTACGATGACCTTTATACCCTTAATTATTGATTAACAATGACATTACAAATTGATTTTTCGTTTGCCTTTTTTCACAATAATTATATGTGAGATTTAATAATTTATTTTTTTTTCATATATAGTATCAAATTAATTAGTGTAAATCTAAAATAAATAAATAAAAGATTATTTATCGTTGTACATAATATGTTATAATTATACGCGATATTTTATAAATAAAATTAGAATAAACCTAATATATTGCTAAGAAAAAATAAAACAAATCGAATGAGGTAAATTCAAAGATATAAATTTTTATTAAAATTTTCCACTTTGTTTTAATTAAAAAAATTCTACTTTATTTGTAATATATAATTGTCAATTAAGGATTTAAAGGTCATTCTATATGCTAAAGGTAATCGACAGTTGATTTAATGATAAAAGTTAATTAATGGATGAGGATCATAAAATCATTTTGACATTTCTAAAAATAAAGGGTTTGTTTATCTTTTTCATGGAAGTTTGGGGTGTGTATGTCTTGTAACGATTAATAAGCACAATGAAAATGTTTCCAATTCTACTCTCTTTTCATCCCGTTGAATTTAACAGTGATTTTTTTCTTTTAAATCAGCTACAAGTTGAAGTTGACAGTTGGTGCATCATTGAGATCCTGGCCGCAAATAACTATAATCTCAATGCTTATTCCTCTCTTATTTGGAGAATTAAAAGACTCCTCAAAAGAGATTGGCAGATATCACATATCTATCAAAAGACCAATTTCGCAGCTAATTACCTCGCCAACCAAGCTCTCTTTTTGCCTCTTGGGGTCCACGTTTTTCTAACTCTTCCAACTAAAACTGAAGGGTACATGTTACATGATGTCTTCGGGTTTACGTACCACGTTTGGTTGTTGCCTAGTTTTAACTAGGTCCTTTATGTATAATTAAAAAAAACAGTTTAAAGATAAACAAAACGTCTTATGTATCTTATTGCGTAGCACATTTTAGTTTGCTTTCTTAGCTTATTGGTTGGTTTAATAAAAAAGTAATGGTAGATATATCTTTAAATTTAGTCCTAAATTTCATTCGAAGATGTCGCATGTGATGTGTCGTTCATGAAGTGATTGATGATTTTCATATAAATTAATTGTATTATCTCACAAACCAGTAAATGGGCAATATGGCATTTATCAATTCAATGGTGAGATAATATATAATTAATTCATTTGAATCTTGTAAAGAATTATCAACTATTTGAATAATAACACATCACATGTTGCATCATTTGAGATGAAATTTGGGATCTTTGTTATTATTTATCAATTTAGATATTTTAACATTGAATAATAATAAATATGGAAGTAATTGACTATCAAATCTTTGAAAATTTAAAAAAAAAATCCAATAAAAATCATCAAATCTATTGAATTTTCTTTGGCAAGTTTGTAATTATCTTATCAGCTGAAAAATATGTCGAAAATTAAGAGAAAAATAGCAAAAAAAAGTAGTAAAGTAATTGATGGGGATGTGAACAGTTAATAACAAACAAAAATCATGTTTGATTTTAATAAAATTTATAAAGTTATAAACAAACAACTGGGGCTTCAAGAGAGTTTTAGAGAGGTGCCAATAGCACTACTTTCTAGATGACTTGACTTCTCTTTAGAGCTGAATGATCGGGCGACGTTGTCGCCTGAAAGTGCTCCGGGTTTGCTCCACGGGGCACGTGAACAAAAGTAATGTATGAGTGTTACACATGCAATGATAAAAACTAGTCCAATAGTATGTATATTCAATTAATTAAAAGTCAGAAACCCTGGTTAATTAATTGTGATAGTAATTAATTATAACGATCGCAGATGAAATTTTGTGGCATTTGCTGAAAAATCCTTCTTTAAGTCTACTTTAATATAAATTAAAAGAAAATTAAAGTGCTATCATTACCATTGGGGCATAAAGAATGTGATTTAAATTTATGTCAAGAGTTATATCATGCACCACACCATTTTTTTTTAATTTCTAGAAATCAATCTGTCTACAGCACCAATCATTAAGAATATGTTTTAAGAATGTTTTAATGACATTAAATATAAAATTTTATATTTATGATATTTAATAAAAGTACTAATAAAAAATACAGTTGAAAAAATTAGGATTTTTCTAGGTAATTTATATTAATAAATTCCTGACATAACTTTCTATTTAAAAAAAAAAATAGCAGCAGTCTCCAGTGTCCAAAGAGTTTATATAACAGTTCTCTTAAAATCACCTTGAAAAATTCGAGTACAAATTATTTTTCCTTGACAATAAATCTTATTATAGCATGTTTGTTATCCCACAATCAATGTATTTTTATTTCCTTTTCTCGAAAAGAAAAAGAAACAGTGTGAGTATAAATTAAGCTTCTTAACGATGCCAAAAATTATCTAATCAAACTATCGAAAATACAACAGTACCTTAACTTATCCACGATTAGGCCATTTATACCAATGATTAGACGGCATTATTGTTACCTAATTAATTATCAAATGCACATAATTCTAAGCAGCCCACAGTTCATCTTGACTCATGTAGCCTAACAAATCATTATCATCACATGCATGCATGTATGATAAGAATATGCAACTTAAAAATACATAATTTTGACCTTTGATTTCGTAATACATAATTTGTTAATCCATTTTATCACAACAACAATTAGTACAATAAAAGAACATTTGTACCAACCAAATTTAATTCAACATAAATAGTCCCCAAGACTCTTCTTTGTTTCATCCAACAAACTGAAAGCAAAAATGGCGGCCAAGCTTCTCATTTCTTGTATTCTTTCTCTCTTCCTCACATTCTTTTTCAAACCATCAAATGCAGCATACAATGTGATAGATTTGGGTGCAAAATCAGATGGGGAAACAGATTCAACTCAAGCTTTTCTCAGGGCATGGGCCGCAGCGTGCAGCTCAATGAAAGCATCATTTATTTATGTGCCAACAGGGAGATACTTGATAAAGAATATAGTTTTTAGAGGGCCATGCCAGAATAAAATTGCAATTCAGATAAAGGGAACAATTGTGGCTCCTACGGATTATCAGGTAATTGGGAACACGGGGAATTGGATTTTGTTTGTTCAGGTTGATAGAGTTTCAGTCATTGGTGGCACTCTTGATGCTCAGGGTGCTGGTTTTTGGGCATGCAGAAAATCCGGACAGAATTGCCCAGTTGGATCTAGAGTAAGCTTTCATGTGCCACATGAATTTCAATTCTTATAAGTTCTCTTAACACATTTGACTAGAATGAAAATAGTTTGGGTGCTCCTAGAGTATGCTGTTTTATCCTTTATATTCTTGTCACTCATATACACCAGAGTGTCCTATACGTGTAGATCCGTTGGCCGTCATTCTTACCAAATCAATTTTTATGCTTTTTAGACACTAATTAAGGCATGTCAATGCATGAAAACTATGATGCATGAAAATTATGAACTGTGAAAGTCTGCATTTTTTAAATGCAAATAAACTATTCTTTGCATTAAGAGTTGAACCCTCATTATAAACAGAGTGTTGTCTATTCGTTTCTTTTGAAAACACACACACACATACTCTTGATGGCTTTTTCCTAAGAAATAGATTTAGATTTTGTTTGTTTATAAGAAAATATCTTCTAAACTTGATGGACAGGATATCTATGCAAAACTCCCACAAATTAAAATTGATGTCTAACATGTAATTTACAAATGTGACATTTGCAGTCAATAACGTTCGATTGGGCTACAAATGTTATGATAAGCGGCTTGACGTCCATCAACAGTCAGCTAATTCATCTTGCAATCAACAGCTGCAAAAATGTGATAGTCAGAAACGTGAAGCTTATTGCTCCGGACGAAAGCCCTAACACCGATGGCATCCACATACAATCGTCTACCGGCGTTACAATCACCGGAAGCATCATGCAGACCGGAGACGATTGCATATCAATCGGTCCAGGCACCAGAAACTTGTACATGAGCAGCATCAAATGTGGCCCTGGACATGGTGTTAGGTCACTAATTATACAATTAGTATATAACACACAAAAACGCATATGCTATATATTTAGCTTTGTGTTTAGCTGACTTTTATCATTATTATAATGTATTTTTTCCTCACAGCATCGGGAGCCTTGGATGGGGAGTTACTGAAGATGGTGTAGAAAACGTAACGCTGACAAATTCAAGATTCACAGGATCAGATAATGGAGTAAGAATCAAGTCATGGGCTAGACCTAGCAATAGTTTTGTGAAGAATGTTCTCTTCCAAAGCATCATCATGAAGAATGTACAGAATCCCATTTTAATTGATCAAAATTATTGCCCCCACAACCAATGTCCTCATCAGGTAACACTCATTATTTAATGTATAATTCTCATTTCTTAAACCCTGAACTTTCATTTACAATTTTTAATTAATATTTTAGAAGAGTAATGAGGAAATTAATATTTAAAAAAAATTTAATTACATAATTTAAAAAATCACTTTAAATAGCCTTTTTTTTTTTTTTTGGTCGGCTTTACACCCTTTTGATTCTTCTTCGTGGTCTTCTTCTTTTGTAATATTCGCTTGCAAGTTTTATTTTTTAGACAAGCCGTTCAACTTTTCACCCAAGAAGATTACGATGCATAAATAGTTCCATTGTTTAATTTCATGATTTTTATTTTTATTTTTATCTTGTTAACAGGCTTCTGGAGTGAAGATTAGTCAGGTGACATACAGAAACATACAAGGAACTTCAGCAACAGCAGAGGCTGTGACATTTGATTGCAGCCCTAGCAATCCGTGTAGAGGGATCATATTGCAAGACATCAAACTTACATACATGAATAAAGCAGCAGCAACATCTTCGTGTAAGAACATTGGGGGAATGAGCAGCGGTGTGCTATTGCCTGAAAGTTGTCTATATGAGAGTTGAAAATTTTAAGGAAGATATAAGAGAAATTAAGTGTTTGTTGATAATTGCAAATTGTGTATATGCATTTGAATTAGTATTGGGGATGTGCGCACAATAGGAAGCAGTTAATTGTTATTGCAAATCCTGATACGAGAAGGAATTTTTGTAACATTTTGGTTGAATCAAATTAACCAAATTATGTTCTTGGTTTGTGATATTTTGTTCTAATTCTGAAGTACAGTTGATATCTACATTCTATCTACATTATATTGGAGATTAATGTAGAGTTGATAAGAATTGTATCGTGTTCATTCACAAATCACACAAATGATATGATTTAAGGTCAAGAGAGATATGGCAAGAATTAATTACGACTTGCAATTTGGCAAATAAATTTTGCCAAATTCACTTATAGAATGCGTATAAATCATTTCCCAGAAGCATGCATGATTCTTTGATTTTTCTTATAAATTGAGCCTTTATCTTTATAAATTTTAAACGAATAAGAGTAAATTCATTTTTCTTATACTTTTTCTTCATCTCCTTCTGGTACCATGTTAAGTACAGGATTAGTTCGTAACTATTGTTACAAATAAGGGGCAACCTAATAAGGAGATGCTACCTATGCTATTTGGTTTCTATACGTAAAAATCACTGTTGAGCTTTTTATACATAAAAATTAGTAGTTATTAGATAAAAAAATAACATATAATTAAATTTAATCATATAGACATTATCATTTTAACTGCACATGTGATAGACAACAATAAAAAACTCAACTCAACCTACTGCTTGATCCAAATTCTTGTTTATGCTATCAAAATATATAATACAATAAAGGTAAATAATCAAATAAATTCGGGATTCATTTTCCATTTTTACATGAACATAATAGACGTGATTAATTCTTGCTATATGTTCATGATGTCATGGTTTTGATTCTTGTAATATGTGCATCTTATAATAATTTTAATTTTTGTCATACGTACGTTAATAATATTAATTCTTGTAATGTTTCTGTGTCGTAGTCGTCTTGATTCCCTCCGTTCGTGCATATTTGACGATCTTTACATGATGGCAACTCTTGTGCGGTATACACACTCATGTACATCCTTCTTTAACAATCATGCTTTAGAGACATAATTTATCCGAGGAAAACAAATTAAAATAAACAATTAAATTGAAAGATTGTGAGATACTATTTTGTTTTTGCAAGTTTGCGGCGAAGGGCGCAATGGGATTTTGACCATTGATCAAACTTTTTAGTTGTTTGCCTTCCTAGTTTAATTGATAAGACAACCTATTTAAAGACACATGAATCCTGCGCTTTACTGATACATGAACCTAACGACTTATAACTTAATTAATTCAATAATTATATAATCATATTTACTTTCCTTCACCAAATTATTTTATATTTGCTTAAAATTAACTCATGGTTACCTTTTCTCGATCAAGTTACCTACTGTTGAATTTAACTCCATGACTTCATCTAATTTCCAACGGGCAATTATTGATTAAACCTTTTGAAAATATAATTCCTTCAATTTCTTTTAATTAGATGAAGGGCGGAACAATCCCAAACATAAATCCTTACTCTTACTTCCTCTAAGAGTCAAAACTGATAGATGATTATGTAAATAAAAGAACTAAGTGTCTGTTTCATATGTTTTATTTAATGGTCGTATGTACTTATTTAATCCCATAAGTTCTTTTCACAAATTTTATTATTATTGATTTTTTCCTTAGTAGCGCTTTTGAAAATTAAATAAGTTATTTATCTTTACCAGTAAAAGTTTAACTTTTGAACATTTGAAAGTAGAGATTGAAAAGCTTTTTTAAAATATTGAATTGTCTAAAATATTCTTTTACTTATTTGATAATTTTATTTCATTCCTTTCATTACATAAATTTAAAATACTTTTCTATTGAAACAATTTTATATTTTTTTATTAAAAATTCTCATTGACAACCAAATAATTGAAATTTTTTTTATAAAATCTCTTCTTAAATGAGCTTTATTTAAAAAGTTATATCAAATAAGGTATAAATGCTACTCGGTCATATCATGAAAAAGCAATTTGTTCCAACTTGTTTTGGCTAATTTCTTCAAAAAAAAAATAGTGTCTAGTAAGTTGAAAACTCATTACTTTTAGTCAAAACCTATTACTTGTAAAACTATTTTCAAGTTGCATTAAAATATAGACATTGGCTTAGATGATTTCTTTATTTTTAAGTTCTGAGATCATACTACACGTCTGAACCTTTAGTTTATCAAACCTAGAAACACATCCAAATTCCAATATGTTTCTTCAATGAGAATTATTCTTAAACTTTTAATCTTAAAATATAAAATTAATGTTAGTCGACTCAAAGTTAGTTACTATCCCAAGTCTTTAACTAACTTAAAGGTACAATGGTACGGCATTAAATGTCTCTTGTATCGATGGTAACACAAAATATTCAAAAGAACTAAACGCAAATTTGGATACAACATCTCTATTGGTGCAACGGTGACGTTGACTTCTGCTTAGATTTAAATGATTGGGCCACTTTCTCAGCAGAAAGTACTCCGGGTTTGCTCCACACATCACGTGAAGAAAAGGGATGTATGAGTGTCTCACATGCAATGATATGTCTCATCTTATACGTATTCAAGTGACATATATATTTCAGAGTACATCTAACTAAGAGGAGGTGACAAGTTTAGTAAAGATTAAAGAGTAATGCCATAAATACGAACACTGCCTTGCAAAATCTCCAAGTACTTAAGTAGGGCACTTTATCCGAACTTGTTTGGTTCATTTTGCTTCAATTTGAGAACCAATTAATGGTTAATTCATAAGCAATCGATTTTCATATGGTTTGAGTTCTCAATAAAAAAACAAAACCGCCTTTTTTCAAATATACAAAAAAATGTTCCCCAAAAAAAACGTATAAAATGTACAAATTGAATAAAAAGGATGATGATCAAGATTGATTCAAATTTCTTTGAACTAACTTAAAACTATCTACTCTTTCTATTTAAACAAACTGATGTACTATGTTATCAATATGACATGTTATCAATGTTATATGTCTCATATTTTTTAGGGATCAACAAAAGAAAAGTAAGTAAATAATAAACAAATGTAAGTAAACAATAAACAAGCGTAAATAATAAAATCACATTCGTTTTTATCAAAGTTTGCATTCTTTATACATACAGTACTCATAAGTAAAACTTATTTATTTTATGGTGCGACACAAAAATTTTAAATGATTAGAATTTAGAGAATATTTTTGAAGTTCAATCACATGCTTTAGTCCTTACTTTCAACTTATACCATGTTACCGTACGTATCATACTCACATGCATGTATGCGGCAACGTGCCATTTAAAATACACTATCCATTTTGACCCAAATTATTCCACTTAATTATTGATTAATTTAATTAAATATTAGCGAAAACAACATCAAATACAAGCAAAAGACATGCTATCTTACAATATAAATAGCCCTAACAGTCTTCTTGATTTCATATCCGAAACTGCCCACCGATCTCATTGATTCATCTCTTAATTAAGCTTTCTATTTGTCGCACAAAATACTTTCAAAGCAGATATGGCAATCAAGCTTATAATTTTTCTTCTCTTTGTCATAATCTTTATCAAATCATCAAATGCAGCTAATTACAATGTGATCACATATGGTGCAAAACCAGATGGAAGAACAGATTCAACTAAGCCATTTCTCAAAGCATGGGCTTCGGCGTGCCGATCGGCTAAGGCATCAACCATTTATGTCCCTAAAGGAAGGTACTTGATAAAAGCAGCTGAATTCAGAGGGCCTTGCAGAAATAGAGTCACACTTCAGATTGATGGAACGATTGTGGCTCCTACAAATTATTGGGCTCTTGGAAATTCAGGATATTGGATTTTGTTCATCAAAGTTGACAGACTCTCAGTCATCGGTGGAACTTTTGATGGAAAAGGCGCCGGTTTCTGGGCTTGCCGTAAATCTGGAAAGAATTGTCCGGCTGGAGCTAGGGTAAGCGAGCGAGCTTGTTCTATAATTAAGCTGTTAGGCTTAGGCATGTAATGGGCAATTAAAAGAAGAATATGTATCTAAGTGGTAAAAATGAGAAACATTAGGGCCGTAAGAGTCATTCTTTAATTCATACACGTACATTAAATTGATGTGTCACATTACAATTATGTATGTGTCATTGCAGTCGATAACGTTCAACTGGGCTAATAATGTCCTGATCACCGGCTTGACATCAATCAACAGTCAGCAAACTCACCTTGTAATCAATAGTTGCAACAATGTGAATGTCCGGAACGTGAAGCTTGTTGCTCCGGACCAAAGCCCTAACACCGACGGCATCCACGTTCAGGCTTCCACCGGCGTTACAATCACTGGCGTTACACTTAAGACCGGAGACGACTGCATATCGATTGGTCCAGGTACCAGAAACCTGTTCATGAATAACATCAAATGTGGCCCTGGTCATGGTGTAAGGTAATTTAAAATTCACAAAATCATCACAAATGTAAACTTATGAGCCGGTTAATTAACAATTATATCTGTTAATTTGAGTTGAGTTTTTTGAATTTTGCAGCATTGGGAGTCTTGGCAAGGACTTTAACGAAGACGGCGTCCAAAACATTACCCTTTTGAATGCAGTATTCACAGGATCAGATAATGGAGTAAGAATCAAATCATGGGCAAGACCTAGCAATAGTTTTGTGAGAAACGTTCTCTTCCAAAACATCATTATGAACAATGTTCAAAACCCCATCATAGTTGATCAAAATTACTGCCCTAACAATCAAGGCTGCCCACGTCAGGTATATATATTTAGGAAGATGAATTATTATAATAATTCAATAGTTGGTGAAATTTGATTCTATGAGTGTTAAATTTCTAATAACTTCTTTCTTTCCTTTTTGAAAGAGTTCTGAGTGAAGATCAGTCAAGTGACATACAGAAACATAAAGGGAACATCAAAAACACCAGAGGCTGTGACATTTGATTGTAGCCCTACCAATCCATGCAGAGGAATCAGATTGCATGATATAAAACTTACTTACATGAACAGAGCAGCAACATCTTCCTGTAAGAACATTGGTGGAACGACTTTTGGAGTGGTCATGCCCAAGAGTTGCTTGTAGAATAATAAAAATAATATCATGTGCAATTCTCCTTGTACGATAGAATTAAAGTTTAGTCTAATTAATTATTTGTTTTTGGGTTCGTACGTACGTACGTACACACCACATGGAAGCATCTATTATAGCTTTGCATGATTGAGTGTTGATGTAAATCTCACTAGCTAGTGAATTTACTACTATTAATAATATGCTTGATTTTTTTTTTTAAATATAATAATGCCGTGCTTTTTACTTGAATGTACATTTATCAATTTCATTCGGTAAAGGGGAATCCTATGACCCAAAATAATCATTTAACCAACAAATTGCAGAATTTAGATTTTCAGTGTTGAGTTGAGATGTACTGTATTTATTATAATCTTTTCATGTGTGTATGTAAAACAATCTATAATTAGGATTAATTAAATTACATATTATCTATTATACAATATATGTCACAATTTTATAAAAACTGAGCTCAACACAAAAAGCAAAACAAATTACGTAATGACTTGTAATGATTATGATGGGGTATCATAATATTGCTGAGAAAAAGAACTTAGATGTTCAAAAATTCAACACATAACAATTAGTCAATACTTCATAATCATTCATATAGTTCTTAGAATTAAACATTGGTCTCTCTAATTAATGAGCAATAAGTTTTTTATAAATAAAAAAATCATAATAGCTTGTGTTTAATTAGCTTGGTTTTTATTTTCATCAATTTATTGAACCTCGAATTTGTTACGGTGAAAATTCGGATAAAGTTTTATTATCTTATGGAAGAGTGCTAGCTAAGCCCAACATGAAAATTTAGGCGCAATGTGGGAATCATGTTTTGGGCCCAATTTAAGTGTGCTGTGGCTAAGCCTACAACCTTGAGTTTTTCTTTGAAAAAAAAGTGTAAGGTAACTAAGTTTGACTTTGACAAGTGAATGGACCTGTCATAGAAGCTTCCATCAATCATTGAAAAATCCATTTTAAATACAAGTGTTTTATTTTATTTTAATATCTTTCATTCCTTCACTTCCCTTTGAAAATTAACACCGTAAGTGATGAACCCGCCACCAGCCCACCACTAGTCCATGCCTTTTGTTGTTGCTTTCAAGCTCATCCATTAATAATGAAAATGTTCTAGAATGAATCTCATCCCTCCCACCCCCCACCACCAAAACACCCCAAAAAGAAAAATTGTTAATTCTTTTCTTTCTTTGAAATTTCATATGGCATTTTCATGGACGGATTTAATTGTGACAGTTCCAATGCTACTTAAATATCTTACAGAATTGGACTTTTGAGGTGTTTTGCTTAGTTTGGTTATGGTACGTAATGTTACTGACTTTTTTAGTAGAGATATGACCAAATTTTGGCCATCGGTCAGCAGTTTGGTTTCGTATTTAAATAGGTTATAATTAATCCCAGGTCTAATTTAGTTTGAGGATTTATATTATTTTATTATAAGGCATGCAGTTAAGGGGAGTTATCAAACGCGATACGACTCTTCATCTCAATTTCTTGCATGTGCATAATGATTATTTACCATATATTAGTGAACGTTCTTGCAATAAAATATTAAAAGTGAAAATTTCGCAACAAAATTGTCACATATGGTGACGAATTGAGGAAATTTTTTTATTTTTTTTTTGGTTCATTTTGTTTTAATAGGTGATAGTTTCCAAATTATATAAGGATTTCAAAAATATTTTATAGTTAGGAAAACTGGTAACTAGAAGATAAAATAAAAACCTTTTTCTAACACGTGAAATTTATCATATTTTTTTTTCTCTTTTTGAATTGTTTTTCTTAAAAGGGTCAAGGTGTTGCCAAACTAATCACCAAGGTGGCAAGGTATTCCCAATAGTCTAAATCCTTGATTATATAATGGCCTTGCCAGTAATTTATGACCCAAAACGTGTTTATTTTCTTACACCTATAGATGAATTAAATTCAAAGGTACACATAATTGAAAGCTCGCCCTTGTTGTCTTATTCAATTATTAAGGACAAAAATAAGTGGGGCACGCATGAACCTTTACTAATTTTTTGTGACTCAATTATGTACACAAGTTGTTTCTCTATAATTGACATTTGAAATTGCAGCTGACAACTTTATTACGCAATCAAACTCAATCACAAACGCCCCACATGTGCATCATCATCTTCTCTTTTATTTCTTATTTAGTTTTTAATAATTCAATTAGATTCTTTACCATTAAAAAAATATTTTCTTTAAAAGAATATTTAATTTTCATAAGTTGCCATGAATTTTCTTGCTTCAAGATAAATAAAGGTTATATAATAACTTAATGATCTTTGCCAAATCAAAACACTAGGATTTTATTGCCTAGCTAGATTTGCATTTTTAACCTGACAAATAGGGGTGGCAAAAATATCCGTCCGGTCCTGACCCGGACCGCACCTGGGCGTTATGGACCGGATAATACTTAACCCAGGTATGAAGTCGGGTTGGTCTTGAGCATCACTTGATAAACTTGGAATTTGGATTTTATTAAAAAAATTATAAAATATATATTATTTTAACTATTTATATTTATTTGACTCATTTATTACACATATATAAAATTTTAAACACTTAAAGTTTATATTGTCATGTCAAATTTTATTGAAATATAAAAAAGTACACATATAATATTAAAAACAAATTTGGGTACCCTGATTAAAACCCTGCCTGAGCATCTAAAAATTGCATCCGGGCTAGGTCCGGGCATTGCGATATCCGAACCCGGCCCGGGATTTTGCCAACCCTACCAACAAATAAGGATTTAAGCATGTGAAGTATGAATGGCAATGAGGTGGAGTGGGATGGAGTGGGGTGAGGATGGGGAGCCATATCCCGTTTCTTATCCTATTAAAAATTTCGCCCCATTTCCCATCGCATTTTCTAATAAATTTAGTAAGATGGGCATAGAGAAAATCTCTATGAGGAATTAAAAAAATCTAAAAGATTGAAACAATATCTTAAAATGGCATTAAAACTAAAAAAATGTTTGAAGAGAATTGTATCTTAAGAGATAAAGAAAACATAACAATATTTTTAAGGTTGAATAAAAATTATAATGTAGAGTTTCTTTTAGTTATAACCTATTTATATTAAAAAATAAAAATAAAATTTATTGACCAATATTGTAATTAATAAAATAAAAATTATTGAACAAAAATTAAAAAATTCATATATAATGGGAATTAGGATGGGGATGGGATGAGAAGTACAAAACCAAAACTCCCATCCTATTAAATATTTGGGGATTCTTTTTTTCCTATTCTCTAAAAATTATTTAAAATTTATCCCATTTGGGATGAACCCATGGTGCTCCAAACCCATGGAGGATTTTTTCATCTTTAATGTGGAGCAACAAATATATGTAGTCAAAAATTTATGAATAATACCATCAACTTTTTATCAATTAATATTGTGATGTTATTGTTAAATCTACAAATTTGTTGATACAAAAAATTTGACCATATAAAAAAAGTTGATAAAGAGTTGTTTTATATAGAGAATGGACTGTAAGAAAGCTTAATGTCATTGGGATTACCATTATTAAGAATTAAGAGCTCAATGGTTGAACTACTATAAAACAATAAGCTATCAGGGGTCACTTGGGGTGTTACTGGCGTAAACCCTCTGAAAATTAAGTCAAAGATCAAGAGTGACACTAACAAATAAATAATAAAAAAGAGAAAAGAAAGTAAGAGTAAAGCTTGGAGGATATTGTACCTCCTCCTTTAATATATTTTTTTTTTCTTTGCCATATCTGTGAGTGGTGGCCTCTTTATATAAGAGAAATAATTAAATTAGAAAAATTTATTTCATATCTTGCAAGATTTGATTTTGACGAGGATTAGGACTTATATTGTTTTATTTTATTTAGATTAAGTATGTCATTGGACGTGGATCATCGAGCTCGAGCATCCATTTGTTTATATGATTGGGTCGAGTTTGGTAAAAATATGAGAGTAATAAAATCAATAAAATTTCTTTGGGACCTAGGATCAGACAAAAGAAGAGAGTTTTGATTATTTTGCATTATACTTAAATTTTTACTAATTTTGATTAATAAAACACATAATTCAAACGGATCCAATCTCTCTTTTTTTTTTTTTTTTGGTTTGGTTATATTTATGAATCTTTTTTCGAAAGTTGTAAAAATCCAATTCAATGTACTAATGAATATCATCAAATTTAGGCATACTAATAGTATACGCTGGTTTTCATTCTAAAAATGAAAAGAGCAATCTTTTGATTCGAGGTCTATAAAAGAACAAATGGAATAAATTTGAGTAATCAAAAATTGCGCACACTAACAATCAGGACCACGAGGGTCGGTGGAGATACATTGGATGAGCAAAATGCAACTTTATGATTGAGAGCTATTTTTTTTTTTTCCTTGTGGAGAAATTACCAATTTCTCTTTCTTAAATTAATATATACTATTTATTTTTTATAATTTTTTTAATGGTCAATATTCCTGTCATTAAAAATTTAAAGAGATGAGAAGTAAATGAATCATTTATTTGAATTTTTTTAAAAATATAAAATATATTTTTTTAACGAAAAAAGTTTAAAAATATCAAGAAGTAAAAGAAAATTTTCTTATTATTAATTTTTTATTCAGATCATAACCCATATTTTATTTTTAATATTTTAATTTTCATTTATATAATTCATTTAATTTATAATAAATATAAATAAAAATATATTTAAAAATAAAGATAATACTATAAAATCATGATATCAGACAAGATTATTGATTATTATAAAATTAAAACAGAAATAAATAGTATATGTTAATTTCAATAGGGAGGAAACCGGCGATCTTCTTTTCTTTTGAGTCTATATATTCTTTAAATAAAAGTTCAAAATATTTTTGTGGCGGCACCTAAATTATAAAACATAGGCCACATTTTTTTTTGTGTGTTTTTGATATGGACAACAAAGGCGGCTAAGAATTTTACAGAATCCGTAAAAATATTTGATGAAATAAATTAAAATCTTGAAAATTTTAGCATTAGTTTGTTATTTTGTCCTTTTGTTACGCTATTGTGTTAATCTCATAATATTTTTATTGCGTTTGAAGTTCATGATTTCCAGATATCGTAATTTTAACCTTTTTTATTTTCAAAATTAATTAAACTACTTTCACTTTTTTCCCCCTAATATTACATTACATTAATATTACATGAAGGTCATATCATTAGAGTACATGTTCTTGTAGAATAAAAAGATTTGGACAGGAGACAAAATGAACATCATGAATCATTTTGTTCTTCTATTATATTATTAATTATTGAAACTAAATTATTTCCATCACTAAACCAATCTCATTATAGCTCAATTTATTTTAGAATATAAATTTATAATACTAAATCCCAACTTACTTGAAAAACAACTTTTTTCTTTAAAAAAAAAGCAAAAGAAAAAATTAACTTTTGTAACCTAAAAATTGAGAGGTTTGCATCTTTTTCACAAAGATGCAAACAATGAAATCAATGAGACTAATTTTTTTTTTTTTCTTTAAACATCACTTACGCTAGGGACTTCATGGAATCGGGCATACTGCGTTAGTTTTATAAGATGGTATGTCTTACCACTAACGACCTATTATTTAATATACTATGTTAATATTTTAAGATGGTATATTTGATCATCTAGGACTTATCATTTACTAGATTAGATAATGATACCCGAAAATTAAATGACATTAGACTTATAGTATTTAAAAATAAAACACTAGGAGTGGTCAAATAACTCAACCTGAACCGATTCGATTTAATTTATTTTAAAAAATTCAGGTTCGGATCGAATTCGAATAAATGACCTAATCCAAACAAATTAGATTTTGGCTAATCCGATCCGTAAAATATGAAAAAATCAAAGCACACATAAACACAAATTTTTTATCCAACCCAATCCGATCAGACCCAAGTTATTTCGAATCAAATCAGATTACATACTCGAATTGAATTCATATTATATTTTTCTAAATTTGATTAACCCAAAAGTCAAATGGGTTGACCTAAACTCAGATTTATCCACCCCTATAGAAAAACTATAAATTTCACCGTAATACGCATTAAACTTAAAAATGGTGAGTCCCCCACGAGTAGGCCGACCACATCAGCACACAAATTTTACAGTAGATAAATAACGAGGGCCAAAATGTACCCGACAAAATAAATTAAATAACAAAAGACAGGAACTGTTCTATTTTCAGCTAGTTTCAGATAATGCAAATTACTTAGTGGCCGAAAAGAAATATTAAAATAAATAAAATTAAAAAGACAAACATCTTAATTGTTGAAAATTATAAAATAAAATAACATCACAGCCAACTGGTAGTGATTTAAACTCGTGAAGTGCTTTTTATATGTCAGTTGTCTTCACTCTCAGGTGTGCCCCAGCGCCAAAAGAACTGAGGGTCTGATTGAAGTCTTGATCTTTATTCCAAATCTGTTTCTAGGTTCTTCAATTCCAGTGGATTGCTGATTGCGTTCTTTTTTCTTGTTGATAAGGGCAAAGACTTGATTTTGAAGCTCAAAAACAAGGTATCAATTCCGAGTTTCCGTTATTTTGAGCACGAATTTGATTGTTGATATATATCGCTGTGTGGTAGGGCTTTGGTATGTTTGCTGATTGTATGTAGCGCAGCTGGTTTGATCTTTGCTGAAATGGGTAAAAATGGTTCTTGAATTAGAGAGTATAACTACAGGGAATCACAGTTATTATTGCAATAAAGCTATATTATTTAGATTTTGATATCGATCTGTGTGAAGCTTTGTGGATGATCATGGAGGAAAAGAAATGATTTCTGGGTTTTAAAATTGAAGGTTTGAGGTTTCAATTTTTGTAAAATGAAGGATTTGGATGCTGGTGGAAGTGATATTTGTAGCTAGTGTTGGGTATTAAGTTTAGTTTTGTGCATGATAATGGAAAACAAAGCAGTTTAGGGCACGGACGATGGAGAAACAGCAAAGTATTCCTCAAGCGTCACCTTTGAAAAACAGCCTAGTATTTGCAGGGGTGATGGAGAAACAGCAGAGTTTTAATGGTGAGCACTGATAAACCCGCAAGTGCTCGTGGAGCGATGGAGAAACAGCAGAGTTTTCACGGTGTATCTATTGATAAACAGCCGAGTGCCCGTGGAGTGATGGAAAAACAGAAGAGATTTCGTGGTTTTGTGGAGAAAACAGAAGAGTTTCGCATAGTGATGGAGAGACAGCTGAGTTTTATAGGTGGTGGTGAGAGGAAGAAGAATAAAGACTCACCAGGAAAAAAGAGGAGAGGTGACTTGCAGCTACACCTGGCGTCTCGAGCAGGGAATTTAAGTAGAGTTATGGAGATTTTGCAGAGTTGTGATCCTAGTGAAGCTAAGGAGTTGTTGTCAAAACAAAATCAAGAAGGAGACTCCCCTTTATGTGGCTGCGGAGAGTGGGCACACTTGGATTGTTGAAGAGATGCTTCCAACATATGGACCTTGAAACTCGTCTATTGCAGCCAGGAATGGATATGATTCATTTCGTATGTGGCAGCAAAGCAGGGTCATCTTAGTAAGCTTCCTATCTGATTTTGCATTTTGTAGTGGATATTCTAATTATTTTTAATTCTCAAAGAAATTAAGAAAATTGTTGGTAGTTACCTTAGACAAATTTGTATTGATATAGCATCTGTGTTCCGTTATTGTTTGTGGGATGCCGTTTTACCTACGAATTAAGTTTGAATTGCATTAACCTTATTCATCTCATTTATTTGTTTTAGTTGTTCAACACTTATTTAGAATCGCTTCATTGTTTACTATAGCCTTCATCATTATGATGACAGTAGACTGTTGCTTCATACAATTGCTTGACGGTTCTTTGTGCATTAAAAATTATTACACTTTATCTTTGTTTATTCTTCAGTTTCACTGATTTCTTGGTGGCATTTAGACCGGCTGGTGAAGTTTTGTCCTATTTTTCATTTCATAGCTTTTATGCACCAAATTCATATTCTAGAAAATAAAATAACCAAAAGAATTGGGATCTTGGAGTCATTACAAAATTGCTACAAATGTAAATGCTGAATACAGACTTTATTTCAGTGATCCAAATCTATGCAAATGCTGTGCAAATAGAAAATGTCTACTATTGTGTGCGAGCATCCAATCATGTTCATGTGTTTTTATCTTTACTTCACCTAACAATGTGGTTTCCGCTTTTCATGATTGTGGCTTCATCCAAAAGTCATTTTCTAAGTTTTCCTTTGATCCTTGTTATAAGTTCTGAACAAAAAAATTTGCAGAGGTGTTAAAGGAACTTTTGGGCGTAATTTCAACTTGTTATGACCACAGACTTATCTGTACAACTGCATTACACACAGCTGCTGCGCAGGCACATTAGTAGTCAATTTCCTTCTGAATTGACTCAAACCTCGCTAAGATAGCAAGGAATAATGGTAAGACTGTGCTTCATTCAGCAGCAAGGATGGGTCACTTGGAAGTGGTGAAAGCCCTAGTGTTGAAGGACCCAAGCACTGGCTTCAGGACAGACAAAAAGGCCAAACTGCATTGCACATGGTTGTAAAGGGGCAAAAACGAGGATATTGTGCTAGAATTAATTAGACCAGACCCTCAGTTTTGAAATTAGAAGATAATAAAGGAAATACTGCATTGCATATTGCCATATAAAGAAAGTGTACTCAGGTGCTTACTTTTTTTTTAATTTATATGAATTTTCTTTTTCTTAGACATATGTTGCTATATGAAATACACTCAAGGTATGGAAAAGAGACTTTTACTATGAAATTGAACTTGATGGTGGAATTGCATTAAAAGCTTAAGACCCTCATAGGGAATTTCAATGTCTGTAAACTGGTTGACATTGTTTTCATAATTTGAGTGTTGAAAAACTGATAATTTATTGTTGCCTCCAAGTGTCTAAGTTTACTAACAGCTGAGTTCATTGTTTGAATGTGCACAAGTCAGCCCACAATGGAAAAGAGTCTCTTTTTAATCTCAGTATCAAACTAAATCTGTTAGATCACATTTAATCGTGGAATCAACAGTCAACCAGATAATCACTAAATCAAAGCACATACTTTTTTCAATTTTTTAAAAAGATCTTATTTAAGGATATTTGAAATAATGAAGCTTTTTGTATTGTCAAAACCTAGTACTTCAATTTCTATGCAAAAATAGGATGTATTTTCCTATGTTGTGGGCCAAATGTTTAATGAATATTGATATGGGAACATTTACATGCTATTCATATAGAAATATGAGGATCCATTTCATTCAAAAGATTTACATCTACAAGTAATCATATTCTTTGTTGGATAACTCCTGGAATATACATTATCTCTGCTCTACATCACTTTTATCAGATTTAGTAGAAACATATGAAATATTTATAGCATCTGTTTTAATTTTGATTTGTATTACAGTCTGTATTAAATTAGACTTTTGAATGCAGATTGTGCGTTGCCCATTGTCGATTGAGGCATTGATGTTAATTCTGTTTTAAATAAGGCGGAGAATTGACGTTGCAGAAAAACTTGGAAACACAAGGCTTTTCTCTGTTGAAGGAAGCAAGGCCATCCATTCCACAAGACCATGGAAAGCCCCCAAGTGCAACAAAGCAGCAAGCAGACCGTCAGTGACATAAAACATGGCGTTCAGTCTCAACTCAACAGTCCACGACAAACTGGTTTCAAGGTCCCAGAAAAATTGCAAAACTGAAAGAAGCTCCACATTAGTGGACTCAACAATGCGATAAACCTCTTCAACTGTGGTTGCTGTTCTCATTGCTACTGTTGCTTTTGCTGCCATCTTCACTGTGCTGGACAATATGTTGAGAAAAAAAACAGAGGCTTTTCCTTGGGCAAGCTCACATAGCAAAAATGCAGCTTTCATCATCTTCTTTGTGTTTGACAGTCTAGCATTATTCATCTCACTGGCTGTTGTCGTTGTCAGACATCTGTTGTGGTCATTGAAGAAAGGCAAAAGAAGGCAACTTGTGTTTGTGATTAACAAGCTCATGTGGCTGGCTTGCCTCTTTTATTTCAATTGCATTTATTTCTCTAACTTGTGTGGTAGTGGCAAGCATTCTAGATGGCTTGCTGTGTGCGACAGTAATTGGTGGTACAATTGCTCACCACAATTGGTTCTGCATATGTGTTGTCAACATTTAAGCCGGATGGAAGGCAGAATTTGAGAATAAGGAAAGCTGAGTCGATCTCGTTCTTTCTGTGTCTGTGGCTTCAGATCAGGAATTTTGAACAGTGAATACAAGATGTATGCCTTTAAGGCTATTAGAAGTGTTATCAAAAGCAAGGATTGGATGGACTGTCATTCCCTGCTGTTATAAGTAACTATTAGCTGCTCCAACTCTAGCGGCTGGCTGTGATTCTTATTAGCAGGCTGAGCTGGATTTCATTCTCGTGGCCAGATGATGAGACGAAATGAATATTCAGCGACCTTCTTAAGTGAAGGAAGGGTTGAGTTGTTTGTGTCTGTCTTCACGCCCGATGTACTTCGATTGGAAGTTGCGAAAATGGTCTGCCTGATGTGTGTACTTTCAAATAGAGTTTACTTGAGAATGGCAATATCGTTTTTACTTCGCCTTCTATTATATGGATTTAGCATTACAGCCTGGCATCTGGGTTTCAATATGATTACTTAGGCCAATTGGCGGTTGCTGATTTGATTGACTCAAGAAGCCCAGCAAATTTGGCTGTGTCTATTGCGTTGAATTTATATACTTTTTGGTTGCCATAATCCGTATTATGTTGTGTGATAAATTATGTCTATAATAGAATGGCTTTCCCTCGTGGGATGTTCTCTCGATGGCCCTGTTAGCTCCAATTTGATTTGCTAGTAACAGAGGACAGAGAAACAATTTTTGTAGAATTAACTTTCAAATATCAACTGGATTTTGATTTTCTTTTTTGGTATAAAAACTAGTTGACAGTAATTCCGATATTTTAATTAGTAACTAAGGTGATTAATCCCTTCAGTTTATTGATGAAGCTGGCAAGGCAACAGGAGGCAAAACAAAAACTTCTAATCTTTATAAGAAACATTTTTCCTAGGCTTAGAAACAGATATTTTGCTACATAAAATGTTAAAAAGAACAAACCAAAAGTTGCTACATTCCTTTACAACCCTTAAATCCTATGGACCCAAAATTTGAATTTGTATCTGATGATAAAGCAATACGT